>OZ024791.1:1056078-1099670 GCA_964017065.1 Haliclona indistincta
TAATGACTTACTGCACAGGAAGTTCTCATAACGAAGCACATGACCTGGTGGACAGGAATGCCTCAAGTTGCCGATAGAGATGGACTCATTGTTCACAGCAAATCGATTCAGTCCAACATCAAGACGATTTGACGTGTTCTTCAACATATTCTCCAGCATCATTAGAGCTGTTTTAATATCAGTGAAGTGACTGTATGCTAGCAGAGCAGTGTCACTAAGAGGGCGATCAAGATTGTATGGGAAATCAACACTGAGATCCAGTGACAGAGAAGTAGAGGGCACTGATCGTGTGACTGTGTTCTGGAATGAGAACCTGATGTTCCGCAGACCTACTGTAGTAAAATTACCAAATTGACCAGTGATAGAGTGCAGGAATGCCTGTACAATCTTGTCTGATGTCAATTCATCATCACTGTCGTCTTGACCACTGCCACTAATCTCAATAGTCTCGGCAAGGACTGTATCGAAGGACACAGCATAGCTCAATCTGCTGATTGATGCTGATAGGATAGTGAGCCGAGCTGAATCAGACACCACCCAGCCATTGTTGGTGTAGGCTCTGCAACGATACCATCCTTCGTGCTCCATTTTAGGCTTTCGGTAGACAAGCTGATTTGATGATGAGTTAACAACCGGGCTCCATCTCTCACGATCAGAGGTCCATTCCCATTGATAGCTAGGTGATGGTCTGGCAGTAGCATTACAGACAAACACTGCACCATTGTCATCTCCCTCGAATGTTGTATAGTCTGATGGAGACAGTGTGATGACTGGAGGCTCAAACACACCAACCGTGGAGAACAGAGAGGTGGTGGTGCCTATGCCATTAGTTGCAGAGCACTGGTACTTGCCCTCATCTTCATAGGTGGCTGGTCTCTTAGTAAAGACATTGGTCGATTGTCCTGGCTGGATGAACCTGTTCTTTCTCCAGTTATAAGAGATGGGTAGTGGTGAATCTGCTTGGCAGGTAATGGATAGCTGCTCTCCAAGATTAACATTGACCATATCATCAGGCTGCATCACAATCTGTGGTGGAGCGCTGCACCAGTATCCAGTGGATTCTAGGCCTCGTAGCTTATTCCACATTGGACTAATTCTCATCCTCGCTTCAGCAACTGTAAGACTGGTCTCTAGACCTAGTTCCAGTAGACTGCTTTTAGCTGCAGGGAAGTTGTCAAGTAGATCTCCTATTAGATCACTAGGAGTGTCCTGGATGATTTCTTGAGCTGTCCTGCTAGTGACTGTCAGGCAATCAACGAATCCATGACAAGTCTCTCCATTCACTGTGTTTATGGCATTCATTGCTGCTTGCCATTCTACAAAGATGCTACTATCCAGCTCACTCGTGCGTGCCAGTGTCTCGTCAGCTATCATGTTGATCTTCTCGCTGAGTGTAGTAACTACTGAGCTATTCTGTGATTCATCCAGCAGTTCATCCTCAATAACAGTCAGTCCAAACTGCTCCTCCAAGATTGTAAGGTTAACATTGTTAAGCTCCAGCCAGGGAACATTGGCAAGCATTCTTATGCGGTTTACAGTGGTTGAGACATTCATCCAAGATGCTTGATAGCGAGCCATTGCATTATTAAGACTTGCATTAACTTGGTTAAGGTAACTCTTGAGGTTAGCTATGGCAGCACAGCTACGTTCAAACTGCTGTGGGGATGATTCTACAACTCGCATGCTGTCTTGCTGTGGCTTGGCTGACAGCATACTACCAACTTGAGACAAGATCTGTTGAGCAATATCTCGTTGCAGGATCTTCTCAGGAGCAGTGAGATCAACTGATAGTGAGACATTGATGGTTTGATTGAGTTTAGGGATAGTTACACCAATAACCACTGGTATAATCACTGGTGAGGACTCTCTGAAAGACACGGTGAACTGTAGATCATTGACGTCCACTAGTTGTTCGATTGTGCTGTTAGCAAGAGCTGTCTCTAGGTCTAGTGCTGCTTGTTCAGTTTCCAATACCTGCTGGTAGTAGCTCTCCTGGGTGTCTTTGGCTGTCATCAGTCTCTGTAAGGTTTGTTGGAGTATTTCCAGTTCTTGTTCTGTGATGTTCTTGCTGGTTTCAGCAACAGCTGCCTCAGCAAGTGCTATGGTGAGGTTAGCCTTTGCTTCAGCAAGCTTCTGCATTGGGGCTAGGAGCACTTGATCACTATCATTTAGAGTGCTGTAGGCTCTTGTTCGTGCTAACTGGCAAGACACATCCCTAGTGATGCAAGTTATGTTTGGCAGCTTCTTGCTGCAATCTTGTTCAGTACAGCAGACCTGATGGATAGATGTATCCACTGCATTCTGTACACAGCTTTGGACACGAGTTACATTTACTGTTCTAAGATAAGTTTCCTCTTCTTCAATGATTTCTTCTCGTGGCAAACTCACGTAGCTGCATTTCTGTGTGAATGCTGTTCTTCCCCAGCCTGTAATCTTTGTTACTATGTGACAGTAGTGTTGATAGCTCCATCTGTCGACTGCAGTTGGTACAGTGCGATACTCAAGCATTGTTGCTTCGGTTGTTACATTGCAGAGTCCTGTAGTGTTACTCATCATCATGTGTTCACATATTAGACACTCAACCTCTGGAACACAGCTGCCAGTGCAATCCTCATCTTCACAGATGTCAGTCAGTGTGCTTTGTTCTTCCATGCTTATTTGATCGACTTGTGCTTGCCATGATGCTACTGCGGCGCTAGCTGTGGCAACAGCAGCCATTGCTTGCTGGTAATTTGCTAGTTCGGCTGTTACTGCGCTGGATTTTTCATTTACCTTCATCTGAAAGCTGGCCAGTCTATGTTGAGAAGCATTCCTTGCCATTTCTGCTTGCATGATTCTATCATTAGCTCGGGTCACTACTGTCAAGGCATATTCATGAGTATATTCGTTCACTTTTTCAATAAATGAGGAAGGGCCTGTTTCAAACTCTCCTGATACTACAAAAGACACATTGTCCCATGATGTTCCTGTGGGAACACTGCCAGATATGTAGGAGTTGTATCGCCCAAATATAGTAGTGTCTGTGCTAAAGGTAAGATATTCGTCACTGATTTCAACAGGTGTCATAAACTGAGTGCCTAGAATGGAGATCTCAGCTTCGTGTAACCTAGCGGATGTGCTTCCTCCACTCCAAAAGCCTGCTGAAATTGCTGGCCCTGTGGCTGGTTGATGGACTGTCAGGTATTGGTTGAGAGGCAGATTAGAGTCCACGAGGTCAGAGTAGACCTTGACAACTGCTCCATCCCAGCGATTGTCAGGTGTTGGCGGGTCGGTAGAGCCGGTCAGATACACTCTGTGTCTTGCACTGCCAGATGGGAACTGATAGTTGGTAATTTGGAAGTTGACACAGTCTGTGACGAAGGTCATCCAACTGAGACCACTAGTCGTGTCATTAAATTTCACGAAGGCATCCACAAGACATGAGGTCTGATCATTGGGAAGAGACAGCACTCGTGAGAAGAAAGTGTCCGAGTCACTTGGACTGTAGAGTAGTTTAGCAGATGCTCCTCCTGGTATGTTAGTGGTGGAATAACCTAGAGCATGAATAGACATTATTGTAACATGACTCATGATGCATGGACGTACCTGATAGTGAGAATACAGTAGGATTCATTGTGTGTCTCAGCTTCATGGCAGCTATCTTGTCATTGATGGTCATGTTAGCTGTCATAGCTTGTTCACCGACCAGCATGCCCTGCATCTGAAAGAGCGTTATGTGAATGTCATTAAATTGATAAAACATGTGCGCCTTACTTGTTGATCTTGTGGACTGTATTGATGGTAAAGATCTCCGTCAAACATATAGTTGATCCATAGTTGTCTGCTTGTTAGTTGACTCTTCATGGTGGCTTCCAATCTTAGATCAAATTCTTGGTCACTCGGACTGAACCATGCATTACCATTCCAATAACGGATTGTGTCAGGAAAAGAGTATGAAGAAGGTACTCTGGCTTTTGAGACAGTAGCTTCTCTGAAGACAAACTGCCATCCTGTGCTTGTGTATGGCTGTATCTGATTGAAGGAGTTGATAGCGTCTAGTGAGCTAGTAGGAATGGTGAGGTGCACTGGTGCTTCTGGTCCTTGGCATAGGTTAACAGCAAAGCAGATTGGATCATCACTCAGGTCACGTCCTCTCTGATTGGACTCAACTTGTCCAATCAGGTTTCCATCGAAACGGAATACAGAATACAAGCCCTCATCTTCTATATCTAGTCCCTCACAACCAACGATATTGTTGACATCATTACCGACGGCTAAACTAGTAGTGTAGTCAAACTGTGAGAAGATAGTGTCATTGATATGAGCAGTGGTGTTGACCAAGAAGTTCAGCCATGTTGGTAAGAAGGTTTTGATATTACTGAGGTACGTTTGAGCTAGTGATCGAGACTGAAGCAGATCAAACACATCGCTTGGAGTGAAGTCGAAATGATAGCATGATCGAACTGAGCTTGAACAGGCAGTGCAAGGAAGGGAAGCATCGAGAATGGAGCTCTCCACATTGTCCTGTGATACTGATATTTTAGATCCAGCAATTGATAGAGGAAGCTCAACAGCTGACCCGCTGGCGTAGACGATCCCATTGCTGGCATAGTGTGTGGTGCCTTGTAAAGACCAGGAACAGGTGGAGGGAAAGCTAGCTGCTGATGATGGGCACTGGTAACTGAGGCTGTTAGCTGCACAGCAGCCTGGTCGAAGCTCTCCAATATCTAGTCCAAGCTGAGTAAAGTATCTGTTGGATACTTGAACTGAGTCTGGGTCAAGGACCAATACTACTATTGACTGTGGGACCTCATAGTCACTAGCACTTGATCCTGTGATCACATAGGTGATAATGTACTGACCTGGCTCAAGACTTGATATCTCAAACACTCCCATAGTTACGGCAGCATCTAGAGTAACGTTACTGGGTGAGATTTCCAGACTTTCAGAAGCAACAAGTGTGATAGTGATATATTCCTCTGGGCGGGCGGTGATCTCGATCTCGACAGATGATTGGTTAGAGTAGATGGTGGGTATCGTGGAGATGCTGATTAGACCGGTCTCACAGTTGTCACCGCTATATTCGGTAAGTGAGCAGGCACAGTTGTAGTCTGTTGTACCAATATTGGAGCATTCCCCGTCGTGCTGACATGGGTTGGAATGACATGGCAGGATCACTGCAAAGAGATAAGTGAAGAGGTTTGTAGCAGTACAAATAAATATACATAGTGCTCACATTCACACTCTGGTATAGTGGTCCAGTAGACACCGCCTGATGTCTGGTTAGCAACACAGGCCTGATAGAATGGAGTAGTGTCGTTAATATAGTACCCATCAACACATTTGATCTCGCATTCTGTCGTCAGAACAGTACCACAGTCTATTTCAACATTCCTCACAACATATCCGTTCTGTGGGTTGATTAGGAATGGGCAGTGCTTGGGTGTACAGAAGGCGTTTGCTCCGGTCCAAGTGTTGTCGTTCAGACACTCACGCAGCTCAGAACCACTGAATGTGAATCCAGCGTCACAAGCAAAGGAGCAGTTCTGATCAGTCACTTGATCACCAGTACACCACATTGAGCCATTCTGTGGTGCCATGAGCTGAGGAACACATGGCTGACCTGAGCATAGAGCAGTATACATGAGTGAACAGCATTGGTTACACATCACATACCATCACAGCCATGGAAATCAAAAGCTAGATCATATCCAACTCTACAAGAGCAATCATAGCTTCCGATAGAGTTAGTACAGAAGTGTTCACAGCCTCCGTTGTTAGTATTACACTCATTGACATCTGTGCAACAAAGGATTGTGTCATGTACGACAGTACAGCGATTGTAAGCTCACCATTACAAGTGTGTTTATCATCATCAAGACTGAATCCAATGAAACATGTACAGTAATAGCTACCAGGAGTGTTGTTACAGATCTGTGTACATCCTGAGCTATCCTCAGCACACTCATCAATATCTAGTGATGGAGTGAGTATAGTGAGCTAGCTAGCTGGGTTAGTATATTACCATTACAAGTGTATCCATTAGCATCAAGACGCCATGTACTGTTACAGCTACATGAGAATGATCCATGTGAGTTATGACAGTTTTGATCACAATTATCATGTCCAGTAGCACACTCGTCATGATCTACAGGTGACATAATTATAATATGATAGTGGAGTATATTAGAGACTAGCTCCCTCACCATCACAGCCATGGAAATCAAAAGCTAGATCATATCCAACTCTACAAGAGCAATCATAGCTTCCGATAGAGTTAGTACAGAAGTGTTCACAGCCTCCGTTGTTAGTATTACACTCATTGACATCTGTGCAACAAAGGATTGTGTCATGTACGACAGTACGTACAGCGATTGTAAGCTCACCATTACAAGTGTGTTTATCATCATCAAGACTGAATCCAATGAAACATGTACAGTAATAGCTACCAGGAGTGTTGTTACAGATCTGTGTACATCCTGAGCTATCCTCAGCACACTCATCAATATCTAGTGATGGAGTGAGCATATAGTGAGCTAGCTAGCTGTGTTAGTATATTACCATTACAAGTGTATCCATCATCATCAAGACGCCATGTACTGTTACAGCTACATGAGAATGATCCATGTGAGTTATGACAGTTTTGATCACAATTATCATGTCCAGTAGCACACTCGTCATGATCTACAGGTGACATATAACATGACAGTGGAGTATATTAGAGACTCCCTCACCAGAGCAGCCATGGCTGTCATCATCTAGTAGGAACCCAGTGTTACAGGTACAGTAATATGATCCAATAGTGTTGTGGCAGTTCTGATCACATCCTCCGTTATTAGTAGCACACTCATTAATATCTGTATTAAACAGTGATGAGTATAGTATGCCACATGGCTACATACCACTACATGTGAGTCCATCAGAGTTGAGCGCATATCCAACATTACAATCACATATATAACTACCAATAGTATTAATACACACATGATGGCATAGATGAGTGTTTAGAGCACACTCGTTATTATCTAATGAAGAGAGAGAGTGAATCATTGATATCTGAGATAGTGACACTATCTTACCAAGACATGTGTGGCCATCAGAACTGAGTGTGTAACCAGTGTTACAACTACAAGAATAGCTACCAACAGAATTATGACAGTTCTGATCACATCCGCCTTTATTGTTAGCACATTCATTAGTATCTGGAATTATAGAATTATCAAATATTTCATATTACAGTAGTAATGTACTCACCAACACAGGTCAATGGGTTGCTACTCAGCTCATATCCAGTGTTACATGAGCACTCAAAGCTACCAATAATGTTAGTACAGATCTGATTACACCCGCCATTGTTAGTATTACACTCATTGATATCTATTAGCACATCATAACATCAGTATAATGGGCCGTGATAATTGTCAATAGCTCACCATTGCAGCCGTGTAAATTATAAACCAGTGAGTAGCCAGTATTACAGGTACAGTAATAGCTACCAGTTGTATCATAACAGTTCTGAGCACATCCTCCATTATAACTAGCACACTCATTAATATCTGCAGCAGCATCATGGTAAATACTGTATGTATCCTAGCTATAGTTGCAGCTTACTATCACATGTGTAGCCATTCAGTGAGTATCCTACGGGACATGAGCACTCAAAGCTACCAATAGTGTTAGTACAGATCTGAATACACCCGCCATTGTTAGTATTACACTCATTGATATCTATTAGCACACATGGATAGTAGCATGTGTGAGGCATTAATATAGCATGATAACTAACCATTACAAGCATGTCCATTACTAGCCAGTGAATAGCCAGTATTACAGGTACAGTAATAGCTACCAGTTGTATCATAACAGTTCTGAGCACATCCTCCATTATAACTAGCACACTCATTAATATCTGCAGTAACATCATGATAAATACTGTATGTATCCTATAGTTCAGTGCAGCTTACTATCACATGAGTAGCCATTTCCATTCAGTGAGTATCCTACGGGACATGAGCACTCAAAGCTACCAATAGTGTTAGTACAGATCTCATTACACCCGCCATTGTTAGTATTACACTCATTGATATCTATTAGCACATCATATATAACATCACTGTGGGCCGTGATAATTGTTGATAGCTCACCGTTACAAGCATGTCCATTACCAGCAAGTGAGTAGCCAGCATTACAGGTACAGTGATAGCTACCACCAGTGTTGACACAGTTCTGAGCACAGCCTCCATTATAACTAGCACACTCATTAATATCTGCAGCAGCATAACACTATGACATCTGGTGTTATGGGTGGTGGTGTTGGACTCACCGTCAGCACAAGTTGCTCCATTCCATCCAGTGTTGCATGAACAAGTGTAAGGAGCTGTACACGCTCCGTTCACACAACCCGGACTGCAAACAGCTGCAAATGAAGAAACCGAGCAATTGCGACCGTCGATTGCGACTAAACTACCAGCACCGCCCCTTCTTGCTACAGTAGTCACGGTAGCGATGTGCGTGGGCATGGTCATGCGGCCGGAAATGTCTCCACCTTTTTCAATTCAAAAAGTGGAAATTGTCTTGCGCGATGTCTGAGTGCCGTTTGACCGTTTCAGTAGCTACCACCCCAAAGTTTTCAGATATGCTGATTCCAACTAATTATGAAATTTAAGCGGATAATTCTTGGAAACAATGCTATTTTGCTATGATCAATCAGAGCTGGATCAAAAAACCAGCAATTTGGTAATAAACAAATTATTTTCGTACAGTGCTTCCCGCTTAGAGAGTCCAATTGTGATGTTTTTACATATTATGCTATAAAAGTTTTATCAAAGGTAATACAATCCTCAAATCTGGTCTGAAGTATGGTATATCATTGTAGATTATGTGCATCAAATATGACAGCTCACAACCAACTATTGCAAAAGTTATCAATTATTAATTATAGGTCACTGGCTAAGCTCAGTAGCTGAAGTTTTTAGGCTTGGAAATGTCTATTTGGCTGAGTTAAGAAAATTCACTTTGCAAAAAGCTCACAGAATGGCTCATCTTTCACTACAGCAAGTTTGCAAGCTCAACTTCCTTGCACAACGTTGTACGGTACAGAAATGCACCAAAAACGTGTGTTTTTGGAGTCACTAAAGTTTTTAGGCTTGCATTTGCGCATTTTTGCGAGTTATAAACACAGATTTGTGCAATGGATAGCCAGATACCTGAACTTTTTACTTGCGTTGGAGTTACAAGTGTAGCTTAAACCATGCGTGCACGCGATCGTTAAGAAAGTGCGGTTCTGCAGTTCTTCGTGGCGTTAATGAGATTCATCTAGAGTAGTTTATCGACGACTCGTTTCCGCTCGCGCAGGGCCGCTTTTGTTGACCGGTGACAAGATGGCTGCTGATCAGTTTTGCTTCATTCTCAATCAGTTGCAGTTTTACCGGATAAAAAGTCGATCATTTTGTTAAACAATTGCAACTGATCGAGAACGAAGCAAAACTAGGGCTATCTGCAGTAACATCATGATAAATACTGTATGTATCCTATAGTTCAGTGCAGCTTACTATCACATGAGTAGCCATTTCCATTCAGTGAGTATCCTACGGGACATGAGCACTCAAAGCTACCAATAGTGTTAGTACAGATCTCATTACACCCGCCATTGTTAGTATTACACTCATTGATATCTATTAGCACATCATATATAACATCACTGTGGGCCGTGATAATTGTTGATAGCTCACCGTTACAAGCATGTCCATTACCAGCAAGTGAGTAGCCAGCATTACAGGTACAGTGATAGCTACCACCAGTGTTGACACAGTTCTGAGCACAGCCTCCATTAAAACTAGCACACTCATTAATATCTGCAGCAGCATAACACTATGACACCTGGTGTTATGGGTGGTGGTGTTGGACTCACCGTCAGCACAAGTTGCTCCATTCCATCCAGTGTTGCATGAACAAGTGTAAGGAGCTGTACACGCTCCGTTCACACAACCCGGACTGCAAACAGCTGCAAATGAAGAAACCGAATAATTGCGACCGTCGATTGCGACTAAACTACCAGCCCCGCCCCTTCTTGATACAGTTTAGTAGTCACGGTAGCGATGTGCGTGGGCATGGTCATGCGGCCGGAAATGTCTCCACCTTTTTCAATAGGGGCATGCGGCCGCCATTTTGTTTCGGTCCAGATTCACGCCTGTACTATATTAGACTGCACTATCACAACTTGTATGTTGATGGTATTCCAGGTGCCTTTCCAACTAAATACATGGTTTAATATTGTATTCTGGTTGTACGCATGGCTGGCTATATATAGTCTACAGATCGTGTGGCTAGATCGGCATATCACAACTTCTCAGGTTCACTTAGCAAGAGATGTTATCAACATACAAGCTGGTATTCATTATAGTTGTGATAGTGCAGTCTAAGATAGTACAGGCGTGAATCTGGTGCCAAACAAAATGGCGGCCGCACGCGTTACTATGGTGATGACGTACTTTTGGAAAACCCCTATTCAAAAAGTGGAAATTGTCTTGCGCGACGTCTGAGTGCCGTTTGACCGTTTCAGTAGCTACCACCCCAAGGTTTTCAGTTATGCTGGTTCCAACTAATTATCAAATTTAAGCGGATAATTCTTAGAAACAATGCTATTTTGCTATGATCAATCAGAGCTATATCAAAACACCAGCAATTTGGTATTAAAAAAATATTTTCGTACAGTGCTTCCCGCTTAGAGAGTCCAATTGTGATGTTTTTACATATTATGCTGTAAAAGTTTTATCAAAGGTAATACAATCCTCAAATCTGGTCTGAAGTATGGTATATCATTGTAGATTATGTGCATCAAATATGACAGCTCACAACCAACTATTGCAAAAGTTATCAACTATTAATTATAGGTCACTGGCTAAGCTCAGTAGCTGAAGTTTTTAGGCTTGGAAATGTCTATTTGGCTGAGTTAAGAAAATTCACTTTGCAAACAGCTCACAGAATGGCTCATCTTTCACTGCAGCAAGTTTGCAAGTTCAACTTCCTTGCACAACGTTGTACGGTACAGAAATGCACCAAAAACGTGTGTTTTTGGAGTCACTAAAGTTTTTAGGCTTGCATTTGTGCATTTTTGCGAGTTAAAAACACAGATTTGTGCAATGGATAGCCAGACACCTGAACTTTTTACTTGCGTTGGAGTTACAAGTGTAGCTTAAATCATGCGCGCACGCGATCGTCGAGAAAGTGCGGTTCTGCAGTTCTTCGTGGCGTTAATGAGATTCATCTAGAGAAAGTAGTTTATCGATCGATGACTCGTTTCCGCTCGCGCAGGGCCGCTTTTGTTGACCGGTGACAAGATGGCTGCTGATCAGTTTTGCTTCATTCTCGATCATTTGCAGTTTTACCGGATAAAAAGTCGATCATTTTGTTAAACAATTGCAACTGATCGAGAACGAAGCAAAACTAGGGCTGTCGATTACTAGTAGTAACAAAAGTGGCCCTGCGCGAGCGGAAACGAGTCGTCGATAAACTACTCTAGATGAATCTCATTAACGCCACGAAGAACTGCAGAATCGCACTTTCTCAACGATCGCGTGCGCGCATGGTTTAAGCTACACTTGTAACTCCAACGCAAGTAAAAAGTTCAGGTATCTGGCTATCCATTGCACAAATCTGTGTTTATAACTCGCAAAAATGCGCAAATGCAAGCCTAAAAACTTTAGTGACTCCAAAAACACACGTTTTTGGTGCATTTCTGTACCGTACAACGTTGTGCAAGGAAGTTGAGCTTGCAAACTTGCTGTAGTGAAGATGAGCCATTCTGTGAGCTGTTTGCAAAGTGAATTTTCTTAACTCAGCCAAATAGACATTTCCAAGCCTAAAAACTTCAGCTACTGAGCTTAGCCAGTGACCTATAATTAATAGTTGATAACTTTTGCAATAGTTGGTTGTGAGCTGTCATATTTGATGCACATAATCTACAATAATATACCATACTTCAGACCAGATTTGAGGATTGTATTACCTTTGATAAAATTTTTACAGCACAATGTAAAAACATCACAATTGGACTCTCTAAGCGGGAAGCACATTAGTCAAACAGTTTGCAATGTTAGTTAAACTTGAAGAATGCCTCTGACCAGCACTTACAAAGACTTAACAGGTCAGCGTAGCCCAGGCTGTCGTGTCATACTCAAGATTATTGTTTTGCACCTATGCTACGAAATGCGCAACAGCGCCGCTGTAACCAGGAAGCCGGCTTTGTAATGTAAATTAGTGGAGAACAAAATCACACAGTAACCGCCACAAAACCCGTTGTAACTCAGCCATTTTAGCACCGATTCTAACGAAATTTAGATTTGTGTGCTGCTAAATGTTAGCAGAAGCCACCTAGAACAACTAGCAATTGATTCTGACAGTCTAAACGTTTTAGTGAACATCGCTACTCACGGTTGCAATTATTTGGTGCTGATCCACTGTATCCCGCACAACACTCAGCTGTTTGTTGGTAGCCGATCTGATATAGTGTTACTGCTTGATAGGCGGTGCGGTAGTTGGTTTCAGTTACCCCACACGTACTAAGGCCCCACCATCCACAGCTAGACGTGTAGTAGTATGCGTAGGACTGTACATAAGACTGTATGGTTGGGTACGAGCTGGAAAACGTTGTGGATATGTAGCAGACTCTAGATAATGCAAGAAAAATAACTAAAGTAACGTAAACACAGTGCCAGAGAGCAGCAGCAACAACAACAACAAGTAATGACATCGGCTAAAAAGTATGAAAAATAATTTTCGAACTCTCTAGCTCACGCACTCACTCACTGGGTATTATTTTACGCTGTGTCTACAGTGCCGGCATCCAAAAATTTAACCTTAAATTGCCGGTACCGGGACTTTAAGCAAAAATTGAACGATGCCGGTATGCCGGGACGCACATTCGACTTAGTCTCTCTACTACTAGTAATCCCTAAACCCTAAACCCTAAACCCTAAAAAACCTTCTCCTAACTGCGCAAAGTCGGAAGGGTCGTCCTAAACCGGGCCTTCGGCCCTTGGTAAGCCTAAGGATCGTCGGAAGGGGCGTCCTAAACAGGGGCTTCGGCCCTAGCTAAGGATCGTTGTTCTAAGCCGGGCCTTCGGCCCTTGCTAAGCCTAAGGATCGTCGAGCAATCAACTAAAACTTAGTTTCTGCTAAAAAAAAAACTAAAAAAACCCCTAAAAAAGCATGCATACAGCAAGAATCGAACCCTGAACGATTCTATTACAAGCCACCGTGCTAAACCACCGAACCACTGGAACATGCTGGCCGATCAATGCTACAAACCAGGCTTTATAGGTTACGTCTGCCTGCACTATAACACTAGTGCCGGTACCGGCATCGTTCAATTTTTGCTTAAATTGCCGGCAATTTAAGGTTAAATTTTCGGATGCCGGTACCGGCACTGTAGACACAGCGCATTATTTCACTCACTGTGCATCAGTTTCTCGCGGAGCAAAGGAGATCACCACCGCAGTTGCTAAAAGCAGCAGTCCAAGCGTCGCCATTTCGGCAGTACTGCAATAGTTAAAACAATATGATTCTGTGTGGTCTTCATATACTATTCACTACCTTATACCATACTAAGACTATTCTGACCAATCAGATTGCGCTATTTGAGGGATACAACGGGTCGTATTTCCCTCCGCGTCACGTGCCCAACATCAGAACAGCCTTTAGCATGGTACAAGTAAGTTATATCACATGTTGGCGGGACGTACGACCCGTTATATCCCTCGGGAAAGGGCTAGCGCTCTCGTGAAGTCTCGGAAACGCCTCGGGCTTCGCCCTCGGCGCTTCCTCGACTTAACTTGAGCGCGTTCTTTCCCGCGGGATATAAGGGGTCGTATATCCCGCTAACGCGGGATATAACCTACACTTATTGACACAAATATTTATTCATTGCTCAATTTGCCTGTCATCTGCGCACCTTTCAAGTCAACATGCTGAAGCATGCTCATGACATGGCAGTATTCTGATGCAGCTTTATGCGCCTATCATTGTCACGCCCCACCTCCCCCAACACGGGGTAGGGTAGGGGGTTATGTGGGGATTTGCCAGCTGTTTGCTGCCCGAGGGGTGGGGCATTTGACACGTTCGTTTTTTCAGTAAACATAGAAATGCGGACATGTAGCATAGTTTTCTCTGTTTGGACTATGCACCAGTAGGGGCCAAGTGGGGGAAATGTAGGCGATTTGCATGCCAGTCGCTCCCCCACCCCTGGGGCATTGTAAAACCCGCAAGTGCAAATCCCCACATTGCCCCACCTCACCCCGTGTTGGGGGTGATGGGGCGTGACATTGATAGGCGCATTCAGGTCATGCCGCTTAAACATTGTGAACTGCATCATCAGGATCATTGGAAGCTTTATCAGTGGTGTGATAAAATTATGTGTGATAAAGCTTATAACTTGAGCATCATTGGATTAGTACAGCTTCACATTATTGTATTGTACCAAGGGCGTATGTATTTTATTTTCCCGGTACACTATAGTTGTATCAGCTCATGCTGCTCATCAAGAAGGTCATTCATGTATATCCCAGTATTTTCATTGAGTTTTAATTGTTTCCGGTATAAATACTAACAAGTTATTCATTGCATACATTCATGCACATTTATTGCATGGCTAGGAAGGTGTTGGACAATAAATATTTTAAGAGGTCATAAAATATTAAGTCGTATCTTTATACAGAAGATTTCAGAATAGTTTCATTGTATGAGTCCTCTCTTATCATCATCATAAACATATTCTTCACTAAGATCAACAGGCATATCAATAGGATCGTCATCAACTGGCTCTGTAGCATAGTCATAGTGCTTGCTTGCCTCATCTTCTTCTTCGTCCCAGTCCTTCTCTAATTCTTCCGTTTCCATGTATAGTGGATTAGCACGCCAGATATCACTATCCTGCATGGACATGTTTGCTAGCTTCAGCAAGATTGTAGGGGTTAGAAATAGCTCCAGATGAGTTTGGTATTAGATTGTTACTGAAGATGGTGTTGGGGTCACCACTGATGCTTGATCTGTTGTACATTAGTGTCTCCAATGGCTGATGTTTTCCTGATGTACTGTTCTTACGAGTACGATAGATGACACCAACAATCAGTAGAACCAATAACAGCAGTATTCCTCCTGTGAATCATGATATCAAGCTATGATAGCAGTGTATACATGTCTTCATGCCGACTTACCACACACTATCCCAGTAGCTACTGCTCCTAGCACTACTGGTAGATTGATCTCTCCTTCTTCTACCGTTCTTGTTGGTACTGGACTAACATAACCTGTACAGAATGATCAATAGTATAATATAACATTGCTACATACCTCTTGTTGTTGGCATTTGCTGTGTTGATGTGATGGGTCTCACACAAGCTGACACTGTAGACCTCTCAGGGCATGGGATACAAGAAGTGGCACCATGGTCCAGCTAGTAGTGCCACTTGGGACATGGCTGGCATGGCTCTACTCCATATGTGGAGTTGTAGTGACCAGGTCGACAGAGAGCTAGTGAGAGAGTAATTGCATACAGTGACAAGCTATATCTGGTCAGTGCTTACCAAGACACTCATCTATTGATCTGGACACGTTGGTAATGGTAGTGTGTCTAGTTAGGCACAGCTGACAGCTAGTAGAGGCATCGTCTGTAGTATAGTATCCAATACCACAGTCTCTACACACCCACTCATCATCAATAATAGTCTGATACTGTCCTGGAGCACACCCAACTAGAGAGAGGAAGAAAGATAATTGTGTAATAGCTTGAAGCAAGTAATGACTTACTGCACAGGAAATTATTGTACTGGAGTATGTATCCTCTCGGGCAGATATACTCGAGGTCTGAGATAGTAATAGTCTCATTATTAATATGATACACATGCGGACCAGCAGTGACCCTCAGTGACGTGTTGTGGAGCAGGTTTTGCAGACTCATCACATCTAGTAGAACAAGAAAATAAAAAGATTTCTATCGAAATCAAAAGGATGTAGGGTTGTGAAATCTACCACTGGCCCACAATGTAAACTAACAAGGAACAAGCATGGAATGGTAACACGATTGACTTGCTAACAGACCATAGATCCCTACATCAGTGGCCACTTTGGCTGACTATAGCTAGTTCTGCTAGTTGCTGTTGATTGACACCTGACGTGCATTCTTATGTACACCCACTGATGTAGGGATCTATGGTCTGTTAGCAAGTCAATCGTGTTACCATTCCATGCTTGTTCCTTGTTAGTTTAAATTGTGGACCAGTGGTAGATTTCACAACCCTACATCCTTTTGATTTCGATAGAAATCTTTTTTTTCTTGTTTGTGTCCTTTTTTCTTATTCAGTGATGTGCAGTTCAATATCATGCATGTACTGAGCCGTCTTTGTTTCCACCATTGGTTTAGCTTTCCTGTTATTGATGGCTTTTCTTTATTAACAATTTTAAACTTGTAGCTAAAAAAATATTTGTTATGCTGTATATCAGGTCGCCTACGCATAGTGCATGCATGCAGGCTAGGCATGCATTCGAGCCCCGCCCACACTTGTTTGTAGACCATACGGCGGTTATAATGATCTGGCGAACGCAGAATGTTGATTCTACACGAGCTTACAGTTCTTCGACGACTCCAGACAAATATGTGTTCTCCGTGTTCCATACGGCGCGGCTATACTCAAGCTAGTGCTCGGTCACGTGCGCTAGCCACTGCTTGGTCACGTGCGTATTGCGCAATCACACTAATGGCGTCTAACACTTAGCTGACAATGGAACACGATCGAGAACTCGCGGAATGTATATCGCCGTTTCGCTAAAAACAAAGTTCAAAAGGCACCTGCCAGGAGAATTTCACGACTGTTCGTGGGTGTTTTGGTCTCGGCACTGCTCGTGTAAAGGTGCTAGGCGAGTGGAAAGAAAGAAAGAAAACGAAGATGACGAAACTCAATTTTCACCGTTTCCAGGTTCGTCACTTTAGTAACAATTTTGAGCCATCTCCTTGCTACTGTAAGATGGGGCAATGCCAGAGAGCAGATCTAAGTGTTTATGGACGTATAAAATTCATCACCAGGTGAAATATCAGCGTTTGAACGCTAATACATTGTATGTATCCGCCATCTTGTTTTTCCGTTCAACCCTACATAGGGAGTCACTACCGTGCCTCCCTAATATTGTCCAAGTGAACATGTGCTGGTAGCGCTATATCTGCTAGTGTCTCGTTGAGTGGTAGAGTATACTCAGTGAATATAGCTGTAGTCACATGAAGCACCTCATCCGATACCACAGAGATGGTGATGTTACTGATTTGAGATGTTGTCAAGTGAAGTCCATCAGTGACAGTGGCGGATCCAGGAAAATAAGATTGGGTGGGCCAATGTGCGGCGCGGAGCGCCGGCGAAAATTTTTAGCTAGTTAATATTCATTAGAGGCGTAAATAATTGACTCTGACACGCTTCAAAGCGATAGTCGATGCGTACAGCTAGGAAACTATACAGCACAGTGAGCGCGCTAGTCAGTAGTGAGAACTCTGCTCAGAACGGTAAGAGTTTTGCACTATAGTTAAAACTTTTAAAATTTTAGCTGGGCTAGTTTGGGTGGGCCAGACCCTACCTGGCCCACCCCTGGATCCGCCACTGATCAGTGATCACTTGATGCAGCGCTTGCTTGACGAGTGAGATTATATCTAGTTCATCTGATCCACTACCACTACCACTGGTTGCTATGGTATCAACTAGCTCCAGTTGGAATGATACTGGATAAACCAGTTTACTGATCACGACTGGCAGGATAGTCAAGCGAGCTACGCCCGATTGAATCCATGTATTGTCAGTGTAAGCTCTACAGCGATACCATCCTTCTCTCTCCATTAGAGGCTTAGAGAGGAATAGTTCATTAGATGTTCCATTATAGACATCACTCCATGTCACACCGTCAGGGCTCCAGTGCCATTGATAGCTAGGTGATGGTCTGGCAGTAGCATTACAGACAAACACTGCACCATTGTCATCTCCCTCGAATGTTGTATAGTCTGATGGAGACAGTGTGATGACTGGAGGCTCAAACACAGCAACCGTGGAGAACAGAGAGGTGGTGGTAAGGATGGAGTTTGTAGCTAAGCACTGGTAGACTCCCTCATCAGTGATCTCTGCTCCATATTTGGTGAGGTGGTTTGACATGTAGCTTGGTAGTAAAAACTTGTTCTTCTTCCAACTGTAACACGCAGAATGTCTAACAGAGATTGTGGGTCAAGCTCTCAACAGTCTTTATTGAAAAATAGACAACCATATATATAGCTGAGCTTAACAATGACATGTATCTATGTAACAGACAATGTATTGTGTGACAATAAGTATAGACAGAGAGTCTCAGTCCATGATAATGACCAAGCAAGTCAGATAGTCTGTTACATAGCTTTCCTCTTAGAAAGAGTTCGTCCCGAACTTGTCTTTAATGTTCAACATATGGAGCAAAATTAATCGTTGGGGAGGCGCTCTATTTCTTTGAGGATAGCGGCGAGGGATCGGTGTCGGTTGAACCGGTACGGGAGGGGGAGGAGGTGCTGAAGGAGGAGGAGGAATTGGTGCTGGAGGAAGAGCAGGAGTAAGTGGAGTGAGGTCGTCTTCTTCGATGAGCTCAAGCTGATGTCCAATCCTTGGAGGAAGCTGTTGTGAAGGCTGAGAGCGAGGAGCTGTTTGTTTCTTAGAGGAGGCTGGAAGAGATTGGAGATATTGTTTCAATCGATCAAAGTGTACAACTGTCCTCTTGCCCCTTGGAAACTGCTTGATTCTGTAAGTGGAGTCTGATAGCTTCTTAATAACTCTGTAAGGACCTTGCCAAGGACAGTGAAACTTCTTAGACTTCCCCTTTCCCACAACAGGTGAATGTAACCATACCAAATCATCGACTTCGAATGGTTTTCCATGTACTTTCTCATCATAGAACTCCTTTTCCCTCTTCAACTCTGCTTTCATCTTTGTACGCACAATCTCGTATGAATTCTGCAGAGTACTCCTGAGTTTGGAAGCATATTCTGTTGATGTAGTTGCATCAGATTCTGGATCTCCGTACATGATGTCCACAGGCAATTTTGCCTGACGGCCGTACATTAAGAAGAACAGAGTGAACCCAGTTGTTGGTTGCACACTAGTATTGTACGCCAAACAAGCTTTTGGTAGCAGTGATTCCCACTCGGTTTGATCACTGGATGAGTCAGACAGTGAAACAGCCAGCACGTTCTGGAGTGTGCGATTGAATCGTTCTATTAAACCATCACTCTGAGGGTGATAGGGAGTTGTTCTTGTTTTGTTGATATGAAGCAGCTTGCAGATCTCTTGGAACACATTAGCTTCAAATTGTCTTCCTTGATCCGAATGCAGCTGCTCTGGAACCGAGAACCGACAGAATAAATTATTCACCAACTTCTCTGCCACTGTCACTGCTTCTTGATTAGGAATGGCGTAGGCCTCCATCCAGCGAGTAAAATAGTCTCCTGCGACCAGAATATATTGGTTTCCAGTGTTGGTACGGGGAAGTGGTCCCATGATATCTACAGCAACAAGCTGCATCGGATAACCAGTCTGAACATTTTGGAGTGCAGCTCTACGGTGCGGAACAGGAGACTTCCGGCTAGCACACGAGGGACATGACTGACAATGTGCCCGTACATCATTGTAATGTCCAGGCCAGTAAAACCTCTCTTTCAGTCGCTGAAGAGTTTTTCTTCACCAAAATGACCACTCGTAATTCCTCCATGAACCTCTTGTAAAATCTCATCACGTAGCTTCCTTGGGACTACGAGCTGAAGTCGGCTTGTACCATCTGGACTCTGAAACTGTCGATATAACAGATTGTTCTGAAGGATCAACTGATCCCACATCTGGTAGAGTCTCCGTAACTCTTGGCTTTGACCCTTGATGGTGTCTTTATCTGGCTTGTTATTCTCCTCTTTACTCTGAAGAATGAGCTGAATAGAAGAATCCTCACATTGAGCCTGTCGGAGGTCTTGACAACTCTGAGTGAACACCAAGATCGCATCTGTTGGAAGTGCTTGAATCGACAATGATTCTTCATGAGAGCTCCTTCCACACTGTGTACAAGGCTTCCTGGACATTGCATCTGCATTGCCATGTTGCTTGCCCTGTCTGTGTACGACGTCAAAATCAAATTCTTGCAATTTTTCTAACCAGTGTGCTAACTGGCCTTCAGGATCTTTGAAATTCTTTAGCCACTGAAGACTACCATGATCTGTACGGAGACAAAATTTCCTACCCATCAAGTAAGGTCGGAAGTGATTTGTGAAGAAAACTACAGCAAGCAACTCTCTTCTTGTCACACAGTAATTCCACTCTGGTTTTGTTAGTAGAAGACGACTGCCAAATGCAATTACATGCTCCACTCCATCCTCTCCTTCTTGAGAGAGAACTGCACCAATCCCTGTATTACTAGCATCTGTGTCCAGAGTAAATGGCTTAGAAAAATCAGGATGTGCCAAAACAGGAGTAGAAGTTAGCCTATGTCGCAGCTCTATGAGCGCTTCTTGACATTCTTCGGTCCACTTGAAGACAGAATTTTTCTCAGTGAGCTTGTGAAGTGGTTTTGCTATGGATGCAAATCCTTTGACAAACCGTCGGTAATAATTTGCCAACCCCAAGAACTTTTGTACCTCCTTCGCAGACGTTGGAACCGGCCACCGGGCTACTTGATTAGACTTGTCTGGATCAGTAGCTATTCCATCTGCTGAGATCACGTGACTGAGATAGGACACCTTTTCTTGGAATAGTGAACACTTGGCTGGTTTTAACTTCAGCCCTGATTCTCGTAGACGCTGGAACACCAACTTCAGAGAACGGAGATGATCTTCAAAATCTCGTCCCAGAATAATGACGTCATCTAAGTAGACAAGGCACTCAGTCCATTGGAGACCACTTAGCACCAAATCCATCAGACGCTGGAAGGTAGCTGGAGCATTGCATAAGCCGAATGGCATCACAGTGAATTCAAACAGACCTTCTGGCGTACAGAAAGCTGTCTTCTCTTGATCTTCTGGGGACATCTCCACTTGCCAGTAACCGCTGATGAGATCCAACGTACTAAACCACTTGGATCCTGCCATGGTACTCAGGGTGTCGTCAATACGAGGAAGTGGGTAGGCATCTCGTCGGGTGATTGAGTTCAACTTCCGGTAATCCACACAGAATCGCTTGGTCCCATCCTTCTTTTGGACTAACACCACTGGTGAAGCCCATGGGCTGTTTGACTGACGGATGATCCCATTCTCTTGCATCTGACGCAACAAGGTTCTGATCTCCTCTTTCTTGTATGGAGGAAGCCGTCGAGCCTGTTGACGAATGGGCGGGTGATGCTCTGTATTGATTTTGTGGAGCAGGCGATTAGTATGACCATAATCTGTAGGGGAAGCAGCAAAAATGTCAGCATATGCAGACACCAGCAGATACACATGTTTCTTTTGCTCTTCTGTTACTCCTTTACAGCAATTCTGAACCATACTCCACAACATCTCCTCTTTACCCTCTGTTGGAGGCAGAACATCTTCTGATTGTGTGGTGGAAATATTGATTGACTGGGATTCATTCGTCAGTTCCATCTGTCCAACACAGGTCCCCTTGTAGATCGTAACGGCATCCTGTCTGGCATTCAGAAGACGAACTGGAACTCCTTCTCTAGTAGGTGTCACCAGAGAGACCGCAGATGTGAATGTTGTTTTTGCCTCTTTCATAGGTCGATCGAAAATCCACGCTCCTCCAATGACTGGCTCTTGAGGTACTCCAACTATCTCCATTTGACTCATAGCTGGAATCTGAATTGTCTCACGGAGCACCACTCGAATTGGTAGCACTGACTGATTTGCTGTGGAGGAGATTGCATACAATGGAAAAGACAATTTTCTGTCAGGGAAGTGGATACATCTGTTTGCCATATTGACTGAGCAGGAGTTCGCTTCTAAAAAGTCCAGTCCTAGTATTCCTTGGCAGTGGTGAGTCGTCAGTGATCTACAATCAGCATTGTCCACTGGAACACTTCTCCACTCAATCGAATCCGAATCGGTGAGCAGCCGAACACATTCAATGGTGATCCTTCTACACCAGTCAACCGAGGTCCATTCCAAGGGTTTAGTGGAAGGTCTGGAGAGGCAATCAGGTCCCACTTATCCTTCCTTAGGAGAGAAACAGCTGCACCAGTGTCTAACAGGAGGGAAACAGAAAGCTGTTTAGAAGGCTGACTAGAAGAAACAGAAGAGGGACATTCAATAACTGCAGGGATACTATAAGTGTTTGTAGTACAAACGGGGAGGATACTAATATCTCATTAATCATTGCCAGCAATGGTAATAGTTAACGCGGTCATCGGACGGAATTCCGTTTTCATACGTATAGCGAATAATTTCCAATAGTGCGCGGATTGTACTACGGGAAGATGGCATGACTAGTGTGGATCGATCGCGAGTCTTCGCGACCAAGGAGAACTTGCAGGGTGGATGGTAGCGGATTCTATCATGAGATGTCTACCATGTGTCAGAAGTATTTAGAACCAGAGCTGTTAGACGTTAGTGGAGACGAAGAGCTACCAAACGGTGTATATAGAGCAGAAAGAGTGATCTCGAGCTAGTAGACAGCGCGGCAAGGATTAGGTAGGCTCTAAACTCTTGTGTAGCTACAGTACACGTATATTATTATACTTATAATAGAAAATAGAATACTTAGTCCTATGGTCTGGGTACAGTAGAGAGGATGCCACTTGGGTAGCTCGTAAGGATCTCACTGAATGAGCTTTACGGTAAGCTCTTTCATTGCTCATTCTCAGTATTATCTCATTGGCATGTGTCTATTTTCATGTAGATCCTATGAAGCCCCTTCTCCTGATCACAGAGCCATAGCAGATAGTGTCAGTAGTCTTGTCACTGCTGTTCAGAATAGTCTCAGACATGGATGTGTTCGCAACTGTATGTTTGTCATTTCTTTTCGTTGTGATGTGTTTAATTTCTTGTTTAGTGGTAAAGGTAG
Organism: Haliclona indistincta; assembly: GCA_964017065.1. NCBI lineage: Eukaryota > Metazoa > Porifera > Demospongiae > Haplosclerida > Chalinidae > Haliclona > Haliclona indistincta. The sequence continues at coordinate 1,079,085 of OZ024791.1, forward strand.
TTTAATTCATGATAAAAAAGGTAGATATTACTCAGAGGCAGACTTTGATCCTACATATTTTTATGTTAATTGGTTTGTACAGGAGCGCATATAAACAAGGGAGCATGTAACTCTGAACACTACCCCATATAACGGCGAAATCCTAATATGGCGGACTTGCTATTTTAGTTACTTCCATATAAAGTATAAATGTGACGTTTGCGGATGTAATAACTAGTACACGCCCGTTATTAATAATATACCGGGTGGAGGCGCGGTTGAAATTATAGACCTTATATGGATTATAGTTCTTATATGGAAACTATTATTTTTAGAACAGCAGCCATGTTAGGATTTCGCCGTTTACAGAGTTACATGCTCCCTTGTTTATATGCGCTCCTGGTTTGTATCATATAGTAAGTTAGGTGACGTTTGTAAATTAGAGTTTCCTATTATTCTCAGAAGTTATGTTAAGTTTTCACCATGTACATACACAAAGAATGATGATAATTTTGTAGCTAGGCCTAGAGATTTTACTGAATTACTTTCTGTACCTGTTGTTAAAGTTCGTTGTTAATAATTATTATTGCCAATACAACATCAAGGTTGTTTCGACCCATTTTTATAAAGCGCCGGGTCTCATCAGTTGGCAAGCGCTTATAATATTGTTTATAATAGGCTGATCATTTGTTAACTGGTGGCTTTGAGAAAAACCGTTTTTAAAAAAGTTGGTTTTGAAAAAAAAACGTTTTGAACTGAAAAGAAATTGAGGAGCTAGTAGTAGTAGAGGACTAGAGGTATAGGAGGATCAGGTAGGATATAGGAGGGTTAGGTAGGGGAGGATCAGGTAGTGGAGGGAGGATCATTCTTGGACTTCTTCCGTGATGCTCTGATGCCTTCTGTCCAGTATTCACTGTTACTCTTCACATACCTTCTCTTCTCTCTCACGCAACTGTCTCTATCATCTGTTTCCTTTCTCAACTCCTCCTGCATAGCTTCTGTCACCAGTATCTCCCGTGCTGCATCGTGTTTGTTGCTGGAGAAGTAGTTTCTTTTAGCATCATCGTTATTCTTCTCCACTCCTAATGTGTCAAATGACCACAATGTAAACATGATTACATAACGAATGTTTACCTTGACCACTAAATTGCTTGATACTTCCTAGTCTCTGAACCATGTATACTGCAGTTTGCAAGTTGGTTGTCATAGTCAATGGTTCATGCTTGATAGTGTGGTTAGCATGCTTGATAGTGTGGTTAGCCATACATGGCTTCTCTGTATTACGCAATCATTATCACGTGAGTCTAAGAGCATAATGCTAATTCCATCACTATTAGCAAGCTGCTTCTGTTGAAAGCAATCTTGCAAAGCCACTGCACCAAAGTAAACACAGCTCGAGCTTGCTTGTGATAACGCACAAGAATTAGAGCATATGGTATCAGACTCACGTGATAACGATTGCGTAATACAGAGAAGCCATGTATGGCTAAGGCTAACCACACTATATCAACCGTGCTAACCACACTATCAAGCATGAACCATTGTCTATGACAACCAACTTGCAAACTGCAGTAATAGCATGCTCACTCACGCTCATTGTTTACTCACTTTATGCTTTATGTTGCATTGTCAGCATGCAGCAGTTTGGCGAAGATGTGTTGCAAGCTGCAATGGACATAACATAGGATCAATAATTATAAGCACATGTGGATGGGATTCCCCTTGATAAGGTCAATTTGTAACACTAACAACTACAGCTGTAGCTATGTGCATTGTCAGCTATAGTTAGTGTATGGTTGCTTAATGCATGATTATACACAAGTGCATGTCATTATGTCATAGTGTATACGATTATAGGATTGTATACGATTATAGGATTGCATACATGTACGATTATAGGATTGTATACGATTATAGGATTGCATACGATTATACGATTATATGCAATTATAAGATTGTATGCAATTATAAGATTGTATGCAATTATAGGAGTGTATACGATTATAGGCTGGAGTATGCAGTAGCTAACATGTTGAGCAAATGTGTGACCAGCAGACTCGCTCATCAGCTCAAGCAATGATCATGAAAAAGAGTATTTTTATTAACAAGATTTTAAAAAGTACAGTATAAGGATGAAACTCATTTGTACAATAATAAAAAGGAAGCATATAAATTGATCAAGAGTAAGAGGATATAATGTTTCAGTTGATGTACCCAGTGAATGCTATTTACGACAGTATGTCACAATACCACAGGGAATTGAGAGTAGAATTTTCATGATAATTTTGATCAAAATATAAGGTGTCCAAGTTACAACCACCAAAATCACGAAAAAATTGGCAGCGATGACCAGTACAACTCCTACTGTGAAGAGCACCACCCAGACAGTTGTTGAACCACCTAACACTACGAAATTAGTCTCACCAGTCATGTAATCTGGGTCCAACATACAGTATATGGCGAAAGCAAGTAGGGAAAAGGTATAGACAACCGACAAAGCTACCAATAAGGGGCTTTTCAGTATGTAGGCACACTTGTTTAGAATGCCTACATTATGAATTTTATCAAAATCATTCATAAGTATGCTTGCAACGATCTTGGCATCTTTATCTGTTTCTGGTGAGATTCTAGTCTCTTTCGCTTCTCTTGTAAAGATTTCTTTATAAAGAAAGTCAATGAAAAATTTGATCGGATATTCCTGAATACAGTAGTAGTTGAAAATTGCAAAAGTAAAGATGCCAGCAAAAGGAATAAAGTATCCTCCAAAAATCATGTACCAGAGATAAGGGCTGATTCGTACTGTTCCATCAACAGAATGCTCTCTGTTCTCGTAATACATCTTTGCTCCAATGCACACAATCATTATTACTTGTACTACCAACTGGCCCATTGTATGGAAAATAAACCAAAAATCAATTGACCAAGCTGTTTGTACTATTGAAGCAACTTTTCGACGTTTCCATAAAACACAAATGGTCCGCAAGATCACAGCAGAACATAGAACATAGAAGAATAAGTTCCAACTAGCTATAATTGCAAATTCAGTCATGTTCAAACCGATGCGCAGAACAGTATCATTCTGATGAATGCTCAACAAGCCCTTGAGCAAAGAGGATATGGTTAGTGGGTATATGCATATTCCCATGAAGACCAATCGAACCAAATCAAAATAATTTTTAATTTTGTACTTACAGGATCGAGTACATATACTGCACGGTGTGTCGCCCACGCTGGGTGCAGCCTCGGCTGGTAACGGTTCAAATTCGACAGACTCGTTTCTGCAGTTGTTGCAACGCGTGCATGCAATACGGACTGACTTGCATCTGTGATTGATTTTGACAATGAACAAGTCCAATAAGGACAGAAGACAGGCAAGTATCCAGAAAGCAATGTGAACATACTGATGTACAGCAATGGTATGACTATCATTGTAGACTGCGCGGCGGGTAAGACTGATATCGGCAATGGCGAAGAGACCAGATACAGCAGCAAACACGGCGTTCAAATACGTCACTAGTTTTCTGATTGTATCATTAAAAAGTGGGAACATCAATTCACTCAGCACCTTCTTTCCCTCCCTTTGTGCTAGACGCATCGAATGCTTTATTTCGACTACTGGAACGAGGCCTTCGCACAACTTCTTACTGCATCCGCGTTCATCATCATTCTGCAAGGCGACTTCTGCAGTCTCCTGGTCTTGTCGAGAGCGGATTTCGATTACAGCTTGGCTAATCTCCTCGCTTCGTAATGCTGACTGGTCTGAAGTCGCAGCGGCCATTATCAAGTTCAGTGTGTTTGCGAGCCTTTAATAGTATAGTACAGTGGCGAGAGAACGAGATAACTTGCCGTGGAGTCAGCGTGGAGGTGTTGGATTCGTAGGTGGAGGTTGATCGCTAGGATTCAATAAGATAGAGTCAAAACATGTCAAATCATCAGTTTGCACTGACTGGTGACAGGGATTTCCCCAGGGATTCCCCCTAATTATTTGTACCATTAGCTAAGTGCATAGTAATAACAGTCATAGGTTTCAGAGGTGTATCATGCACAATACATGTACATACAAGAATACATGCCAGTCAAGAGTTTATTACCTAAGAGTATGGCGTTGGACATTTTCTACGTCACAAGTTTATACAGCAGAAAGCATCGGGGCTGCTATGCTAATGATATTCACCATTAGGTAATGATATTCACAACAGCGGTAATGATAATCATCGCTGTGGTAAACTTGTGACATAGAAATGTCCAACGCCATCCGAGGGGGTGGTATATTGACGATTGCATGCATACTCTTAGGTAATGAACTCTTGATGCGAGTATATTGTATAATTTGTTCAGTAGAAAACTGAAATTTGTCTGCTCCATGCCCATTAGCTGTCTCAACTAGCTGTTTGTTACCTAACTAAGTAACATCAATAATTATTGAGACAACGTTGTCATCACATCATCACTTAGACACAAAGTTGCAAGGAGAGAACAATCATAATAAATAGTAGAGAACAATAAAATGAACAAGAATGAGTCAAATAAAAAAATCACATTCTTTACAATAAATTATTATTGAATTTTACATGGAAAGTCAAGAGAGTTGTGTGTGTGTGTCTTGAATGCCGTTTACCAATACACATGTATACAATGTATGTAATTATAACATAAGGAATGGAGAGTACAAACAATAAGATAAACCGAAGAGTTACAATTAAGATAATGGTCATCCATATTTCCACAACCAAAACACGAAGCAATTGAGGAAGTAAAGCAGCAGTGTTAGTGCTATCATCACAGGGGACACCCAGGTAGTTGTTGCGCTATTAAACACTATCATGAACGAAGTCTCACCAGTTGTCTGATCTAGCTCCAGTGCCAGCATATGGCGAAAGCAAGAAGGAAGAGGCCATAGACAAAGGACATTGCTACCAAGAATGGACTTCCAAGTACATAGGCATATTTATTTACAAAGCTTACAATGATATAATCATTAGGAAGTTTGTCTAAAAGAATAGCAACATTTCAAAAGTATCTTTTGGAAAACAAGTACATTGTACAATTTACTTATTCGAGTTTACATGTATATACAGATGCATGCAAACTAGGTCACTGATCAATTGATAAAATTTTCAGTGCTGATAGAGCTGGTTTCCATCAGTACGTGGTATATTTCACAATAGTTTTGACTGAGGGCAATTTTTAAAGCTGTCTCGAGGTAGCAGTTGACAAGAGTGGTGGAAGCTCCTGCTGAAAGTAAGAGTTCTGTAACTGTGAGATGATTAGACTGAACTGCATAGTGAAGAGCAGTATTTCCCTTCATATCTTGTTCATTGAGATCAACCTGAGAGTCTAGTAGAATCTTGACAGCCTCAGTGTAGCCATTGTAAGCAGCAATCATCAATGCTGTGCAACCGTAAATGCTCTGGCTGTTTGGATCAACACCAGCTGAAAGAAGAGAAGAGAGAATAGAGTGATCAGGATGTACAGATTTGACTGCACAAGCACACATCAGAGCAGTCCAACCAAAATCATTTCTGAGCTTAGGGTCAGCACCAGATTTTAGAAGATCATTCACAGCAGGTGCAATCTGTTGCTGAGAAGCAATCATCAGTGCTGTGTGACCATCTAAACCGGTAACATTGGGATCAGCTCGTGACTCAAGAAGCATTGAGATCAATTCATTGTTTTTCTTGGCACAGGCAATCATCAAAGCATTCCATCCTGTGTCGTCTAGCTCATTGATATCACTGCCGTCAGCAGCAAGCAGAGATTCTAATATTCTTGAGTGACAAAAATTATGCTTTGCACAAATTTGTAGAGTCAATTCGGTAGCATTGGGGAGAAATTTAGAATGGATGGACTTGAGAAGTAGCTTGACAATGGCCTCGTGACTTGTCAAAGAAGCCCACATCAATGGAGTATATCCATAGTTATCTGAGATGATAGGATTTGCACCAGCCTCAAGCAAAAAATTAGCCATTATCAGAGATCCGTGAATGCAAGCAGAGGCAAGCAGTGAACAGTCACCCTCTGCTATATAATCAGGATCAATGCCAGCAAGGAATTTACCTGCTTCAATAGACTCTATAGATGCTGCTCTCAACATAGTCTCAACCAGCTCACTTTCTCTTCCTTCATCGATCTCAAGAATAATTGTATCTCCTATACTCAAGCCAAGTACACCGATTTGTCTCATAAATTCAGTTGTTTGCTGAGCATTGGCTACTAAAAATGATACAGCAGACTTAAGTACACACCATGTAATGCAAACACAGCCATCTTCGACTTTGATGTGAGTCAAAGAACTTGATTTTGTTCCAAAAACATGGTTTACTAGTTTCTCGAAATGTTTAATAGTAATGGCTAGACAAAATTCAGGTAGCTTAAGAATAACTTTAGGCATACTTTCTCTGATCGAAGAAGGCAAGGAAAATTTTTGAAGAACTGGGCACTCTTTTAAGAATGTTAGTTTAGTTCTTTCAGAAAAATCTTGAAGACGTTTCTTGTACTCAGCTAATTGCAACAGTAGAGGCTCTCCTATAAATCTACTGACTATGCTTTTAAGAAGACAAATATTCAGAAAACAGTAGTGACATCGAATCTGTTGAAATAGATCATCGATTGTGTTGATTTGAAAGTGCTCCATTGACTCTTCGAGCTTTTCTTCCAGAAATCTTCTAAGCTGCTTTAGAGGGATTTCTTTACTCTCTAAAGAGGACTTGATGTTGGCAACAAGAAAAGCAAACGAATCCTCGATCTCAGTAAATTCATCCTTTATGTCTTCTTCTACTATGATTACTTGTGTACAAGGTGGAGACAACGCAGTATCAATAGCCGCAACAGTAGAAATACCTGTATCAACATGGGAGCAAGAACTGAATCTCTGAATTCGTTCAGCAATCACTTTGTGCCCACATTTCTCTAGGGCACTAGCGATCGTATCCCAGGTGGTGCTAGAGTTGTTGTTCATCCATAGGTCAAACACAGCCACCTTACATCGCTCCACTCCATGAGTCTGGAACTGATGGCATATCTTGTTCAGCTCGTGGGGCGGTAGCTCAAGATGCACTCCAAGCAAGTACCAATCTGTGACTTGGTGAAGCTCCACCAAGAGCTTAGCGACAGTGATACGACTCGACATGGATGAGAAGAGCAGGAATTCAGGGGCGAGAGTCAGACCACACACACAAACCCAACGGGCGTTACAGCGCTTTGCAGGTAGGTTATCAGAAGCGTCTAGCTTGTGGTTTGATACAGTTTATATAATGTACCACAACCTGTCATGTGCCAAAACAATAATGTAGCCTAAAACCTTGAGAATATTTTGTGCACCATTCCTTGATGTGTATGTGGCTGAAGAGCCTAGATCATCTGCAGCAATAGCTACTGATACTAATGTGACTGGTAGCAGGAGCACATGAACAGAAGGAGCGTGCAACTGTAAACCGCGCGTTAGTGCCAACAAGGCCCAACAGTGTATAATTAGATTCACAGATTTGTGCTCAGAACTTCCATATTTGGAAGTTTTTGTGCTTCATTAAATATGCGTGACGTACGTTCTGTGCACGTGATACATAATAGATCTAAGTGCGGCAAGAGAGGATGGCGCGAACCCCTCGAGTCGCCCTCGACGTCTTTATCTTAGTCAGGCCAGCTCCAAGAGAAAGCTGATCATGCTGTCTCCCCGGCGGATTCGTTTACAACAAGTGAAGAACTTGCCCGTGAGGAGCGCAATGAAAGCTGAGATGACCGTATTCGAGCTAAGCAACACCAGGCGCGCTCGCTGTCGTAAACTTACCAAGTAAACTTAATGCGCGTTAAATAGATATGACGTACGTTCATACCTAGGTAAAGCGGAAGTACGTCATTAATATTAGTAAAGTGTTGGCACTGTACCAGGGGGCGGCGACTCTAATGTACCCGGCCTGTACTTGTGGCCGCGACCGGGATCAAAATTTTGATCGTCCAAAATCTGATCTTGATCGCTTGACTGCTGTAGATTTTCGACTTTGATCGTTTGATCTTGGTCGCGCACGTGCGCGTTTAAGCTCCTCCCTAGCCTACTGTTAGTCTGCTGTTACACCAGTTCTAGCAAAAACATGCAAGTTAACACCAAACACCCATGCTTAGCTGTACCATAGTAACTACCATGCGTACCTACGGCTGTGCAAAGAACAGCTGCAATGGCAAACAGGCACGCAGAGGAGCTCTAATAATATTAATAAGTAGGAGTGGCCGTTTAACCCTAGTGGGAGTGGCCTGACGAGTAGCTAGCTAGCCGCTTATACTTCCGCTGTGTACGGTCTCGTAGCATATGCACAGAGAGTCATAACTCATTGTATAGCATTATAAACAGGTATGATTATGATTTATAAACTTATTAGAGTAGAGTTAAATTTTTGATTTTGATCAGCCCAGGAACTGTCTTGATCCTTTGATCGCCACCAACGAACCATCTTGATCCATTGATTCCAATTTGATCCCGGTCGCGGCCGCAAGTACAGGGTACATTGGAGTCGCCGCCCCCACTACGTTGCACGCTCCTTCTGTTCATGTGCTCCTGCTGGTAGTTAATGTCAAAATAGCTGTGCTGAAAGTTAAGAAAAAAAGCCTTGGAAAATATTCACTTGATATTGTTCATCTGTCTCCACAGCAAGTTTAGAAGCCTAAAGTAGCTTGCTTGGCATTGTATACCATGTATACGTGCGAAGAAGAGCAAGAAGGGCAGCAAGAAGAAGGAGGCAGCTAAGGTGGATGATGAACTGACAGGAGAAGGGTCTGGTTTACTGGACCTAGTGGAACCACTAGAGGAACAACCGCCATTGACAACCTTCACTACACTAGCACAAGACACTAACCTTGAACTAGTAAGTCACATAACCGTTATGTACAACTAGATGGTGACCTCTATTTGTTCTCGTAGACCTATGATATCAAGGGTGACTCAGTGCATAGTACCCGTGTGACAGTAGCTGTCGTATTCCGGTGAGTCAGTGTGTGTTGATAGCTGTGTGTATGATGGTGGTCTCTGTACTCCAGCAATCTCTCTGAGAACACACTGCTATCGATGGACTTTAATGTACTGGACTCACTCAATGTGAAACTAGAGCGCCCAGTAAGTAACACTCTCTTGTCTATGTCTCTCTCTCTCTCTCTCTCTCTCTCTCTCTCTCTCTCTCTCTCTCTCTCTCTCTCTCTCTCTCTCTCTCTCTCTCTCTCTCTCTCTCTTCTCTCTCTCTCTCACTCTCACTGTCACTGTCACTCACTCACCTACAGTCTGGAGTCTCCTCTCATGATGGTATACCAGTGCCATTTCAACTACCACCAGGTACACTCATAGCTACTGGGGATGGTGTGATTAACCCTTTGTGTTCCTAGGAACTGCTAATGAGTGCCAGTTCTTGTTTTATGTGAAGGAGTTCTATGTTCATCAGAAGCTGCGTGGTACTGTCACCTATATGATGAAGGTGTGTATCCTCCTCATGCTATCTGTGATGTGACATCTCTATCGTGTACAGAGCCCAGATGGTACAGCTCAGGATAAGATGGATTTCAAACTACAGATGCCATCGTCTAGTTTCATATACCCCAGTCCATGTAGCCAGTAAGCTATACAGAGAGAGAGAGAGAGAGAAAGAGAGAGAGAGAGAGTGTGTGAGTGAGTGTCTCATTGTTCCTGTAGGGAACATTTTGCAGCACTGCTCAGTGGCGGTAGCTTGTGTGAGACCCAATCACTCAAGGTAAGTAGCTCTCTACACACTAGACTAGGGCTGGTTCTGTTCTATGGGGCATAGCTGGCTGGTTCTGTTCTATGGGGCATAGCTCATGTGCTTTAGTCCAATCTTCAAACTGGCCGAGATCGTAGACCGCACTTAAAACCCTGACAAATTAGCTCGTGTTTGATCAGGATCCTGTCATGTGGTACATTTGAAGGAAATTACTAGTATTTTTGCTATATCTTATATTTATAATTGTATACTTATTTGTGCTATTTCTCTCTTTGCTATCAGGTTGCTCTCAAGAACACTCCTAACTTCCAGTTTGCTCTGAATGTGATCTCTCTTCGTCTTCATCTCAAGATGGTGGAGCTGATAGCAGACAGTGCCTCACTGTATGGCCGCTCTATTGCTGGTCATCATATCTGCTTCTTGATCAAGGCACAGGTATGTTTGATTTTAAAACTGGTTTTGGGCTCATTAATAATTCATATCTCTCTCTCTCTCTCTCTCTCTCTCTCTCTCTCTCTCTCTCTATCTCTCAGGGTGATCAGCAGCTGCAGGTCAGTGCTAAAGGTAGCGACACTCGGCTGGTCTCCTCCATATTAGAAGAACTAAAGGCTCTCGTGTGATAATATTATTAATGCAAAGTTGACTAGAGAACTAATTTGTGCTATAGACATTATTCATTATAGTTGTTTTTGAGTTTAATAGATGGTTCAGTGCCCAGCAATAATAATCGTAAGTAACTTGTGTGTGCTACAAAATCAAGTTACCACTTATTATGCTTGTTAGCTTGTAGCTCCCAGAATTAACCCACTTGCTTGTCTAGATCTGATATGATGCTGTTAATTTATCGTTCCTCTGAAAACCTCTAGTCTCTAACTCTCTTCTGTGTTTTTGAAATCTTATCGTAAGAACCGACACGTAATGATAATATTTATGAGCTGCTCAAGTTATCATGAAATTAACATAATTACAGTTACAAAAGGTATGCTTTATAAGATTTGATATAAAGAATGTAAAAGCCAACATATCACACAACGTATAACAAATGTTGCAACATGGATATATACTAACGTTTATAATACAGGCACACAGTCATGTATTGGTTTGCTTAATACTGCTAGTGTTGATGTCGATTGTTACCGCTATTGTCACTAGCGCAGGTAGAAAATACACTAAAAATGCATGCAATGCCAGCATTCAGAAGTATTAGTGAAATCACTAAGGCAATTATAATAATTAAGCTCATGATGATAGTTATCCACACTCCAGCAATCAATAGCACAGAAACATTGAGGAGATTAACCGCTATGACTCCTAACGCAAAGAATATCACCCAGCCTAATGTTGAGCCATGCAGCACGACGAAATTAGTCTCACCAGTCACGGGATCTGGCTCTAACACACAACAAATGGCAAAAGCAAGAAGAAACAAGGCATAGACAATGGACAGCACTACCAGCAATGGGCTTTCGAATACATAACCATACTTGTTCACAATGCTTACGGAATGTATTTTATCATAATCACTTCTAACTTTTTCTTCTACTTTGGCACTGTCAACATCATCTGTTTTCTCTGCTTCAGCTGCCTTTTTTTCATCTTTAAAACCTTGTTCCTTGGCGACTATGACATGCAGGTAGTCAAGAAAAAATCCTATTGGATACTCCTGGACATAGTAGTAGCTATAGATCAAAAACGTAAAAATACCGGCCAAGGGGATGAAAAATCCTCCAACCATCATATACCAAAGATAAGGACTGATCCGAATCGTATTGTCAGCGAGGAAGTTCCTGTTCTCATAATACATCTTTGCTCCAATGCACACGATCATCAGTATTTGTGCCAGCATCTGCATTATCACATGAACAAAAAACCAGTAAGGATACACTCGGCCTGTTTCTGCTACTGGACCATCCTTTCGAAGCTTCTCAATTGTACGAATGGTTGATAAGATCGCAAAAAAACGAAATACATATATGCTGAACACTTTCCAAAGAACTGACGCAGCAAATGCAACAATGCTAAAGCCTGTAGCAACATCAATGCCATCCTCAGAACGCAAGTGAATGCTCAAAAAGACCTTGAGCATAGAACATATGGTTATCGGGTACACAAACACCTCAATGAGGAGCAGTCGAATCAAATCTGCATATCTATTTTTGCCACAAAGCTTAAAGCAGCTATTACAAGTCCCTCCATCACGGCAACACTTACTTGGTTCTGGTTCAATTTGAATATCAGCTTTAGCAACACAATATTTAACTGCATCAACACAGCAACAGCAGCAGTCACAGCAAGAACACCAGTCCAAGCAGCACTTGCTGGGTGTGATTTCAATTTGAGTTTCAGTATGGTTTTCATCTTTGCAACTTTTACGACAACAACGAAAGCATTTACACAAATCACGAACCGACTTGCAATTATAAAAGCAGCCAATAATACTTGCATCTACTACGTTTAGAAATGAGGATACAAACGTGAGGCATAGGTTAACATAGTCAGCAATGTTTCTCTTATCACCTTTAATTGCAAGTAGGACGATGGTAAGAAGGAGGAGACCAATCGAGAATAACAAGTTAACATATGCGACTGTTTCCCGAAAATAATTGGAAAAAAGAGGAAACAAGAATTCTTTCATCCACTTAAATCCATCCTCTTGTGCCTTGCGGGTCGAAGGCCGTCTTTCAACTATAGGTGCAAGGCCTTTCCTTCCATTGATTCGTGAAGTGCAGATCGCGAAGCATTTTTCTCGGCACGTTTGCTCGTCTTCAATCTTCTCGGAGGCCTCGATTGCTGCCGCTTCTTTCTTTTGAAGGGATCCGATTTCAATCACAGCCATCTTGATCTCTTCAATCTCTCTATAACAAAATGTACCGCTCTCCGTCACAACGCACGCTGTTTTGTGCTGCACATCTGCGACTACTGCGAGGCCAGCTTCCGGATCCACGACAGCAAAAGCTGCATTACTACATGTAGTCTCAGTCATGGCACACGTTTCAGCAGTAGCTAGAACGCTTTGGTTGGTGATACTCGCTATCGCAACCTGTTCTGATTATTGCTGGTTCGAGTTTACTACGGCCATTTTATGCCGTGGAAAAGAGTGATAGCTAGCGTTTGCTCCCTGGGCGTTGCTCGTCTTTATACGTGCTGGCCGCGTGCTGGACCAAAATAACTGCGAGGTCCAAAAATTTTAACACTGAGGCAGTTTTTGCAGCAATACCCTATTATTTTGTGGCGTCACTCTTGGCTGCCCACACAGGTCCACCATGGAGAACTAGGAGATTTCCTTACTGGCTCAATCCTATATGGTTATATTCTCTGATGAAAGCTCTCGCCTATAAATCTCGGCACAAGGTGTATATCAAGAGAATCTCTCCTCTTGGGGAAAACGATATCCACAGTCAGACAACCATATCCACATTACGAACAAGCCGCTATTATTGCAAGTATGCAGATAAAATTATATTGAATTTCATTCATGTGATCAGACATAGCAGTCCTACATTGTAATACGTGCCAGTCTCTGTGCACAATAGGTAACCACAAAACATGCATGTGCAAAACATGCTCAAGCTATCAAAACAGGAGAGTAAGATTCCATTCATGGCAATGTGCTAAAATCCAAGAAAACCACAGACTCAGTTGCCTATGGTTCTGTCCAGCCATTTATGATTCGCAAGACTCAGCCTACTATAAAGTGTTAAGTTATGAATAAAAAATTTCAAAACTTACACTTATTATAGTCTTGAATAATTTATTAGAGATGGACAGGACAGCTGCAAGCGAATAGAATATTGCAAGGTATAATAAGCATTTGCAGGTCAGCAAAATTTTAGAAAAATTTTTGAGTGAACAAACTGACACATGCGGTTATGTTAACCTTTTTCCACAGTGAAGAACACCCACATTGGCATCAAAAACTAGCAGAAACCTCAGACCACTATAAGTAAAGGAGGCTCACTAGAAAGCAATATATTTTTTGCCAGAGAGTTATAAGAGTTTGTGATTTAGCTGTTGCACATAACTTGCCACGAAGACCAAGCACCAACTGTTTTTCTCTCTATCTCTCGTGTAAGGTGAACTGTACTATAATATTATTTGTACTATAATTATGAGCTGTCTCTGAAGAGGATATTACTGCCCATAACTGGTTACATCTGCCCTGGTCTCTAGGCTACCATTGTCAGGAACTGCCAGCTGTTTGCTATAAAGGAGATAAGGACAGAGTGTCTGAAATACTGTACGCTGCTGCCTGCCAGTGCCTGGATAGTGGGAAAGTTTTCAGAGTAAAAACTACACACACAGTGTTTTATTGTGTTAGTAGCTATAATTATAGTACAGTGTGTATAATGGTACCCTCCAGCAATCTCTCTGAGAACACACTACTGTCAATGGACTTTAATGTACTGGTAGGGCGCCCAGTGAGCAACTCTCTCTCTCTCTCTCTCTCTCTCTCTCTCTCTCTCTCAGGGCGATCAGCAGCTGCAGGTCAGTGCTAAAGGTAGTGACGCTCGGTTGGTCTCCTCCATATTGGATGAACTAAAGGCTCTCGTGTGATATTATTACAAAGTTGACAAGAGAACTAATTTGTGCTATAGTATAGTTGGTTTTGTGTTTAATAGATGGTACATCAATCATTATAAGCAATAATTAGTAAGTAACTTGCATGTGTCCTGTAAAATCAAGACACCACTTTGCATGATTTATTATTATGCTTATTAGCTACCAGTTAGGTTATGCTAATGTGCTGTATTTGTGAGTTAGTATAAAATACTGTCAGATTCAAACCTGCACTTTTGTATACTAATTGTATAATGTCCTTGGTATATGTAGTGTATTCCAGTTCATCAAAGACCTGTAGTGACATTGTGTGATGCTGATTAATCACGAGAAGTGTTCAGTATGTATGTGCTGGTAAGAGATTGACAGTAGCTAGTGGTATACATAATTATCATAAAGTCACTGTGAAATATTCCACAACTGTTTACCAAGCTGTAATTTGAAAGCTATGCATTTTGTGCAATTGACATCTTCACACTCAAGTTTTGCATTCTCTTGGAGTACAGTAGTACATACAACACATCATTGTAGTCAATGATTGATAGCTGTGTTTACTACTACTAAATATAACTGTTGTTTCCAAAAAAGGAAGTACTTATTCAATCACAGCACAGTAAGTCTTCTGATAACTAGCGACCTGACCTGGGATTGTATTGTAGACTAAGACACTGCTGTGATCGAGCCTGTGACAAGTTTTCTTCACGATGTCCGATGACATAGAGTTGAATCCCAGTCCAGGGACAGGTGAGGAGTGTAGCTGTGATCAGTGGTTACATTGAGTCCGCTCTCTCTTCTCTGGTGCAGTTGCTGATGACAACACTGCTGTGTACGAGGTGTTCCGTGAACACTTTGATCAACTAGTGAGGGCAATGGGGACTAGTCCAACTGCACTGATATCAGTCCTCTACTCTAAAGGACTGATCAGTGAAGATGTTAAGGATGATCTCTCAACACTCACTGGTGTTAGCAATAATGACAAAGCCATCAGGTTACTGACTGCAGTGGAGACTACAATGAAGGCTGAGCCCAGAGCAGCACGAGTAGTGAGAGAGTTGTGTGAGGCTGTGAATGATCAACCTGCACTGAGACATGTTGCTGATAGGATCACAACAGCACTAGGTGAGTGAGGGACTGGTCTTATTGTATGGTACTAGTCTATTCCATCCTCTCCACTCAGATCAACCTGCTGGATCCAGTACTGTGGCAGTACCTGCTGCTACTCATGCACCACGACACACTCCTGCCCTAGTCCAGAGATACATTGACTACCTCAAGGATCGCTACATCAACAAATTACCGATACTGAAGGAAAAGGTGCTCAAGGTCCGACCAAAAGAGTTCATTCACCTTAACCTGGTCAGCAATGCAGCCCAGGAGGAGGAGGAAGAAGAAGTCAAGAGTCAGTGTCTCTTGTTACAGCTCCATGGGGACGTTGCTGCAATAAAGAAGAAGAGGAGACCAATGGAGATGGAGGACATTGGTATCAGTGAGGACCAGTCAGTAGCACAACACATTTTGGTAGAAGGTAGTCCAGGAATAGGAAAAACAATGTTTTCTTGGGAGCTTTGTCGCCAATGGGCAGAGGGCAAGATGCTACAAGATAAGGATATCGTTCTAATGCTACAGCTGCGTAGTAAGAGTGTGCGAGAGGCAAAGAGCTTGTCTGGTCTTTTCCATCACAGCAACGATAGCATCAAACAGGAGGTTTTGGAGCACATAACGTCAGTAGATGGTAGATGTGTGTTTCTAGTGCTGGAAGGATACGATGAGCTAACAGACGATCAGAGAACAGAGGATAGTATATTAAATAAGCTACTGATGGGAGATTGCCTGCCTAAAGCATCCATTATGGTGACAAGTCGACCGCTAGCCAGTGATAGCTTGTGTCCAGAGTTTAGAGAAAGTGTTGATCAACACATTGAAGTATTGGGCTTTAATGATGAGGATATAAAATCATATGTGGAGACAGCATGCCACAAGCAGCCCCAGGTATTGGCTGACTTGTTGTCGTACATATCTTCCAACCCGTTTGTGTCCTCTGTGATGTATATCCCTCTTCAATGCGCCATACTCACTGCCTTGTACATTGAGAAACGTAAACAGAAGAAGGGAGGTCTTTATGCTCCCACTACACTGACACAGCTTTACACAGACCTACTACTCAGCTCATTGATTCGCTACATCAGTGATCATCCGGTCTACAGTAAGTGTAAAACAGCATCAATCAGGCAACTGACTGACTTGCCCTCAGAGGTACAGGAACAGGTTTGGAAGCTGTCCCAGCTAGCAGCAGAGGGTCTGGAGAACAGACAGTTTATATTCGATAGCATTCCGTGTGATGATATGGGTCTGATGCAAAGTGCAGAGGAGGAGTTAGTAATCGGTAGTTCAGTGTCTTACTGCTTCTTACATCTGACCCTACAGGAATATTTGGCCGCCTTGCACTGGTCTAGAATGGGTTCAGAGGATATGGTTAGACTGGTTAGTGAGACGAGCCTGTTTCCTCTTGACACACTTGTTAGAGATGGGATTACTGAAGCAGCAGGTTACCATTGGCCAGCTCTTTACTTTCTATCAGGTCTCACTAAACTCACTTCAGTTCCTGTTGAGCTGTTGAAAACAAGCCTTGCAGCAGCTGACAATCACTTGAAGGATGAGTACACAATGAAAGAAATATGCGAGTATCCATTTTTATTTCCAGTTTATTCAGCTGGTATTGGAGCTCAATATAATCCATACTACTTTCAACTGCTGTTTGAATCTCAATCCTGTGATCTGGTTAATAAGCTTTTCTTAAAAGAAACTAGTGAACCCAGGATTACTAATCCACTAGAATGCTTTGTTACTGCCTGGTGTGTTGCTAACAGTAGTCCCACATCACGATGGAGTCCTAACTTTCCGAACTTGTCAATATTTCTCAAGTTTCTGGACCATCTTGAGCGGTTTGGCTACTGCTCAATGAAGCAACAACATGGAACAACAGTGGGGATAGATATAGATGGAGTGTCTACATATTCAACAATCTTACCATCTCTTTCATCGTTCTTTCCTTATTTGGAATATTTTCGTTTGAATAATATTCCTGTTATTAATGTAATCCAATTTGTACCATTGTTTTCTATTCTACACAAACTGGTCTCATTGAAAGCACTATCGATCAGCATCAAAGGTGATGAAGGTGTGTTACCAGCAGTGACTATACCACCACAACACTGCCCATCACTCTCATTGGTCCAACTAGAGGGTAGAGCAAGCTCATTTCTATTCCAATCTCTTGTCTTGCCCAATATCAAAACTCTTACTATACTATCATGTCCTTTGCCTAGCTCTAATCTCAGCAGTCTCTGCACTGGTCTGTGTCAAACCACTAGTCTCAAGATGTTTACAGTGTTATATTCTGAATTGACTACACATGAAGCCAAAGAACTGGCTAGTGCTCTGGAGCAGAATAGATCTCTAGAGGTTGTACATATTGATGATGACTCAGTGACTATCACTGATGATGGTATTAGAATACTCAGACAAGTGTTGAGCAACCATCCTACAGTGAAAGAGATGATCGAGTTACCTTATCTTGAGTCAGATCACAGCTCCTCACCCACTCTCAGGGACGATGATGATCTACAGCTAGTTATAGCCATGAGTCTATCAATGGCAGAAGAGCAGAAGAGGAAGATGGAAGAGAAAGAACTACAGCAAGTATTGAGCCTGTCTCTTGTAGACCAGTAATCACTATTTCAATTTCTCTCTGCTTTCATACGATTGCAACTTACATCAATTCTTGTGCAATTTTGTCAAATTATAAGAAACCCACTTCCTTCTTTGTCATTTGTCTTGTTTTCTTGACTTTTTGTTGTTATCTTGTCATTAGATAGTTTTAATTAACTAGTTACTCTGAAAACACTCTCTTCTGTGTTTTTGCATGAATTTTTTGAAAATCTTATCGTAAGAACCAGAACCGACATGTCAATAACAATATTTATGAGTTGCTTACATTATCATGAAATTAACATAAATGCAAGTTGTAGACGCATGCTAAGATTTGATATAAAGATGTAAACACCAACGTATCAGAAGGAACTATAGCAGCTGTTGCAACATGGATACTACCGTTTATGATACATACACTATAGTAGTTATGGCAACATAAGTGCCAAATATAAATTATTATCCAAACCTATTATAAACAGGAGTCCATAAATAAAGTATTATAACAGTGGAATTGCACTACAGCCTTGTTTATTCACTTCCTGTGTACAATGCTGTCGCTCTACAGGATCAAGAAGACCGTCCTGAACAATTACCGGATGTATCTTCAGTTGAAACCACTCCTAAATCAAAGAAGACGAAGGTGACTAGAGAACATGAACTGTAACTGGACCATTGTGCTTTCTTGTGATCGCAGAAATCTAAAGGAGAGAAGAAGAGTAAGAAGGGGAGCAAGAAGAAGGAGGCAGCCAAGGTGGATGATGAACTGACAGGAGAAGGGTCTGGTTTACTGGACCTAGTGGAACCACTAGAGGAACAACCGCCATTGACAACCTTCACTACACTAGCACAAGACACTAACCTTGAACTAGTAAGTCACTTGACCGTTATGTGCAACTAGATGGTGACCTCTATTCGTTCTCATAGACCTATGATATCAAGGGTGACTCAGTGCATAGTACCCGATCGAGTGACAGTAGCTGGTGGTCTTCCGGTGAGCCAGTGTGTGTTGATAGCTGTGTGTATGATGGTGGTCCCTGTATTCCAGCAATCTCTAGCTCTCTGAAAACACACTGCTATCGATGGACTTTAATGTATTGGACTCACTCAATGTTAAACTAGAGCGCCCATGGCCAGTAAGCAACTCTCTTTCTCTCGATCTCTCTCTCTCTCTCTGCAGATCAGTGCTAAAGGTAGTGACGCTCGGCTGGTCTCCTCCATATTGGAAGAACTAAAGGCTCTCGTGTGACAATGCAAAGTTTTCTAGAGAATTAATTTGTGCTATAGACATTTCATTATAGTTGTGTGTCTTGTAGATGGTCTATTGTTAATGAGAAATCCACAGAACTTGTAAAAGTAACTTGTATCACTTAGGTACAAAAAATAACATTACCCTCTTCAAAAAAAGCACAAATTTACTTGGTATCCTTCAGACCGTTGTTTTATTTGCAGAGACAACTTGCATTTTAGAGCAATCTATTATAATAGAACTCTTATTAGTTTATCTGCTACAGTAAAAGTTCATTGTTATTTTTGAAATGTTTAGCATACTACTCAGCTAAGCTAGACTACTTGTACAAAAATAATATAAACATACTGGAGCTAGCACTAATCGTCATCTTTAAATATACTACATGCACCATCAGTGCATGTATATATAATACCTAAAATAAGTATTGCAATGATGAGGACTATAAAAGTAATTACAAGGACTATAACAATAATTACAGCTATGATAATAGCAATCCACACTCCAGCAACCAAAACCACGAACATATTGAGAAGATTAATCAGTATAATTCCTACTACAAAGAAGACAACCCAGCCAGTTGTTGAGCCATGCAGCACTACAAGGTTAGTCTCACCAGTCGTGGGATCTGGCGCTAGCATACAGCATATCGCAAAAGCAAGAAGGAAGAGGGCATAGACAATGGACAGTGCGACCAAGAACGGACTTATGAATACTGAACCATACTTGTTCAGAATGCCTACATCATGTATTTCATTATAATCACAAACGATTTTTTCTGCTATTTGTATGGCATCTTCTTTTGCTTCTTCTGTCATTCCTAAGCCTTTGACATCACTCATACCACGTTTCTTGATGACTGTGTAAAGCAGATCAACAAATAACCCTATTGGATACTCCTCGATATAGTAGTAGCTATAGATTAAAAACGTAAAGATACCAGCCAAAGGAATAAAAAATCCTCCAAGTATCATGTACCAAAGATAAGGACTGATCCGAACTGTGCTGTCAGCGGGAAAGTTCCTGTTCTCGTAATACATCTTTGCTGCAATGCACACGATCATCAGTATTTGTGCCACCATCTGCATTATCACATGGGCAAAGAACCAGTAAGGATAAGATCGACCTGTTCCTGACACTGGACCATCCTCTCGATACGTTTCAATGGCACAAATGGTTCGCAAGATTACAAAAGAACGAAGTACATATATGAAAAAAATATTCCAAAGAGCTGACACAACAAATCCAGTGATTCCCAAGTCAGTGCTAACATCAATGCCATCCTCAGAACGCAAGTGAATGCTCAAAAAGACCTTGAGCATAGAACATATGGTTATCGGGTAGGCAAACACCTCTATTAGCAGTAGTCGAAACAAA
>OZ024791.1:1099870-1136702 GCA_964017065.1 Haliclona indistincta
GTGTGTATGATGGTGGTCTCTGTACTCCAGCAATCTCTCTGAGAACACACTGCTATCGATGGACTTTAATGTACTGGACTCACTCAATGTGAAACTAGAGCGCCCAGTAAGTAACACTCTCTTGTCTATGTCTCTCTCTCTCTCTCTCTCTCTCTCTCTCTCTCTCTCTCTCTCTCTCTCTCTCTCTCTCTCTCTCTCTCTCTCTCTCTCTCTTCTCTCTCTCTCTCACTCTCACTGTCACTGTCACTCACTCACCTACAGTCTGGAGTCTCCTCTCATGATGGTATACCAGTGCCATTTCAACTACCACCAGGTACACTCATAGCTACTGGGGATGGTGTGATTAACCCTTTGTGTTCCTAGGAACTGCTAATGAGTGCCAGTTCTTGTTTTATGTGAAGGAGTTCTATGTTCATCAGAAGCTGCGTGGTACTGTCACCTATATGATGAAGGTGTGTATCCTCCTCATGCTATCTGTGATGTGACATCTCTATCGTGTACAGAGCCCAGATGGTACAGCTCAGGATAAGATGGATTTCAAACTACAGATGCCATCGTCTAGTTTCATATACCCCAGTCCATGTAGCCAGTAAGCTATACAGAGAGAGAGAGAGAGAGAAAGAGAGAGAGAGAGAGTGTGTGAGTGAGTGTCTCATTGTTCCTGTAGGGAACATTTTGCAGCACTGCTCAGTGGCGGTAGCTTGTGTGAGACCCAATCACTCAAGGTAAGTAGCTCTCTACACACTAGACTAGGGCTGGTTCTGTTCTATGGGGCATAGCTGGCTGGTTCTGTTCTATGGGGCATAGCTCATGTGCTTTAGTCCAATCTTCAAACTGGCCGAGATCGTAGACCGCACTTAAAACCCTGACAAATTAGCTCGTGTTTGATCAGGATCCTGTCATGTGGTACATTTGAAGGAAATTACTAGTATTTTTGCTATATCTTATATTTATAATTGTATACTTATTTGTGCTATTTCTCTCTTTGCTATCAGGTTGCTCTCAAGAACACTCCTAACTTCCAGTTTGCTCTGAATGTGATCTCTCTTCGTCTTCATCTCAAGATGGTGGAGCTGATAGCAGACAGTGCCTCACTGTATGGCCGCTCTATTGCTGGTCATCATATCTGCTTCTTGATCAAGGCACAGGTATGTTTGATTTTAAAACTGGTTTTGGGCTCATTAATAATTCATATCTCTCTCTCTCTCTCTCTCTCTCTCTCTCTCTCTCTCTCTCTCTATCTCTCAGGGTGATCAGCAGCTGCAGGTCAGTGCTAAAGGTAGCGACACTCGGCTGGTCTCCTCCATATTAGAAGAACTAAAGGCTCTCGTGTGATAATATTATTAATGCAAAGTTGACTAGAGAACTAATTTGTGCTATAGACATTATTCATTATAGTTGTTTTTGAGTTTAATAGATGGTTCAGTGCCCAGCAATAATAATCGTAAGTAACTTGTGTGTGCTACAAAATCAAGTTACCACTTATTATGCTTGTTAGCTTGTAGCTCCCAGAATTAACCCACTTGCTTGTCTAGATCTGATATGATGCTGTTAATTTATCGTTCCTCTGAAAACCTCTAGTCTCTAACTCTCTTCTGTGTTTTTGAAATCTTATCGTAAGAACCGACACGTAATGATAATATTTATGAGCTGCTCAAGTTATCATGAAATTAACATAATTACAGTTACAAAAGGTATGCTTTATAAGATTTGATATAAAGAATGTAAAAGCCAACATATCACACAACGTATAACAAATGTTGCAACATGGATATATACTAACGTTTATAATACAGGCACACAGTCATGTATTGGTTTGCTTAATACTGCTAGTGTTGATGTCGATTGTTACCGCTATTGTCACTAGCGCAGGTAGAAAATACACTAAAAATGCATGCAATGCCAGCATTCAGAAGTATTAGTGAAATCACTAAGGCAATTATAATAATTAAGCTCATGATGATAGTTATCCACACTCCAGCAATCAATAGCACAGAAACATTGAGGAGATTAACCGCTATGACTCCTAACGCAAAGAATATCACCCAGCCTAATGTTGAGCCATGCAGCACGACGAAATTAGTCTCACCAGTCACGGGATCTGGCTCTAACACACAACAAATGGCAAAAGCAAGAAGAAACAAGGCATAGACAATGGACAGCACTACCAGCAATGGGCTTTCGAATACATAACCATACTTGTTCACAATGCTTACGGAATGTATTTTATCATAATCACTTCTAACTTTTTCTTCTACTTTGGCACTGTCAACATCATCTGTTTTCTCTGCTTCAGCTGCCTTTTTTTCATCTTTAAAACCTTGTTCCTTGGCGACTATGACATGCAGGTAGTCAAGAAAAAATCCTATTGGATACTCCTGGACATAGTAGTAGCTATAGATCAAAAACGTAAAAATACCGGCCAAGGGGATGAAAAATCCTCCAACCATCATATACCAAAGATAAGGACTGATCCGAATCGTATTGTCAGCGAGGAAGTTCCTGTTCTCATAATACATCTTTGCTCCAATGCACACGATCATCAGTATTTGTGCCAGCATCTGCATTATCACATGAACAAAAAACCAGTAAGGATACACTCGGCCTGTTTCTGCTACTGGACCATCCTTTCGAAGCTTCTCAATTGTACGAATGGTTGATAAGATCGCAAAAAAACGAAATACATATATGCTGAACACTTTCCAAAGAACTGACGCAGCAAATGCAACAATGCTAAAGCCTGTAGCAACATCAATGCCATCCTCAGAACGCAAGTGAATGCTCAAAAAGACCTTGAGCATAGAACATATGGTTATCGGGTACACAAACACCTCAATGAGGAGCAGTCGAATCAAATCTGCATATCTATTTTTGCCACAAAGCTTAAAGCAGCTATTACAAGTCCCTCCATCACGGCAACACTTACTTGGTTCTGGTTCAATTTGAATATCAGCTTTAGCAACACAATATTTAACTGCATCAACACAGCAACAGCAGCAGTCACAGCAAGAACACCAGTCCAAGCAGCACTTGCTGGGTGTGATTTCAATTTGAGTTTCAGTATGGTTTTCATCTTTGCAACTTTTACGACAACAACGAAAGCATTTACACAAATCACGAACCGACTTGCAATTATAAAAGCAGCCAATAATACTTGCATCTACTACGTTTAGAAATGAGGATACAAACGTGAGGCATAGGTTAACATAGTCAGCAATGTTTCTCTTATCACCTTTAATTGCAAGTAGGACGATGGTAAGAAGGAGGAGACCAATCGAGAATAACAAGTTAACATATGCGACTGTTTCCCGAAAATAATTGGAAAAAAGAGGAAACAAGAATTCTTTCATCCACTTAAATCCATCCTCTTGTGCCTTGCGGGTCGAAGGCCGTCTTTCAACTATAGGTGCAAGGCCTTTCCTTCCATTGATTCGTGAAGTGCAGATCGCGAAGCATTTTTCTCGGCACGTTTGCTCGTCTTCAATCTTCTCGGAGGCCTCGATTGCTGCCGCTTCTTTCTTTTGAAGGGATCCGATTTCAATCACAGCCATCTTGATCTCTTCAATCTCTCTATAACAAAATGTACCGCTCTCCGTCACAACGCACGCTGTTTTGTGCTGCACATCTGCGACTACTGCGAGGCCAGCTTCCGGATCCACGACAGCAAAAGCTGCATTACTACATGTAGTCTCAGTCATGGCACACGTTTCAGCAGTAGCTAGAACGCTTTGGTTGGTGATACTCGCTATCGCAACCTGTTCTGATTATTGCTGGTTCGAGTTTACTACGGCCATTTTATGCCGTGGAAAAGAGTGATAGCTAGCGTTTGCTCCCTGGGCGTTGCTCGTCTTTATACGTGCTGGCCGCGTGCTGGACCAAAATAACTGCGAGGTCCAAAAATTTTAACACTGAGGCAGTTTTTGCAGCAATACCCTATTATTTTGTGGCGTCACTCTTGGCTGCCCACACAGGTCCACCATGGAGAACTAGGAGATTTCCTTACTGGCTCAATCCTATATGGTTATATTCTCTGATGAAAGCTCTCGCCTATAAATCTCGGCACAAGGTGTATATCAAGAGAATCTCTCCTCTTGGGGAAAACGATATCCACAGTCAGACAACCATATCCACATTACGAACAAGCCGCTATTATTGCAAGTATGCAGATAAAATTATATTGAATTTCATTCATGTGATCAGACATAGCAGTCCTACATTGTAATACGTGCCAGTCTCTGTGCACAATAGGTAACCACAAAACATGCATGTGCAAAACATGCTCAAGCTATCAAAACAGGAGAGTAAGATTCCATTCATGGCAATGTGCTAAAATCCAAGAAAACCACAGACTCAGTTGCCTATGGTTCTGTCCAGCCATTTATGATTCGCAAGACTCAGCCTACTATAAAGTGTTAAGTTATGAATAAAAAATTTCAAAACTTACACTTATTATAGTCTTGAATAATTTATTAGAGATGGACAGGACAGCTGCAAGCGAATAGAATATTGCAAGGTATAATAAGCATTTGCAGGTCAGCAAAATTTTAGAAAAATTTTTGAGTGAACAAACTGACACATGCGGTTATGTTAACCTTTTTCCACAGTGAAGAACACCCACATTGGCATCAAAAACTAGCAGAAACCTCAGACCACTATAAGTAAAGGAGGCTCACTAGAAAGCAATATATTTTTTGCCAGAGAGTTATAAGAGTTTGTGATTTAGCTGTTGCACATAACTTGCCACGAAGACCAAGCACCAACTGTTTTTCTCTCTATCTCTCGTGTAAGGTGAACTGTACTATAATATTATTTGTACTATAATTATGAGCTGTCTCTGAAGAGGATATTACTGCCCATAACTGGTTACATCTGCCCTGGTCTCTAGGCTACCATTGTCAGGAACTGCCAGCTGTTTGCTATAAAGGAGATAAGGACAGAGTGTCTGAAATACTGTACGCTGCTGCCTGCCAGTGCCTGGATAGTGGGAAAGTTTTCAGAGTAAAAACTACACACACAGTGTTTTATTGTGTTAGTAGCTATAATTATAGTACAGTGTGTATAATGGTACCCTCCAGCAATCTCTCTGAGAACACACTACTGTCAATGGACTTTAATGTACTGGTAGGGCGCCCAGTGAGCAACTCTCTCTCTCTCTCTCTCTCTCTCTCTCTCTCTCTCAGGGCGATCAGCAGCTGCAGGTCAGTGCTAAAGGTAGTGACGCTCGGTTGGTCTCCTCCATATTGGATGAACTAAAGGCTCTCGTGTGATATTATTACAAAGTTGACAAGAGAACTAATTTGTGCTATAGTATAGTTGGTTTTGTGTTTAATAGATGGTACATCAATCATTATAAGCAATAATTAGTAAGTAACTTGCATGTGTCCTGTAAAATCAAGACACCACTTTGCATGATTTATTATTATGCTTATTAGCTACCAGTTAGGTTATGCTAATGTGCTGTATTTGTGAGTTAGTATAAAATACTGTCAGATTCAAACCTGCACTTTTGTATACTAATTGTATAATGTCCTTGGTATATGTAGTGTATTCCAGTTCATCAAAGACCTGTAGTGACATTGTGTGATGCTGATTAATCACGAGAAGTGTTCAGTATGTATGTGCTGGTAAGAGATTGACAGTAGCTAGTGGTATACATAATTATCATAAAGTCACTGTGAAATATTCCACAACTGTTTACCAAGCTGTAATTTGAAAGCTATGCATTTTGTGCAATTGACATCTTCACACTCAAGTTTTGCATTCTCTTGGAGTACAGTAGTACATACAACACATCATTGTAGTCAATGATTGATAGCTGTGTTTACTACTACTAAATATAACTGTTGTTTCCAAAAAAGGAAGTACTTATTCAATCACAGCACAGTAAGTCTTCTGATAACTAGCGACCTGACCTGGGATTGTATTGTAGACTAAGACACTGCTGTGATCGAGCCTGTGACAAGTTTTCTTCACGATGTCCGATGACATAGAGTTGAATCCCAGTCCAGGGACAGGTGAGGAGTGTAGCTGTGATCAGTGGTTACATTGAGTCCGCTCTCTCTTCTCTGGTGCAGTTGCTGATGACAACACTGCTGTGTACGAGGTGTTCCGTGAACACTTTGATCAACTAGTGAGGGCAATGGGGACTAGTCCAACTGCACTGATATCAGTCCTCTACTCTAAAGGACTGATCAGTGAAGATGTTAAGGATGATCTCTCAACACTCACTGGTGTTAGCAATAATGACAAAGCCATCAGGTTACTGACTGCAGTGGAGACTACAATGAAGGCTGAGCCCAGAGCAGCACGAGTAGTGAGAGAGTTGTGTGAGGCTGTGAATGATCAACCTGCACTGAGACATGTTGCTGATAGGATCACAACAGCACTAGGTGAGTGAGGGACTGGTCTTATTGTATGGTACTAGTCTATTCCATCCTCTCCACTCAGATCAACCTGCTGGATCCAGTACTGTGGCAGTACCTGCTGCTACTCATGCACCACGACACACTCCTGCCCTAGTCCAGAGATACATTGACTACCTCAAGGATCGCTACATCAACAAATTACCGATACTGAAGGAAAAGGTGCTCAAGGTCCGACCAAAAGAGTTCATTCACCTTAACCTGGTCAGCAATGCAGCCCAGGAGGAGGAGGAAGAAGAAGTCAAGAGTCAGTGTCTCTTGTTACAGCTCCATGGGGACGTTGCTGCAATAAAGAAGAAGAGGAGACCAATGGAGATGGAGGACATTGGTATCAGTGAGGACCAGTCAGTAGCACAACACATTTTGGTAGAAGGTAGTCCAGGAATAGGAAAAACAATGTTTTCTTGGGAGCTTTGTCGCCAATGGGCAGAGGGCAAGATGCTACAAGATAAGGATATCGTTCTAATGCTACAGCTGCGTAGTAAGAGTGTGCGAGAGGCAAAGAGCTTGTCTGGTCTTTTCCATCACAGCAACGATAGCATCAAACAGGAGGTTTTGGAGCACATAACGTCAGTAGATGGTAGATGTGTGTTTCTAGTGCTGGAAGGATACGATGAGCTAACAGACGATCAGAGAACAGAGGATAGTATATTAAATAAGCTACTGATGGGAGATTGCCTGCCTAAAGCATCCATTATGGTGACAAGTCGACCGCTAGCCAGTGATAGCTTGTGTCCAGAGTTTAGAGAAAGTGTTGATCAACACATTGAAGTATTGGGCTTTAATGATGAGGATATAAAATCATATGTGGAGACAGCATGCCACAAGCAGCCCCAGGTATTGGCTGACTTGTTGTCGTACATATCTTCCAACCCGTTTGTGTCCTCTGTGATGTATATCCCTCTTCAATGCGCCATACTCACTGCCTTGTACATTGAGAAACGTAAACAGAAGAAGGGAGGTCTTTATGCTCCCACTACACTGACACAGCTTTACACAGACCTACTACTCAGCTCATTGATTCGCTACATCAGTGATCATCCGGTCTACAGTAAGTGTAAAACAGCATCAATCAGGCAACTGACTGACTTGCCCTCAGAGGTACAGGAACAGGTTTGGAAGCTGTCCCAGCTAGCAGCAGAGGGTCTGGAGAACAGACAGTTTATATTCGATAGCATTCCGTGTGATGATATGGGTCTGATGCAAAGTGCAGAGGAGGAGTTAGTAATCGGTAGTTCAGTGTCTTACTGCTTCTTACATCTGACCCTACAGGAATATTTGGCCGCCTTGCACTGGTCTAGAATGGGTTCAGAGGATATGGTTAGACTGGTTAGTGAGACGAGCCTGTTTCCTCTTGACACACTTGTTAGAGATGGGATTACTGAAGCAGCAGGTTACCATTGGCCAGCTCTTTACTTTCTATCAGGTCTCACTAAACTCACTTCAGTTCCTGTTGAGCTGTTGAAAACAAGCCTTGCAGCAGCTGACAATCACTTGAAGGATGAGTACACAATGAAAGAAATATGCGAGTATCCATTTTTATTTCCAGTTTATTCAGCTGGTATTGGAGCTCAATATAATCCATACTACTTTCAACTGCTGTTTGAATCTCAATCCTGTGATCTGGTTAATAAGCTTTTCTTAAAAGAAACTAGTGAACCCAGGATTACTAATCCACTAGAATGCTTTGTTACTGCCTGGTGTGTTGCTAACAGTAGTCCCACATCACGATGGAGTCCTAACTTTCCGAACTTGTCAATATTTCTCAAGTTTCTGGACCATCTTGAGCGGTTTGGCTACTGCTCAATGAAGCAACAACATGGAACAACAGTGGGGATAGATATAGATGGAGTGTCTACATATTCAACAATCTTACCATCTCTTTCATCGTTCTTTCCTTATTTGGAATATTTTCGTTTGAATAATATTCCTGTTATTAATGTAATCCAATTTGTACCATTGTTTTCTATTCTACACAAACTGGTCTCATTGAAAGCACTATCGATCAGCATCAAAGGTGATGAAGGTGTGTTACCAGCAGTGACTATACCACCACAACACTGCCCATCACTCTCATTGGTCCAACTAGAGGGTAGAGCAAGCTCATTTCTATTCCAATCTCTTGTCTTGCCCAATATCAAAACTCTTACTATACTATCATGTCCTTTGCCTAGCTCTAATCTCAGCAGTCTCTGCACTGGTCTGTGTCAAACCACTAGTCTCAAGATGTTTACAGTGTTATATTCTGAATTGACTACACATGAAGCCAAAGAACTGGCTAGTGCTCTGGAGCAGAATAGATCTCTAGAGGTTGTACATATTGATGATGACTCAGTGACTATCACTGATGATGGTATTAGAATACTCAGACAAGTGTTGAGCAACCATCCTACAGTGAAAGAGATGATCGAGTTACCTTATCTTGAGTCAGATCACAGCTCCTCACCCACTCTCAGGGACGATGATGATCTACAGCTAGTTATAGCCATGAGTCTATCAATGGCAGAAGAGCAGAAGAGGAAGATGGAAGAGAAAGAACTACAGCAAGTATTGAGCCTGTCTCTTGTAGACCAGTAATCACTATTTCAATTTCTCTCTGCTTTCATACGATTGCAACTTACATCAATTCTTGTGCAATTTTGTCAAATTATAAGAAACCCACTTCCTTCTTTGTCATTTGTCTTGTTTTCTTGACTTTTTGTTGTTATCTTGTCATTAGATAGTTTTAATTAACTAGTTACTCTGAAAACACTCTCTTCTGTGTTTTTGCATGAATTTTTTGAAAATCTTATCGTAAGAACCAGAACCGACATGTCAATAACAATATTTATGAGTTGCTTACATTATCATGAAATTAACATAAATGCAAGTTGTAGACGCATGCTAAGATTTGATATAAAGATGTAAACACCAACGTATCAGAAGGAACTATAGCAGCTGTTGCAACATGGATACTACCGTTTATGATACATACACTATAGTAGTTATGGCAACATAAGTGCCAAATATAAATTATTATCCAAACCTATTATAAACAGGAGTCCATAAATAAAGTATTATAACAGTGGAATTGCACTACAGCCTTGTTTATTCACTTCCTGTGTACAATGCTGTCGCTCTACAGGATCAAGAAGACCGTCCTGAACAATTACCGGATGTATCTTCAGTTGAAACCACTCCTAAATCAAAGAAGACGAAGGTGACTAGAGAACATGAACTGTAACTGGACCATTGTGCTTTCTTGTGATCGCAGAAATCTAAAGGAGAGAAGAAGAGTAAGAAGGGGAGCAAGAAGAAGGAGGCAGCCAAGGTGGATGATGAACTGACAGGAGAAGGGTCTGGTTTACTGGACCTAGTGGAACCACTAGAGGAACAACCGCCATTGACAACCTTCACTACACTAGCACAAGACACTAACCTTGAACTAGTAAGTCACTTGACCGTTATGTGCAACTAGATGGTGACCTCTATTTGTTCTCATAGACCTATGATATCAAGGGTGACTCAGTGCATAGTACCCGATCGAGTGACAGTAGCTGGTGGTCTTCCGGTGAGCCAGTGTGTGTTGATAGCTGTGTGTATGATGGTGGTCCCTGTATTCCAGCAATCTCTAGCTCTCTGAAAACACACTGCTATCGATGGACTTTAATGTATTGGACTCACTCAATGTTAAACTAGAGCGCCCATGGCCAGTAAGCAACTCTCTTTCTCTCGATCTCTCTCTCTCTCTCTGCAGATCAGTGCTAAAGGTAGTGACGCTCGGCTGGTCTCCTCCATATTGGAAGAACTAAAGGCTCTCGTGTGACAATGCAAAGTTTTCTAGAGAATTAATTTGTGCTATAGACATTTCATTATAGTTGTGTGTCTTGTAGATGGTCTATTGTTAATGAGAAATCCACAGAACTTGTAAAAGTAACTTGTATCACTTAGGTACAAAAAATAACATTACCCTCTTCAAAAAAAGCACAAATTTACTTGGTATCCTTCAGACCGTTGTTTTATTTGCAGAGACAACTTGCATTTTAGAGCAATCTATTATAATAGAACTCTTATTAGTTTATCTGCTACAGTAAAAGTTCATTGTTATTTTTGAAATGTTTAGCATACTACTCAGCTAAGCTAGACTACTTGTACAAAAATAATATAAACATACTGGAGCTAGCACTAATCGTCATCTTTAAATATACTACATGCACCATCAGTGCATGTATATATAATACCTAAAATAAGTATTGCAATGATGAGGACTATAAAAGTAATTACAAGGACTATAACAATAATTACAGCTATGATAATAGCAATCCACACTCCAGCAACCAAAACCACGAACATATTGAGAAGATTAATCAGTATAATTCCTACTACAAAGAAGACAACCCAGCCAGTTGTTGAGCCATGCAGCACTACAAGGTTAGTCTCACCAGTCGTGGGATCTGGCGCTAGCATACAGCATATCGCAAAAGCAAGAAGGAAGAGGGCATAGACAATGGACAGTGCGACCAAGAACGGACTTATGAATACTGAACCATACTTGTTCAGAATGCCTACATCATGTATTTCATTATAATCACAAACGATTTTTTCTGCTATTTGTATGGCATCTTCTTTTGCTTCTTCTGTCATTCCTAAGCCTTTGACATCACTCATACCACGTTTCTTGATGACTGTGTAAAGCAGATCAACAAATAACCCTATTGGATACTCCTCGATATAGTAGTAGCTATAGATTAAAAACGTAAAGATACCAGCCAAAGGAATAAAAAATCCTCCAAGTATCATGTACCAAAGATAAGGACTGATCCGAACTGTGCTGTCAGCGGGAAAGTTCCTGTTCTCGTAATACATCTTTGCTGCAATGCACACGATCATCAGTATTTGTGCCACCATCTGCATTATCACATGGGCAAAGAACCAGTAAGGATAAGATCGACCTGTTCCTGACACTGGACCATCCTCTCGATACGTTTCAATGGCACAAATGGTTCGCAAGATTACAAAAGAACGAAGTACATATATGAAAAAAATATTCCAAAGAGCTGACACAACAAATCCAGTGATTCCCAAGTCAGTGCTAACATCAATGCCATCCTCAGAACGCAAGTGAATGCTCAAAAAGACCTTGAGCATAGAACATATGGTTATCGGGTAGGCAAACACCTCTATTAGCAGTAGTCGAAACAAATCTGCATATTTATTTTTGCAACAAAGCTTACAGCATTGATCACATTGTCCTCTATCAGGACTAGATGTAGCTGCTTCATTTCCAGAATCAACTTCATCATTGGAACTTCCTCTGGCACTAATACAACATGTACTGCTGCTTGTAGCTTCTTCATCAGTGCTGTACGTCCTATCTCTACAATATTTATATATGTCGCAAGCTAACTTGCATCGGTGAAAGTAGATGGCAATGATCAAGTCCATTGAAGTGAGAAGCCAGGAGACAGTTGAGAAACCAAGGTTTACAAAGTCGACAACTGTCCTCGTGCTGCTAGCTGCAACGGTAATTAAAGTAATCAAGAAGAGAATAAATGCAAACAAAAAGTTGCCGTATGTCACAACTTCCCGGATGTATCTAGAAAAAAGAGGGAATACCAATTCTTTCAAATATCTCTTTCCATCCTCTTGCGCTTTACGGACAGAACGCTTTATTTCTACTATAGGAGCAAGGCCTGGCTTCTTTCCATTGCGAACGAGTCGGGAAGTGCAGATTGCACTGCATTTCTCTCCACAGGATAATTCTTCTTGATCTTCTTCGATCGACTCATTTAAGCCTTCGATTGCTGCCGGTGGCGTTTCTTTCTGTTGAAGGGATCCAATTTCAACCACGGTCATCTCGATCTCTCTAAAATAAGCATTCTGCCTCGCACGCACAGTAGTTGTCCGCCACATAACTAACCGACGGCCATTGTCCGAATCGAAGACGGCGACCGTATCGACGGTCTTCTCTAAATCTATCACTTCTATTTCACCACCACTAGTGCTAGCAGTGAGAACGCCGCTGCTCTCAGCTAGGCCTTTGCTGCTGGGAACCACTTTATTCATATTGCAATGCCTACTGAGTGCCGAGTACTGATGAGCTGGCACTCACCTCTATAGCTTACAGTTAGTTTGTAACTTGTGAGAAAGAGAGATCCCGGTTATGACTCACTGCTAGCCTGCAGGCTGCATTGACTGCTCAGGTTCCTGGTTCTCTGCTGATTATGTACGCACATAGTCACGTGACTTTCTAGAGCCCCACCCAAGAGCCCCACCCAAGATCTGCTAGCTGTCGCTGGCAGGCTCGTAAACGCCATGTAAATCTGGAATTCTCAATTTCAAGCTGCAAAATGACTTGCAGTATATAGTAGTTTATTGATGTGGCATGCTAAATCACATGACAGGTGTTAGGTTATATGAACGCTAGGACAGCGCGCTTAATGAGCCCCGCCCATTTAGATCTGAGCTCTAAACTTTTTAGGTAGCATTTCATTTAATGCACGTGAATTAAGCTTCCAAACTTGCTGTAGAGATGGATGAACTAATTTGAGTGAACAAGCAAGGGTTTTCAACTCAAAGCAACACTCTTCCTGCTCCTGAAACTTCCAGCTGCATGTACATTAAGTATTTCCCAGGTAAAACTGGCAAATATTTTGCACATATGTTACATGTATAGAGTGCCAAATGTCCAGGAAAAACATATAAATCGTATATGCAACATAATGTTCAATATAATTATTATATAAAACATAATAATTATTATGTACATAGCTTTGATATAGAAAAAAATTGTATTAGAGGCTTTATAGAGACAGTGCCAAATGTCCAGAAAAACGTAGATTATTATGTTACTTACTGTTTACATATGTTTACTGGATACTGTTTACATAATGTACATATGTAACATATTTGCCAGAAATAACATCATTCTACATAATATGTATGTAACATAATTTATTATGTAGAACTATGTTTTTTCTGTGCCAGTTTTACCTGGGTTGGTACTTGTACATTAGCATCAGTAACTTCTGCTGCGAAAAATGATCTTGGCAGCCAGCTCTTCAAACTACACAGGCATATCAAGGAAGAATATCCTCACCAAATGTCAAATTGGAATGTTTATGACTGGAAGCATGAAGTATGCCTAGACGCTCCTAAGTAAATATCATAGTCACCTTTGTGTATAATAAGCATAGTGTGTATACACATAATGCATATCACTATGTGTATACAAGATGTAGCAGCATATTATACTTGTGTGTTTGTGGGCTTACAAATTAAGCAGTTCCTAGCTCCTTCACCAGAATGCAGCTTGTGGCTGCACATGCAAAAGCTAGTTAAAACCATGATTAATTTTGTGGGTCTCCTCGTGTGATGCATGGGAATTATACAAGGAGTATACAATAAGTGAAGGAAGGCATTTAAACAGCATGATTCTCTACAGCTTTGTTTACTCACTTTGTGTTGCATTGTCAGCATGCAGCAGTTTGGCGAAGATGTGTTGTAAGCTACAATGGACATAACATTATAAGATCAATATAAGTACATGTGGATGGGATTCCCCTTGCTATGGTCAATTTGTAACACTAACAACTACAGCTGTAGCTATGTGCATTGTCAGCTATAGTTAGTGTATGGTTGCTCAATGCATGATTATACACAAGTGTATGTCATAGTATACGATTATAGGATTGTATACGATTATAGGCTGCAGTATGCAGTAGCTAACATGTTGAGCAAATGTGTGACCAGCAGACCCACTCATCAGGTTCATCACTCAACCAATGATCATGAAAAAGATGATTAAGGACAAAAGTATAAGGACGACAAAACAATTAAAAAGGAAATGTATAAAATTAATCGATAGTAAGAGGATTATGATGATTCAGTTGTTGTTCTCTGTGGATGCTGTTTACCACTACACCTGTTGTAGATGAAAGTAATAGCTTTCCAAGTTACAACCACCAAAGGCACCAACAAATTGACAAGGATGACCAGTACGACTCCTATCGTGAAGAACACCACCCAGCCAGTTGTTGAACCATCTAACACTACAAAATTAGTCTCACCAGTCATATAATCTGGGTCCAACACACAGCATATGGCGAAAGCAAGTAGTGACAAAGCATAGACAACCAAGAAAGTTACCAATAAAAAGGGCCTTTTCAGTATGATAGCACACTTGTTTAGAGTGCCTACATTATGAAGTTTCTCAAAATCACTCATAAGTATGCTTGCAACAATCTCTGTTTTTGGTGAGATTCTCGTCTCTTCTGCTTCTCCAGTACTTATTTTTGTAAACTTGATTTCTTTATAAAGCAAATCAATGAAAAATTCGATCGGATATTCCTGAATACGGTAGAAATTGAAGATTGTAAAAGTAAAGACTCCAGCAAAAGGAATAAAGTATCCTCCAACAATCATGTACCAGAGATAGGGGCTGATTCGTACTGTTCCATCAACAGAATACTCTCTGTTCTCATAATACATCTTTGCTCCAATGCACACGATCATTAATACTTGTACTACCAACTGGCCCATTGCATGGAAAATAAACCAAAAATCAATCAACCAAGCTGTTTTTACGATTGAACCAACTTTTCGGCGTTTCCATGAAACACAAATGGTCCAAAAGATCACAGCAGAACATAGTACATAGAAGAATAAGTTCCAACAAGCTATCATTGCAAATTCAGTCATGCTCAAACCTGTTATGATTTCTGAATGATTGATACGAAGAACAGTGTCATTCTGACGAATGCTCAACAAGCCCTTGAGCAAAGAGGATATGGTTAGTGGGTATATGCATATTCCCATGAGGACCAATCGAATCAAATCAATATATTTGTTGTGCTTAAATATACTGCATGATGTGCTGCCCATGCTGGGTGCAGCCTCGCCTGGTATCGGTTCAAATTCGACAGACTCGTTTCTGTTTGAACACCAGTTGTTGCAACGCGTGCATGCAACACGGACTGACTTGCATCTGTGATTGATTATGACATAGATTATGACAATAGAAAAGTCCAATAAGGACAGAAGACAGACAAGTATCCAGAAAGCGATGTGAACATACTGAAGTACAGCAATGGTATGATCACTATGATCATTGTAGGGTGCGCGGGTAAGAATGATACTATCGGCAATGATGGCGAAGGGACCAAATACAGCAGCAAACACGGCATTCAAATACGTCACTAGTTCTCTGATTGTATCATTAAAAAGGGGGAACATCAATTCTTTCAGCACCTTCTTTCCCTCCATTTGTGCTAGTCGCATCGAAGGCTTTATTTCGACTACTGGAACGAGGCATTCGCACAACTTCTTACTGCATCCGCGTTCATCATTATGCAAGGCGTCTTCTACAGTCTCCTGGGCTTGTAGAGAGTCGATTTTGATTACAACCTGACAAATCTCCTCGCTTCGTAATGCTGACTGGTCTGAAGTCGCAGCGGCCATTATTCAGTGTGTTTGCTCTGGAGTTGCGGCACTCCATGGGCGTGGTGGATTCGTAGGTGGAGGTTCATCGCTAGGTTTCAACAAGACAGAGTCAAAACATGTTAAATCATCCGCTATTGCACTACATAGCACTGCGCGAATGACCGGGATTCCCCAGGGATTCCCCCTAAACAATTATTTATACCCATAGCAGTTAATACGAATAACAGACATAGGAATACATGTACATACAGGAGTACATGCAAGTATATTGTATATTGTGTTTGGTAGAAAACTGATTTGTCTGCTTCATGCACATCAGCTGTCTCAACTAGTTGTTTGTTACCTATAACTAATTATCAAGACAACGTTGTCATCACATCATCACTTAACGGACACAAAGTTGCAAGAAGAGAACAATCATAATCAATAGTAGTGAACAATATTATAATGAACAAGAATAACTTCAAGATTAATAAGAAAATCGCATTCTTTACAATATTATATTTAAAAAGGAATTTTACAAGGAAAGTCAAGAGGGTTCCGTGTGTGTCTTCTGTGAATGCCGTTTACCAATACACTTGTATACAATGTATGTAATTATAACATAAGGAATGGGGAGTACAAACAATATAAACCGAAGAGTTATAATTAAGATAATAGTCATCCATATTTCCACAACCAAAAACACGAAAAAATTGAGGAAGTAAAGCAGCAGTGTTAGTGCTATCATCACAGAGGACACCCAGATAGTTGTTGCGCTATTAAACACTATCATTAACGAAGTCTCACCAGTTGTCGGATCTAGCTCCAGTGCACAGCATATGGCGAAAGCAAGAAGGAAGAGGGCATAGACAAAGGACATTGCTACCAGGAACGGACTTCCAAGTACATAGGCATATTTACTTTCAAAGCTTACATTGGTATAATCATTTAGAAGTTTCTCTGCGACATCTTTTCTTGAGATTCCTAAGTCTTCAGCATCTTCACTACTATTGACCTCATTATGCTGATGAAGTAAATCAATAAAATAACCAATCGGATATTCCTGGATATAGTAGAAGTTGAAAATTGCAAAAGTAAAGACTCCAGCAAAAGGAATAAAGTATCCTCCAGCAATCATGTACCACAGATAGGGGCTGATTCGTACTGTTCCATCAACAGAATACTCTCTGTTCTCGTAATACATTTTTGCTCCAATGCACACGATCATCATTATTTGTGCCGATATTTGCATTACCACATGGACAAAGAACCAGTTTTGAATTATTTTAGCTGTTTTTGCTGCCGGGCCGTCTTTTCGATGTTTGTTTATGGCATAAACGGCTCGCAAAATTACAGCAGAAGAGAGAACATAGAAGAACATATTCCAATAAGCTATCACGACAAAGTTACCAACGTTTATGCCTGTTCGAAGATCAATATGAAAAGTATCATTCTGATTGATGCTCAACAAGCCCTTGAGCAAAGAGGATATGGATAGCGGATATATGCACACTCCCATTAGCAGCAATCGAACCAAATCAATATATCTGTTATGCTTTAAGAATCGAGTACATTTGCTGCTGTAGGGAGTGTTACTCTGCATGCTGGGTGCAGCCAACGGTTCAACTTCAGTTTCGGCATCAGATTCAGTCCTGTTTGAGCACCGGTTGTTGCAACGCTTGTATGCATCACGGACTGACTTGCATCTTATGACAATAATCAAGTCAAAAAGAACGAGAAGCCAGGCAAACATCGAAAGACCAAAGTGAGTATACTGATGTGCAACAATGGTAGTATTGGTCGTATTGGTAGTATTGGTAGTATTGTCACTTTTGTCGCCATTGTAGGTTGAAGTTGCGGTAAGAATCATATCGGTGATGGAGAAGAGACCAGATACAGTAGCAAGTATGAAGTTCCCGTACGTCACTAGTTTTCTGACAGATGGCGTAACAGTAAAAAGGGGGAACATCAACTCTTTTAGCATCTTCTTTCCCTCCCTTTGTGCTCGGCGCATCGAAGGCTTTATTTTTACCATTGGAACAAGGCCAGTTCTTTCATTGAATCTGGAAGTGATGATTTCACACAACTTCTCACAGCATTCGCGTTCATCATTTTGCAAGGCGACATCTGCCGTCTCCTGGTCTTGTAGAGAGCCGATTTCGATTACAGCCTGACGAATCTCCTCGCTCCTTAATGCTGACTGGTCTGAAATCGCAGCCATTATTGTGTTGCGACCTGACTGACTAGTACAGCAGCGAGCGAAAGCAGTTATAAGTGCTGTAGTTGCGAAGTCAGCACGCATGTACGCGTGGGCGTGGTGGAATTCGTAGGTGGAGCTGCTCTTGTCGAGGCTCTAGTCATTGATTTATGAGACTACGTAACCTACGTAGTCTCATAAATCTATGCTCTAGTAAACAAGTCTCCACACAAATAACGATTGGCCAGCCCGTCAACTCACCTGAGCTCTGTACTTCTCATATCCATTTTCTCCTGGTGTCACATTCCTTCGACTATACCCTTGCTCTCATCATTACTATCATCTTACTGATTGCTTTGCACTTACAAGCTTTAATGAAGTGAATACTTCACAATAGCTAAAATAACCACTGGATTGGAATACTGTGATAATACAATAATGGATAGGATGAGGACTTTATACCAAAAACAATTTCTGAGTCTATTAAAACATCATACTGTCTACTTTTCAGAGCCTGTTCATAATTATGCTTAGGCAGATTTAAAAACAAACTCTAAATGTACGCAGGTGACTTCTATCAGCACTATATAATAATGGTAAGTTAACCCTCTATAAGCTTCTCATTGATGTCAAAACAGATTCAAACAAATTATTTTTGATACAAACAAAACAATTAATTTTCATGATGAGATCTTAGCACACACTCTTTTATGTGCTGAGTGTGCAAAAGGTTTCTTCTTGGGTTGTCTACTACTGAATGCTTGTGTAAGTGTTGCTCTGAGTTTATCAGGAGTCAATACAGTATCAGGTTGAGTTGGCTGTAGCGTCTTCACCCAAACCATTGAATGAGCGTCTCTGATCTGTTTAATGTACTCCACTTTGGCAGCTTGTATCTGGTAATCAGAGCATGTTTTCAACTCTTGACTCACAAATTCATGACAGCTCTTCATTTGCACTAGGGCTGTTTCAACTTGAGCTCTCTCTACTGCATGTCTTCGCAATTTTCTTTGCGTGGAGGCAGATAGTTCTTCAGACAATTTTCTCTGTGATTCTTCCAATTGATTCGCAAGCTCTTGATATACTTTAATGAGATCGTCTTGTACAGTTCTCTCCTGGTCTTTCATTTCTTTCTCTCTAGTGTCAAATAGTGTCAATGTGTGTTCTAGCTCTTCAATCTTGTTCTTCATTGGTTCTAGAGATGCTTCTATCTGTTGTCTGTGCTTTGCAAGCAAGAACTCAGCTCGATCACAATAGTGACTGTGATGAAAGTTAAGAGAACATTTGCAGCAGACATATTCGTCACAAGTGTCACAGTACATGTCCTTGGGTCGTTCATGATCTTCACAAACCTGGAAGTGAGGCGTGTGAGGCCGGGGCGCTGTCTGATGCGTACAGCCACTCAACAGAGTTTCTGTCTGGTATTTTTTTGACATGATTTCTAATAAGTTGCTGATTTCGAAGGCAACAGGAAGAGAAACTGCTCCACTGCCACTCGTGTGAAAGGGATTCCGACAGATAGGACAGTAGGTAGCCAGGAGACCATCGATGCATTTCTTACAGAAACTATGATGACAAGGCAGACTCCTGGGATCCGTGTATCGATTCAAGCAAACACCACATGACAATAACTCGTTTATTGCTGCCTCTTTGCTAGCCATGCAGAGGACGATCCAGAGATGTCAGGCGTGGCCTTTAAATAATTTATTAATTTTATTACCCAAACTATTTTTACCCGGCTGAAGCCAGCACCACATTCGTAGAAGCCATACATCAACATTTTTGTGGTTAGTGGTACTTACGAGCTCAATTACGAAGACGCAGTTAGCGCAGCCATTGCGCTCGACGTCATCGAGTCTCGAGGCTAGACTAGCCGCCATGCAGAGCAGTCAGAGAGCAGCGGGCCAGCGCCTGTGAGTCAGTACTATACCTGTACAGCATGTAGGCCTATTGGTAGTGCTCTATTCTCCAGCGTCTCAAGTTATCCACTATACATGGTTTCGGGCTAGACGTGTGATGGAATGCTCGCGCCGAATATAATGAGAATACGACACGCCGTGACGTAAGTACACGCCCATTGGTGGCCTGGTGAGAGAACGTGAAATCTCGTAGTCAACGCACGATGAGCGAGTACATGGATGAGCTGGATCCAATTGCTAAAGAGAGATACGTAGAGAAGCTACGTCTGGTTGGTCTGGGAGAAGATGACGATCCATACAAGCTCTGGAACTGTGGAAAGATGGTTGACAAAATGTGTTTGTGGCCTCCAGTTGAGCATGGGCACATCTACAACTATTTCATCATTCGCCCTGGTGTCTTTACGCAACAGCAGCTAATGCAATGGAAAAGTATGGAAGCTTTTAATTATTTCAAAAGTGGGCATGTGCGCGAAGTGAAGGTGTTACGACTGGAGAGTACTAGGAGCTGCGTTGCTATGGCTTTTGTAAATCCCAGTCAGCATAGTCCTGACAAGGCAAATCACTCCTGGCTGGGTGTCACATTTGAAGGGGAAATCATCACTGCCCATTGTACATGTACAGCAGGGTAAGTAATAGAATGGATTGATACATTAGATTTTCACAGAATGTACGTGTACACATAGGTTAGGTGAGGGATGCTCACATTCAGCAGCCATTCTATTTAAGATAGAGTGTGCTACAAGGAATGGTTACACAGCTTCTACATCAAGTGGTTGCAGCTGGAACGGAGTGTTTACAACAAAGGTAAATGGCATTTTTTATTATGCTATCATTAATTTTACTCGCACACAGCATGAGCCAGCAGAGATTGTCAACATAGATTTTTCACGACCACGACTTGCTGGTAGTGGTCCGTCTACTGACAACACACCAGAATCAGATGACGACTCCTTAACTGATGACGACGTAATTCCAGTGTCTGCCGCACCAACTTATGAAGAGAAAAGAGCATTTCTTAGTAGCCTTCGCAGTCTGTATCCTAAGGCAGCCATACTGAGCAATCACTTTCCGAACCCATCTCAAAGTAGTCAGCCATCAACTGTGAAAAAGCTTCCTCGTACCGTCACTTCATATTTTCATCCACGCTATCGTACATTAAACTCTGGCGTGCTACAACAAATGAGTGTCAGTGTTTTTGAGAACGAGCTGAAGATTACAGACTCTGAGGCACAATATCTTGCACAGTGCACCAGCCTGCAAGCACAATCGTCAACCTGGCACGAGCACAGACAAGGGCGACTTACATCTTCACGCTTTCGAGCAATTTGTCATACTTCAGTGGAAAAACCAGCACGCTCTTTGATAAAACAGGTTCTCAATCCATATCCTTCTCCTAAAGTCCCTTCTTTAACGTGGGGTATAGTACATGAGTCTGATGCGAGAAAGCAGTATGAATCCATCATAAAGGCACGCCATTCCAATTTCAGTGTTCAAAGTACAGGATTGCATGTGCATTCAGCATACCCTTACCTTGGTGCATCACCAGATGGTTTAACACACTGTAACTGTTGCGGTGAAGGACTATACTTGAAATAAAGTGTCCGTACAGCATTAGAAATGCTCCTCCAACAAATGCACCTTATCTTCTTCCTTCTAAAGACAACTACGGCTATCATTTATCTCAAACACACGATTACTTCTATCAAGTTCAAGGTCAGATGGGTATTACCAATCGATTGTTTTGTGACTTTGTGTGCTGGACTACCAAAGGCTTGCATATTGAACGCATCTTATTTAATGCAACTTTTTTTGACGAGATGGAGACCAAGTTGCGTAATTTTTTTCTTGTCGTCATCTTTCCTCGTGTCCTACGTGGTCCTGAAGAAGAGTCTTCACATCCTAGTGAAGAAACCGGAATCTTTTGCTACTGCCGAAAAGGAGATACCGGAGAAATGGTCCTTTGTGATTCACCTAACTGCAAGCATGGGTGGTTTCATTTTCCATGTGTACAATTGTCATCAGCACCTGTAGGTGCTTGGTTTTGTCCTGATTGTAGACACTAAACATGCATAGTTAATACAATGTCAATTGCATTTCAAATTAAAATTGAAATTC
Organism: Haliclona indistincta; assembly: GCA_964017065.1. NCBI lineage: Eukaryota > Metazoa > Porifera > Demospongiae > Haplosclerida > Chalinidae > Haliclona > Haliclona indistincta. The sequence continues at coordinate 1,121,923 of OZ024791.1, forward strand.
ATTTTAAATTAATCAGTTCATACTATAGACTTAGACAAGCCTCTCCCTCCTTCGCTGGTGCATCCTGCCACACAACACGAGTTCACCACATTTGTTTCTTCAGCCAACTGTGAACAAGAAGCAAAGGTAGAGCTCTGGTTAAGCAACGCTATGTTCACGTGTACGTGTATACTAAGCTCACCCCACCAATGGGCGTGTACTTGCGTCACGGCGTGTCGTATTCTTATTATATTCGGCGCGAACATTCCATCACACGTCTAGCCCGAAACCATGTATACATTTGTAACTTGTCACGCTGCTTATTGTTACTTACTGGGTGTGGCACTGAATCAGTGACTATGCAATAACTGACCTATTTCTACATGTGAGTTCCTTCTAGAGGTGCATGTCAAATCTCATTTTCTCTCTTTCTAGGTGTTTCCTGGACCCAGCAATAAGAGTTAATTTGTACATTGATATTTACACATTCCGCCTTATTGCTGGGTGTGGCAATGACTGACCAATTTCTACATGTGAGTTTCTTCTAGAGGTACATGTGCAGATGTCAAATCTCATTTTCTATCCTTCTAGGTGTTTCCTGGACCCAGCAATAAGATTTTGTACGTTGATATTTACCGATAACAACACACTCCGCCTTATTGCTGGGCGTGGCAATGACTGACCAATTTATTTCTACATGTGAGTTCCTCCTAGAGGTGCATATGCAAATGTCAAATCTCACTTTCTATCCTTCTAGGTGTTTCCTGGACCCAGCAATAAGAGTTTGTACGTTGAAATTTAGCCATAACAGCACGCTCCGCTTTATTGCTGGGCGTGGCAATGACTGACCAATTTCTACATGTGAGTTTCTTCTTTGGGTACATGTGATGATTTCAAATCTCATTTTCTCTCTTTCTAGGTGTTTCCTGGACCCAGCAATAAGAGTTTGTACGTTGATATTTACCGATAACGACACACTCCGCCTTATTGCTGGGTGTGGCAATGACTGACCAATTTCTACATGTGAGTTTCTTCTAGAGGTACATGTGCACTCGGCTGAAGCCAGCACCACATTCGCCAGCACCACATTCATAGAAACCATAAAACTACATTTTTGTGGTTTGGGCTTTGGGCCTGAGTAATACACACAGTGCGCGCTTGTAATGTTAGACAATAATAGTGCGCGTTTATGATGCTACTGAAGTTAACAGCACATTCGCGAGCAGCACAGCTTAACAATTGACATGCACTGTTCATAAGTGCGCCTTGCCGGTGCCTTATTGATATGTTTCTTTTGTATTTGTCTGCAGATAATGGGAAAGAACGAACCTTAATATCTACACTGATTATTCTTCCAAGTGATTGGCTTTGATATCACCAGACCTGTGTTGTATTGTTATAATTATTAATGGCATTTATGCACGCGTGTTCCCAGCTATTAAAGTCGTGCCGTTAAGTTGTACAAATCCTATATAGCGCTGAAACGTCCTACTGACCTATTAGCTATTCTCATGCTGCATGCAGCAATGAAAAGAGGCAAGTTAGGTTCAGATGGAGCTGTTATATACAGTTAAGTACTAGATCATTATTCAATTGTACTATAGGACGAAAGAAGAAGCACTTGCTAAATTGAGAGGCAGTTTTAGAGCAAATTCTGCTCTGTGGCTCCTGCTACCTGCTAATACAGAGTACTGGGCAGCAGTGACTAAAGGTACTGCAACAGAGATGGCATTCGAGATGCATACAGCCTGGCAGTGTCTGAGAAGGTGCGATGTACAACCATTCAGTAGACTGCATGCCATAACTGAATGCATACTCTGCAAACGCAATGATGTCTGCAGTAGAGTCTGCATGATGCTATATCCATTATATCTACACATTATATCTGAAGCAAACAGCACTGTCATGGTCTCCGCTGTCTCAACTCCACACTCCACATGGTCTCCAGAAATATCAATTTGTGCTATATCCTTTACAGAAAGCATCACACCTCTCCCACTACATGCTAGCATAGGGAGATGTGTGGTGTTGACCAGTAACAGCCACTACATGTATTCCTTTGTCAAAACTGGGGTGTCAAGCTTGCTGTAATCAGCTGTACAGAGCCACGGTCTTGAACAGGTCTCCACTGCAAAATTTTACAACTTTTAACTGCTGCATCTTATAGAACAGTGTCTTAGCTTCACCATGGTACAATTGGTTTGTCACTAGCTAGTTCACAGCCCCAGCACAAATTCAGATAGTACTTTTAATTGTTATTTATGAATCTCATTAACACATTTTGAATTTGTGCTAGCTATGTACAACATCTAGGCTTTTATACTTTATTGCATCTTGTAGAACAGTGTCTTAGCTTCACTATGGTACAATTGGTTTGTCACTAGCTAGTTCACAGGCCCAGCACAAATTCAGATAGTACTTTAATTCTTATTTATGAATCTCATTAACACATTTTGAATTTGTGCTGGCTATCTACGATCTCTAAGAGTTTAATCTTTATTGCATCTTGTAGAACAGTGTCTTAGCTTCACTATGGTACAATTGGTTTGTCACTAGCTAGTTCACAGGCCCAGCACAAATTCAGATAGTACTTTTAATTCTTATTCATGAATCTCATTAACACATTTTGAATTTGTGCTGGCTATCTACGATCTCCAAGAGTTTAATCTTTATTGGTTCTTGTAGAACAGTGTCTTAGCTTCATCATGGTACAATTGGTTTGTCACTAGCTAGTTCACAGGCCCAGCACAAATTCAGATAGTTCTTTTAATTCTTATTTATGAATCTCATTAACACATTTTGAATTTGTGCTAGCTATGTACAGCATCTAGGCTTTTGTACTTTATTGCATCTTGTAGAACAGTGTCTTAGCTTCACCATGGTACAATTGGTTTGTCACTAGCTAGTTCACAGGCCCAGCACAAATTCACAAACTACTTTTAACTGTCATTAATGCGAATCGGTGTTGATGCATGCATGTTGATCAGTTTGATAAATGTTTGTAGCTAAGATGTATATTAATAGCAACAGACAACTATGGATTACAACACAATACACATAATGGTGGTGGTATAAAACACAAACACACAGGTTCATCAATTGTGATGACATATGCAACAGTTTTCACCAGATACAATAGCAGCTATGAGTATGCAAGGAAACCAGATTATGAATAAGATGGCAGCTATTAGGCCTAAGAAAATAGCGATAACACCAACAAGCATTTTTATACATACTGCACCAATCAATAACACGAGAATATTTGCAGCACACACGAGAAAAGCTGTAATCACAAAGAACACCTTCCAGCCTGTTGAAGAGTCGTACAGGAAGGTGACACTGCCAGTATCTGACCCAAGCAAACAGCTTACCAAGAAACCACCAATAAGCAGAGCATGAATGATTGACAATGTTGCCAGTAAAGGCTCAGCAGGACAACATAAAAACACTTAACAAAGGGAAATCGAAGTACTTAAAATCGACTTGATGTATATTGTACAATTTCTGTTTTTTCTGAAGAAAGTTCCTTTTCTACTGTGGACCGTGCACCTTGCTCTTTGCTTCTTCTAATGACTGAGTCCAGTAGATCAAGGAAATATATACTCTTGAACAGAATAGAAGTTATAAATACCAAAAGTGAAGACCCCAAGCAAGAGGAACGATTAATGCACCGAAAAACATGAACCAAAGAAAACCACTGATTTGAACTATGTTATTGTCAACAGTGAAGTTTCTATTCTCATAGTGCATCTTAGCTCCAATACACACTATCATTGATACTTGAGACACCATCTGTGCTAGAACATGGATAATCAAGTGAACATGACACCAGTTAGCACTGCTTGATACAGGACCATTATGGGTCCTGTATCAAGCAGTGCTAACTGGTGTTAAGAAAGATTCGTAATTCATTACGAATCTTTCTTAACTTGAATATAGTTCAAACAACCACAAAATTGCAAGTACTATAGACAGTGGATATTTTCCAAAGCACTGCTATGATAAAGCTTACGATACTGAAGGCCAACTGAAGATCATTACCATTTTGTTTGCTATTCAAGATGAGCTGTAGCATGGTACAAATGGTTATCGTGTAGCGGTGTACACTATATCACGTATCATACAAAACAGATCAGCATATTTAAATATGCTCTTGAGTTGCCAGCAAAATGAGCGACAGTGCTTACGGTTAGTTGATGGTGAGTTGCATGACACTTGATTCATTGTTGTTAGTTGCATGATGGCGCCGACATGGAGTACTGACTACATGACATCTGTGCTGATAAATGATAAATGTAGTGTGACATAGTATTATACTATGTCGTATACTTAATTAGTTTTTGGCATAATTATGTAATCAAGCAACAAGTAAATCTCTAATTATTATACGTTTACTATCCTAATAGCAATTTTGTTTGTAGAAATTTTTAATGATTGTTTAGTATATTCATGCTTTTGCTGCAATTAATTGATAGTCTGTTCCCTGATACGGATTTGTAGTCCCATTATACTTATATAATTGCTTTGTGAGACAAATGTGCTAGCCAATTGATATTATAATATAAGTCTCCTAGCACAATTATAGTGAATTTTGTATGTTATAGTCTGGGTTAATGTGGATCATAATTATTATTGTTGTATTAAAGTGTGTGCAGTTATGGTATAGTTTATGCAATCACATGTATTCAGTCTTCTGTAGGCAAAATCTGCATGTATTAGAAATTATTGATAATAATTATCATGAGCAATCTATACCTTTTGATTATACATTGGCTGCCTGTGAATACTCGAGGCTAAACTTCTCAGCAATCAAGTAGTCATGATCACCGCCTGAATTATTATCATTGACTGGGCATGAATACACTGGAATGCATACTTCAGGAAACAGGACTTCTTCAACTACATGTATAATTTTGACCAGCAATGAGTCTAGGCCTTTTTACGTCATCTCCCACTATACCCATCAAGAACCAGTTGATTTCCTGAAACTACATAAATGTACGTAAAATGTGTATTGCCGTTATTATAATTATAATGTTTATAATTATACCATGTCACTAAGTTGCAGTGGCCACATGTTTAATAGTTTGTGGCACCTTGTAGTACCACTAGAGTTGAAGATGGCCACATAATCACCCGTAACTGCTATTCTAAGAGTAGGCTAGAAGAAAACCATGATTCATAATTATGATAATATAATGCTATACTGTATGCAGCTATACCTCTGCATTCTTTCTTCAAGACTTTCCTGATGTATTCACGTGTGAATAAAAATTTCTGTGCAGGAAATCATAGTTGTTTATATTTATGAAATTCAGATTTTGTCTATATCAACAAAATCTGCATTTCCACTAAATTGTGGAACTAAGACATCTTCAGGAAGCGTGTCTTTATCTGAATAATGCAAGCAATCAATAAATATGCACATAATAATTTAAGTGCATACTGGGTAATAGTTTTTCCAACTCTTTAATATCCTCATCATCTTCATAGATATCACTATCTTCATCTTCATCTTGTAATGAATGAACACTAATGAACAGGAGTGTTTATAATAGTGATATATTTATGTACCTCCAGCTGATGACTACATTTCGCATCATTGTGTTGTCTTTACAGTCTAGTCTAAACTCACCTAATGTGATAGCAAGTTAACTTGAAATTCATTTTCATTTTAATTGACTCTACAGATATCTTGTATAAACAGATGCTTCACTGATGGAATACCTATTGGATACCTTTTCTGAAGGTTGTTCAATTAGAAATATCTTCACTTGCATCATCAGCAGTCAAGTCCTGCATGCAGTGACGTGCATCAGTGCAACAATTATAGCATGTGATGATGCATGCTACTAGCATCAATGGCTTTACCATGCTATCTTTCTCATTCCTTTTCATTATTGTGTAGGCTTACGCTATCTCCATCCTTCCTTGATCTGCATCTGTCTATTAAGTTTTTGTGATGAAAGTAACTGTTTAACATCAGTACTGTAACAATTTACATTTACCAGTGTGTATGATAGTGTCCAGTCCTTGAGTATACATTTTGCTGCCTGTGTAGTGATGAATATACAAAGGTAGTTTGCTATAATACAGAGGCAGTTGCTTACCATACAAACAAAAACACCACAATCGTTTGGTACTAAGTGATCCTGAAGGCAAAGGTTCATGAAAATAACATTTAATTATTACGATGCATAATTATTTATTATAAACTGACTATGTCCAAAAATCTCCAATGTCTTCTGTTAAGAGTCATTCTTCGAGCAAGATAAGACCTTTAGAATATTTCATATGGCATACAACTCAAGCATGCATAATAATTCAAAATGGATAATTATACCATATCTAGTTTATATTGTCAGCAATAGGAGTTTCACCATCACCATGATGATCATTTAATCAGACAAATTTTTCTTTCTTGCTAGAGCAGCCTTTTTATGTAAATTAAGTACATAATAATACTTGTAGTGTACATTTAAAAGACATGCTCTAGCACCCAGTGTTGTGGACAGTGCACTGGAAATAGAATGCATTTCTTTGTGCTCAAATCAACTCCCTAAAATGTATTATTAAACTCATAGTGCATATTAATCTATTACATGTAATTGATTAACTTTAGCAAACTGTGCAACACCATCATATCCTCTGGCTTTTAAACAAGGTAAGAAAATTGGAACAAAGAATGTTGCCTGTTGTATTTAAAATCAGCTGTAATTTATACAGAATGGACTTCACTTACATTTCCTCTGTCAATACTGTCGACTAGTTCTGCTATGCACTCACTAATAATTAAATGCTCAGGTTAAAGCTAGTGCAGTGACAAACCAACTCTACCATAGTGAAGCTAAGACACTGTTCTACAAGATGCAATAAAGATTAAACTCTTGGAGATCGTAGATAGCCAGCACAAATTCAAAATGTGTTAATGAGATTCATAAATAACAATTAAAAGTACTATCTGAATTTGTGCTGGGCCTGTGAATTAGCTAGTGACAAACCAGTTGTACCATGGTGAAGCTAAGACACTGTTCTACAAGATGCAATAAAGATTAAACTCTTGGAGATCGTAGATAGCCAGCACAAATTCAAAATGTGTTAATGAGATTCATAAATAACAATTAAAAGTACTATCTGAATTTGTGCTGGGTCTGTGAACTAGCTAGTGACAAACCAATTGTACCATAGTGAAGCTAAGACACTGTTCTACAAGATGCAATAAAGATTAAACTCTTGGAGATCGTAGATAGCCAGCACAAATTCAAAATGTGTTAATGAGATCAATAAATAACAATTAAAAGTACTATCTGAATTTGTGCTGAGCCTGTGAACTAGCTAGTGACAAACCAACTCTACCATAGTGAAGCTAAGACACTGTTCTACAAGATGCAATAAAGATTAAACTCTTGGAGATCGTAGATAGCCAGCACAAATTCAAAATGTGTTAATGAGATTCATAAATAACAATTAAAAGTACTATCTGAATTTGTGCTGGGCCTGTGAATTAGCTAGTGACAAACCAATTGTACCATGGTGAAGCTAAGACACTGTTCTACAAGATGCAATAAAGATTAAACTCTTGGAGATCGTAGATAGCCAGCACAAATTCAAAATGTGGTAATGAATAACAATTAAAAGTACTATCTGAATTTGTGCTGGGCCTGTGAACTAGCTAGTGACAAACCAATTGTACCATGGTGAAGCTAAGACACTGTTCTACAAGATGCAATAAAGTACAAAAGCCTAGATGCTGTACATAGCTAGCACAAATTCAAAATGTGTTAATGAGATTCATAAATAACAGTTAAAAGTACTATCTGAATTTGTGCTGGGCCTGTGAACTAGCTAGTGACAAACCAATTGTACCATAGTGAAGCTAAGACACTGTTCTACAAGATGCAATAAAGATTAAACTCTTGGAGATTGTAGATAGCCAGCACAAATTCAAAATGTGTTAATGAGATCAATAAATAACAATTAAAAGTACTATCTGAATTTGTGCTGGGCCTGTGAACTAGCTAGTGACAAACCAATTGTACCATAGTGAAGCTAAGACACTGTTCTACAAGATGCAATAAAGATTAAACTCTTGGAGATCGTAGATAGCCAGCACAAATTCAAAATGTGTTAATGAGATTCATAAATAACAGTTAAAAGTATTATCTGAATTTGTGCTGGGGCTGTGAATTAGCTAGTGACAAACCAATTGTACCATAGTGAAGCTAAGACACTGTTCTACAAGATGCAATAAAGATTAAACTCTTGGAGATCGTAGATAGCCAGCACAAATTCAAAATGTGTTAATGAGATTCATAAATAACAATTAAAAGTACTATCTGAATTTGTGCTGGGCCTGTGAATTAGCTAGTGACAAACCAATTGTACCATGGTGAAGCTAAGACACTGTTCTACAAGATGCAATAAAGATTAAACTCTTGGAGATCGTAGATAGCCAGCACAAATTCAAAATGTGGTAATGAATAACAATTAAAAGTACTATCTGAATTTGTGCTGGGCCTGTGAACTAGCTAGTGACAAACCAATTGTACCATGGTGAAGCTAAGACACTGTTCTACAAGATGCAATAAAGTACAAAAGCCTAGATGCTGTACATAGCTAGCACAAATTCAAAATGTGTTAATGAGATTCATAAATAACAGTTAAAAGTACTATCTGAATTTGTGCTGGGCCTGTGAACTAGCTAATGACAAACAAATTGTACCATAGTGAAGCTAAGACACTGTTCTACAAGATGCAATAAAGATTAATCTCTTGGAGATCGTAGATAGCCAGCACAAATTCAAAATGTGTTAATGAGATTCATAAATAACAGTTAAAAGTACTATCTGAATTTGTGCTGGGCCTGTGAACTAGCTAATGACAAACAAATTGTACCATAGTGAAGCTAAGACACTGTTCTACAAGATGCAATAAAGATTAATCTCTTGGAGATCGTAGATAGCCAGCACAAATTCAAAATGTGTTAATGAGATCAATAAATAACAATTAAAAGTACTATCGGAATTTGTGCTGGGCCTGTGAACTAGCTAGTGACAAACCAATTGTACCATAGTGAAGCTAAGACACTGTTCTACAAGATGCAATAAAGATTAAACTCTTAGAGATCGTAGATAGCCAGCACAAATTCAAAATCTGTTAATGAGATTCATAAATAAGAATTAAAAGTACTATCTGAATTTGTGCTGGGTCTGTGAACTAGCTAGTGACAAACCAATTGTACCATAGTGAAGCTAAGACACTGTTCTACAAGATGCAATAAAGATTAAACTCTTGGAGATCGTAGATAGCCAGCACAAATTCAAAATGTGTTAATGAGATTCATAAATAACAGTTAAAAGTACTATCTGAATTTGTGCTGGGCCTGTGAACTAGCTAATGACAAACAAATTGTACCATAGTGAAGCTAAGACACTGTTCTACAAGATGCAATAAAGATTAATCTCTTGGAGATCGTAGATAGCCAGCACAAATTCAAAATGTGTTAATGAGATTCATAAATAACAGTTAAAAGTACTATCTGAATTTGTGCTGGGCCTGTGAACTAGCTAATGACAAACAAATTGTACCATAGTGAAGCTAAGACACTGTTCTACAAGATGCAATAAAGATTAATCTCTTGGAGATCGTAGATAGCCAGCACAAATTCAAAATGTGTTAATGAGATCAATAAATAACAATTAAAAGTACTATCGGAATTTGTGCTGGGCCTGTGAACTAGCTAGTGACAAACCAATTGTACCATAGTGAAGCTAAGACACTGTTCTACAAGATGCAATAAAGATTAAACTCTTAGAGATCGTAGATAGCCAGCACAAATTCAAAATCTGTTAATGAGATTCATAAATAAGAATTAAAAGTACTATCTGAATTTGTGCTGGGTCTGTGAACTAGCTAGTGACAAACCAATTGTACCATAGTGAAGCTAAGACACTGTTCTACAAGATGCAATAAAGATTAAACTCTTGGAGATCGTAGATAGCCAGCACAAATTCAAAATGTGTTAATGAGATTCATAAATAACAATTAAAAGTACTATCTGAATTTGTGCTGGGCCTGTGAATTAGCTAGTGACAAACCAGTTGTACCATGGTGAAGCTAAGACACTGTTCTACAAGATGCAATAAAGATTAAACTCTTGGAGATCGTAGATAGCCAGCACAAATTCAAAATGTGTTAATGAGATTCATAAATAACAATTAAAAGTACTATCTGAATTTGTGCTGGGTCTGTGAACTAGCTAGTGACAAACCAATTGTACCATAGTGAAGCTAAGACACTGTTCTACAAGATGCAATAAAGATTAAACTCTTGGAGATCGTAGATAGCCAGCACAAATTCAAAATGTGTTAATGAGATCAATAAATAACAATTAAAAGTACTATCTGAATTTGTGCTGAGCCTGTGAACTAGCTAGTGACAAACCAACTCTACCATAGTGAAGCTAAGACACTGTTCTACAAGATGCAATAAAGATTAAACTCTTGGAGATCGTAGATAGCCAGCACAAATTCAAAATGTGTTAATGAGATTCATAAATAACAATTAAAAGTACTATCTGAATTTGTGCTGGGCCTGTGAATTAGCTAGTGACAAACCAATTGTACCATGGTGAAGCTAAGACACTGTTCTACAAGATGCAATAAAGATTAAACTCTTGGAGATCGTAGATAGCCAGCACAAATTCAAAATGTGGTAATGAATAACAATTAAAAGTACTATCTGAATTTGTGCTGGGCCTGTGAACTAGCTAGTGACAAACCAATTGTACCATGGTGAAGCTAAGACACTGTTCTACAAGATGCAATAAAGTACAAAAGCCTAGATGCTGTACATAGCTAGCACAAATTCAAAATGTGTTAATGAGATTCATAAATAACAGTTAAAAGTACTATCTGAATTTGTGCTGGGCCTGTGAACTAGCTAGTGACAAACCAATTGTACCATAGTGAAGCTAAGACACTGTTCTACAAGATGCAATAAAGATTAAACTCTTGGAGATTGTAGATAGCCAGCACAAATTCAAAATGTGTTAATGAGATCAATAAATAACAATTAAAAGTACTATCTGAATTTGTGCTGGGCCTGTGAACTAGCTAGTGACAAACCAATTGTACCATAGTGAAGCTAAGACACTGTTCTACAAGATGCAATAAAGATTAAACTCTTGGAGATCGTAGATAGCCAGCACAAATTCAAAATGTGTTAATGAGATTCATAAATAACAGTTAAAAGTATTATCTGAATTTGTGCTGGGGCTGTGAATTAGCTAGTGACAAACCAATTGTACCATAGTGAAGCTAAGACACTGTTCTACAAGATGCAATAAAGATTAAACTCTTGGAGATCGTAGATAGCCAGCACAAATTCAAAATGTGTTAATGAGATTCATAAATAACAATTAAAAGTACTATCTGAATTTGTGCTGGGCCTGTGAATTAGCTAGTGACAAACCAATTGTACCATGGTGAAGCTAAGACACTGTTCTACAAGATGCAATAAAGATTAAACTCTTGGAGATCGTAGATAGCCAGCACAAATTCAAAATGTGGTAATGAATAACAATTAAAAGTACTATCTGAATTTGTGCTGGGCCTGTGAACTAGCTAGTGACAAACCAATTGTACCATGGTGAAGCTAAGACACTGTTCTACAAGATGCAATAAAGTACAAAAGCCTAGATGCTGTACATAGCTAGCACAAATTCAAAATGTGTTAATGAGATTCATAAATAACAGTTAAAAGTACTATCTGAATTTGTGCTGGGCCTGTGAACTAGCTAGTGACAAACCAATTGTACCATAGTGAAGCTAAGACACTGTTCTACAAGATGCAATAAAGATTAAACTCTTGGAGATTGTAGATAGCCAGCACAAATTCAAAATGTGTTAATGAGATCAATAAATAACAATTAAAAGTACTATCTGAATTTGTGCTGGGCCTGTGAACTAGCTAGTGACAAACCAATTGTACCATAGTGAAGCTAAGACACTGTTCTACAAGATGCAATAAAGATTAAACTCTTGGAGATCGTAGATAGCCAGCACAAATTCAAAATGTGTTAATGAGATTCATAAATAACAGTTAAAAGTATTATCTGAATTTGTGCTGGGGCTGTGAATTAGCTAGTGACAAACCAATTGTACCATAGTGAAGCTAAGACACTGTTCTACAAGATGCAATAAAGATTAAACTCTTGGAGATCGTAGATAGCCAGCACAAATTCAAAATGTGTTAATGAGATTCATAAATAACAATTAAAAGTACTATCTGAATTTGTGCTGGGCCTGTGAATTAGCTAGTGACAAACCAATTGTACCATGGTGAAGCTAAGACACTGTTCTACAAGATGCAATAAAGATTAAACTCTTGGAGATCGTAGATAGCCAGCACAAATTCAAAATGTGGTAATGAATAACAATTAAAAGTACTATCTGAATTTGTGCTGGGCCTGTGAACTAGCTAGTGACAAACCAATTGTACCATGGTGAAGCTAAGACACTGTTCTACAAGATGCAATAAAGTACAAAAGCCTAGATGCTGTACATAGCTAGCACAAATTCAAAATGTGTTAATGAGATTCATAAATAACAGTTAAAAGTACTATCTGAATTTGTGCTGGGCCTGTGAACTAGCTAATGACAAACAAATTGTACCATAGTGAAGCTAAGACACTGTTCTACAAGATGCAATAAAGATTAATCTCTTGGAGATCGTAGATAGCCAGCACAAATTCAAAATGTGTTAATGAGATCAATAAATAACAATTAAAAGTACTATCGGAATTTGTGCTGGGCCTGTGAACTAGCTAGTGACAAACCAATTGTACCATAGTGAAGCTAAGACACTGTTCTACAAGATGCAATAAAGATTAAACTCTTAGAGATCGTAGATAGCCAGCACAAATTCAAAATCTGTTAATGAGATTCATAAATAAGAATTAAAAGTACTATCTGAATTTGTGCTGGGCCTGTGAATTAGCTAGTGACAAACCAATTGTACCATAGTGAAGCTAAGACACTGTTCTACAAGATGCAATAAAGATTAAACTCTTGGAGATTGTAGATAGCCAGCACAAATTCAAAATGTGTTAATGAGATCAATAAATAACAATTAAAAGTACTATCGGAATTTGTGCTGGGCCTGTGAACTAGCTAGTGACAAACCAATTGTACCATAGTGAAGCTAAGACACTGTTCTACAAGATGCAATAAAGATTAAACTCTTAGAGATGGTAGATAGCCAGCACAAATTCAAAATCTGTTAATGAGATTCATAAATAAGAATTAAAAGTACTATCTGAATTTGTGCTGGGCCTGTGAATTAGCTAGTGACAAACCAATTGTACCATAGTGAAGCTAAGACACTGTTCTACAAGATGCAATAAAGATTAAACTCTTGGAGATTGTAGATAGCCAGCACAAATTCAAAATGTGTCAATGAGATTCATAAATAAGAATTAAAAGTACTATCTGAATTTGTGCTGGGCCTGTGAACTAGCTAGTGACAAATCAACTGTACCATTGTGAAGCTAAGACACTGTTCTACAACTAGATGCAACAAAGGTCAAACATTTGGTAGTTATAGTTAGCCAGCAGAAATTCAAAATGTGTTAAATGTACGTAAAAGTAATATTGTACCACAGACTAGTGTTCTACAAAAATTCGACTACTGATATTAGAAAATAGCAGTATATATATAGCCATCACAATTTTTTGACCTGTTAGCCGGTATATTACCAGTTGACCGAAATTCAAAGATTGAAATGCAGCGATGAGTGTTGACCAACATAGTGTCATGACATTTATGAACAACCTGGTAACCATAATTAATTTGTTGCTCTACAAGAATAGGATCTTGATCCAGCTACATGGTAGATATACTTGGTTACTCACTTTGGCAAATCATTACTGTGATGGTATCTTTATTCATTTATGACTTTTCCTGGCTCCTGTTATCACTTATTTTTGTTGTTGAGCTAGCCTCAGAGCTCTACTGAGTCTAGTGTGCTATAACACAGCAGTTGGTTTATATAACAATAGTATAGGTGCTGTAAGTAGTAATGACTTACAGTGAGCTTCGCTGGTCAGGTTGGCAGTTGGTCTTCTGGTTCTCAAAGCGTATTTTCGACGCGTATTGTAGTTACAGGTGCGCACTATTCATGTATGTGATTATTACAACTCGATGTACAATATGTAAATTCCTGTGGTTTCTAGTGAATGTGGTGCCGGCGAATGTGGTGCTGGCTTCAACCGGGTCACTTCCCGACTCGTTCGCAATGGAAAGAAGCCAGGCCTTGCTCCTATAGTAGAAATAAAGCGTTCTGTCCGTAAAGCGCAAGAGGATGGAAAGAGATATTTGAAAGAATTGGTATTCCCTCTTTTTTCTAGATACATCCGGGAAGTTGTGACATACGGCAACTTTTTGTTTGCATTTATTCTCTTCTTGATTACTTTAATTACTGTTGCAGCTAGCAGCACGAGGACAGTTGTCGACTTTGTAAACCTTGGTTTCTCAACTGTCTCCTGGCTTCTCACTTCAATGGACTTGATCATTGCCATCTACTTTCACCGATGCAAGTTAGCTTGCGACATATATAAATATTGTAGAGATAGGACGTACAGCACTGATGAAGAAGCTACAAGCAGCAGTACATGTTGTATTAGTGCCAGAGGAAGTTCCAATGATGAAGTTGATTCTGGAAATGAAGCAGCTACATCTAGTCCTGATAGAGGACAATGTGATCAATGCTGTAAGCTTTGTTGCAAAAATAAATATGCAGA
>OZ024791.1:1136902-1236794 GCA_964017065.1 Haliclona indistincta
GGTCTCTCTATAGATCAGAGTGTCTGCAACGGAGTCATTCCTGTCTCAGAAAGGTCTCTATGATGCAGGCACTCTGAGTGAAGCAATGTCTGTGCTGTCGAGTGAGATCAGCCCTAACCAGTACCCAGTAGCTGCTAGTACTCAATACAGGAAGAACCTAGCACTAAACCTGTTCTACAAGGTAGGAGAGACAGTGACACTAAATAATGATCATGTGTATGACCCATACAGTGTGTGTCTCTACTAGACTGCTCTGAGTGTTCCAGAGGGTGATGGGTTCACAGTACACTCCTCTACCCAGTGGACCACACAGACCCAGGCTGCTGTGGCCGCCATCTTAGGTATATCACACAACAGGTATGCTACTATCATGTGGCTATCATATCGATTTATCAGCACTTTTATAGTGTAAATGTGAGTGTGTAAAGAGTTGGAGGAGCTTTTGGAGCTTAAAGTCTATAGAGTAAAGTTTCTCTTTTCTAGCGGCTGATAGAACAGTAAAGATATGGGGAGCTTATGACGGCAAGTTTGAACGAACAAACACAGGACACAAATTGGTACTGAAAATCAATTCACTAAAGCATCTGTTCTTACTATTCTCTTTCCTCCTCTCCTTCTCTCTCTCTCTCTCTCCCACTCCCTCCATCTCTATAGGGAGATGTGTCATGGTCACATGACTCACGATATTTAGTCACAGGTTCTGACGACAAGACACTAAAATTATGGGAGGCAGCAACAGTCAGTGACTCAATCACATAGTCATAGTTTGTACACATTCAATGCTACACAGTGCAAGAGAGTGTTATGGGTTTTATATGCTCACTGTTTCATCTTTGATGTTTAGGGTCGTTGTGGTAAAACTCTTAGAGGGCACACTAATTATGTGTTCTGTTGTAATTTCAATCCTCAGTCAAATCTCATCGTGTCAGGATCAGTGAGTGATAACCTGCTCACATACTACTAGTATTTTATTTTTGGTTTCTCTCTAGTTTGATGAGAGTGTGCGGATTTGGGAGGTAAAGACCGGCAAGTGTCTACGGCCAGGTGAGCAAACAGCATAGTTTAGAACATAAATTCTATGTTCAAGTATGCATTTCTGGGCATCCTGAGGCTCAAATGCTGACAGTGGAGAGGGGCTCTGCCCCTATGAACCCCGGGTTAACAGGGGGAGACCCCCTTTAAAAGTTCTCCTGTGCTGTACGTTTTAGTGGGGAGGGTGCATCGAAAAACAGTGGGTTTTTTTCAGGTAAAGTCATCTTTTGCAATTAAACTTCATTTGACCTTTCTAGAGCACTTTTCACACTATTAGGACGTCTAGAGTAGGTGGAGTCAATTATGACGCTTAAGTCGTCATTAGGCCTTAAAGGGAGTTTCATCTGCAACCCTTACATAAATACTGCCATTATGTCATGCTAGTGTCCCTCATAGATTACTAAGTGATTAGATAAAATTTGGGTCACACATCTTTAAAGTCCTCTCTCCCTCTCTCTCTCTCTCTCTCCCTCTCTCTCTCCCTCCCTCTCTCTCTCTCCCTCCCTCTCTCCCTCCCTCCTCTCTCTCTCTCTCTCTCTCTCTCTCACTCTCTCTCTCTCCCTCCCTCCTCTCTCTCTCCTCTCTCTCCCTCCTCTCTCTCTCCCTCTCTCCTTCCCTCTCTCCCCTCCCTCCCTCCTCCCCCTCTCTCTCTCTCTCTCTCTCTCTCTCTCTCTCTCTCTCTCTCTCTCTCTCTCTCCCTCCTCTCTCTCTCCCTCTCTCCTTCTCTCCTTCCCTCTCTCCCTCCTCTCTCTCTCTCCCTCTCTCTCTCTCCAGTGGATAGTGAGTGGCTCAGAGGATCATATGGTATATTTGTGGAATTTACAAACTAAAGAAATAGTACAGAAATTAGAAGGACACACAGGTGCACCTCTCTCTCTAATCCAGATTATTCTTTTTGAGTATTTTGTTTACACACTTCCTCTCTATCTTAGTTGTTATTCTCCACCTCCTTTAACCACTACTATCTAATCATTCTCTTCAGATGTTGTACTCTGTACGGCGTGTCATCCTACTCAGAACATGGTCGCATCAGGAGCACTGGAGAATGACAAGACCATTAAACTGTGGCGCAGTGACTCATAGTAACAGGCCCACTCACTCACTCACTCACTCACTGACCCACCCAACAACTATCTTCACCTTCTCTCTGTGTTTTGTACATGATTTTATTATTATGATGTCATAATAACACCATAATCTCAGGTTAAACATAATGTACACAAATAAGACTGTTAAAGGTGCTGATGGCACCTATATAGAGAAGCCTGCACAGTAATCATACTCCAGTTCATTGCTATGTGTTGCTGATGCTGCTGGCTAGCTCATTCTCTCCAATTCTTTCTAAAGCTGCTCTCAGTACTGACCAAGACGGCTGACTAGCATTGTCCTGTTCTTGTAACCAAGCAGCCAGCATCTCTGTCTTGCATTGTTCCACTAATCCACGCTGATCTACCTCGATCTTCTTCAGAGAGGGATAAAGAAGCCCTAATTTGAGACCAAGACCTTTCCAGTCAACAATGTCCTTCAGGAAATCCAATACTTGATCCAAATCAGCGATAACTGTAGAGTTAGAAATATGCATTTGCTGCACACTAGTGTAAATGTGTCACAACTCACTGAGGGTGCTAGTAGGAGCTGTATTAGTGTCAGGCTCATGTGGAAGATCATCCTCGTTTAGACCAGCCACCTCCTGTACACAAAAACAGCACACGTACCTCAATGCAGCTATGAAATCAAAGTGCTCACCAGAGGGTTCCTGCCAGCAAATAGACTAAGACCATCAATGTACTCTCTCAGATTCTTGTAAACTTGTGGCTCTGTTTGAAATTGATGGCAAAGTGTTTGTATCCTGTGGAGGAGGGAGGCGGGCACTTCTTCATTATCTTTGTCGGGGTTAAGTAGTTGACAGATGAAGGAGGATTCCAGACGGTGATAAGGTTCAAAGGGAAGAGATTGTAAAGGAAGACAGCCACTGCTATCTTTATAACTAGGAACCACCTTCTTGTGCGGAAGGAGCATTGCTCGAGCCACGTGACAGATATTGAATAAATCAGAATCAGGCAGGTTACTATCCATGGGGTACTGGCGGACAAGATCAGGAGAAATAAGAAACTCACGAACACTGAGAATATTGCAATATTCGTGTTGAAGGCTGCGTATCAGTGAAATGAGAGAACTGCGAAGTTTAGCATGCTCAGTTTGACTAGTGTGATCAGATTCATCACATGACATAGCCACTACTACCTGCTGGTTCTTGTCAAGCACTTCTATCACAGTTATGATATTGTCATAATTTCTCCAGAAGATGCCATTCCTCCATAACTTACACATGCGATGAAGATCTTGACCTGCTAGAGGAAACTTGTACGCCACTGAGAGGAGAAGGACGTGAAGAAAACGTGTACTAAAAAACTCATTCGGATTGATACACTTGAGACACCAACCAAACTGAAGTGCTCCCTGTGGAACAAGGTTCTTAGGTCGTTCTAACTGAACTAGGCCGGGAAAGAAAAGAAGATCTGTTGTTAAGCAAGAAGGAGTAGTCAGGAGGTTGGTGCTCTTCAGTACTGCGTAATCGACTGATCTACAGAAATGGAGCGACTCGAGGAAACTGGCAAGCATTTTAGCATTATAGTCAGGAAATACTCGGGATAAGCTGGAGATGGATACTATGCCAGTGTTGCTGGCAAGATCAGCTCTATGCTCCTCAAAATGATCAGGAGCAAACAGTGTTCCATTGACTTCAGTTAGCAAACCTTCTGTCTTCGCAATTACCCAAGACACAGACTGAGGATCATGTATAAAGAGGATGAGTCCTTTATCACTGAGTGTAGTAAGGGTCTCTGTGAGATCATATATGTCAGTAGGAAGAGAGGAATCATCTTCTACCATGATTTTAGTAATAAGATCGTCCAGCGTACAGCCAACAGCATCTAGCTTTGTTTGCAGGAAGGCATAGACAACATGGTTATAGTAGCTAATGATCGGTTGACTTTCAGCTATGGAGCTTTGGCTATCGGTTAGCACAGAGATCAAATATTCATTATCAGGTCTACGACAATCCATAGCAACACAGTCTACGTATTCTTGGCGCTTTATCCTCCTGGTAGCTATCGTCTGGAGTATTAACTTTTTCCCCTCTACTGATGAGGCGACCCGGTCAGCATGGCTTCCAACGATGAGTACATGTGATTTTCCCTCTATTGAGCTGCAGGCGTTATCAATAAAACTTATCCAGTAGTTGAGTGACTGAGAGATACTCTCATTGCTTTTACTCAGGTCAATCAAACAGAGAAACATGGCTGGTGATTTTCGCATTACTTGCTCTAGTACAGCAGCGTGACTTGAGTAGTATTCTTGCTGACCGGCAAAATCATAAATAATGAAGTTTCCTATCTTCTCACTCTGGATGCGGTGCTGAACTATTCCTGCTGTCAACTGTTCAACATCTGCCACATACTCTACAGGTACATTGGTTGTACTATCAGCTAGGTGAACGAGGCAATTAGCCGTGGTAGTTTTCCCTGCACCACTGTCTCCTGTGAGGATCAACTTGGTGAATGTGTGTACTGGAAAGTCTACTCTACACTTCTCAAATGATTCAAATAGTTTGATAATATCGTACTTCCCACTAGCATAGTACAAGGGAGTGTGACCATATTGGTTCTCAACCAGTGGATTTACTTGGCCAATTGATAGAAGAAATTTCACAGTAAGGGCATGGTTATTTTCACAAGCATAATGAAGTGGTGTTTGGCCAATATAGTCAATACACGATGGGTCACAGTGACAGTCATTGATAAGGTACCTGGCAATTTTAATGTAGCCGTTTGAACAAGCTAAGTGAAGTGGTGTCTTTCTAAAAGCATCACAACATGCTGGATTACAATGTGCCACCTCGATCAAATACTGTGTGATATTAAGGTGACCACACCTACAAGCATGGTGAAGCAGCGTTCTCCCCGTAGTAGTAGTATACGATGTTGGGTCACATTGTAGTTCACCAATTAGATACTGTGCAATATTAAGATGACCATTCTGGCAAGCAAGATGTAGTAGTGTATCATCATCATAAAAACCACTATGCTCATGCCTACATGGGGAAGTACATGTCATTTCAAAAACTTTTCCTGTGATTTTGAGGCAAGCATTCTCATAGGCGACAGTTGGGGGTGGTACCGTGTAGTGACGACACTCATAGATGTGTGATGGGTTATGACGTAGCTCATCAATAAAGTATTTGGTAATATCAAGGTGACCCATTTGACAAGCATAGTGAAGCGGTGTCCTTCTATAGAAGTTTAGCTCCAATGGGTCCAACCACTGTAAGTATTTCACTACCTCAAGGTGTCCTTGATAAGCGGAATAGTGCAGCGGAGTGTGATTTTTCTCATCCTTAACGAAGACAGTGCAGCTGTGCACTTCGACAAGCGCGGTAACAATATCTTTCCATCCATGATAAGCAGCCAGGTGCAGCAGAGAAACCGCTCCCACCCAAAAGTAAGCAAACTGAAATGTTGTGATCATGGTAGCTGGTCTTGGTAAACTAGGAAGCAGCCGCTCCGCCATGTCCTTGTCTCCGTTTTTAAAAGCCTCTACAATATCATCATATTCTTCATTAGCTGGTGGTACTAGTGATCTCTGGACCGCCATTGTTTACTGCGAAAAAACAAATTATAGTCATGTGATTAGGTGGGCGGCAACTTAACTGCTGCTCAAACCACACCTTGCAAAATCAGATCATTAATTTTTTATGAATAATTATGTACAGTGAGTTATGATACTTTACATTATTGCTATACACTATCAGTTGCATGTGACTTTCTCAGATGGCATTGACTGATTTCGAGCAGTAGAGTAACACGGGGCTATTTCGTGACGGGGCTATTTCGTGACACATACAAATCAATTGAGGAAGCCAAACTTACTTACGGAATAGCCCCGCTTGACTACCTTCGCTCTTTCCATCGTAACATTCGATAGCAACGATTGTGAATGTCGAGCCTGGTACTGCTAACATGAGAATAGATTCCTCTATACACTGGTACCAGACTCGTTGACCAATAGAAAGCGCTTGAGAGAAAAATAAGCGGGGAAAAAACAATAATCGTTAACAAAACGCTGAGATTTGCGGTTGTTTTTTGCTGTTTTTGTGCGCTTTTTATCTTTTTTTTTGCCAGTTTTGTTGCAGACAAGGTAAGTGTTCACTCATTTAAATAGTATGGTAACAAAAAATAAGTCAAATCAAGAACAGAAAGCTCTGAGGTGCAGTATGGTACGTGCAGATGAAAGTCTCATACTGTAACTCTTCCACCGTCCAGCCAATATAACAACAGCATTCTGATATCTGCGAGGCAGAATTAAGAGTATAACAATCAACAGTACTAGTGATCTGCATCATGCATGCGTGCACTTACAGCTTTATCCATGATGCAATCCGTCTCGAAATAGCCCCGGTGGTGTCGAAATAGCCCCAAGACGGTCGAGTGAAAAAACGGCTTGCTGTCCAATATTCTTACACTGTATCAGCATAAATTTATATGTGAGCAGTTCGAATAAGACTGCTAATTCTGTAGGTGCAAGTAAACTTTGGATCCTGGGTACGCGAAAAGAGTTAGCAGTCAAGTAAAGTCGAACGAACGCTCTAACGCCAAAACGTCACGAAATAGCCCCGGGTTACTCTAAGTTATTGAATTCATCAAACACTGACTCAGTATACAAATGTAGTCTCCTGTGAGCGGGTTAGTCCTGGCATTGCTGTAGTGGTCTAGTGCCTGTTGAGTAACTGGTAAACCATCAGAGAGTACTCGGAGTACTTTATGCTGCTGTAGAGCGGTAAGAAACTGAGGCAAGGGTTGACCAGTGGAGTCACATCAAGCAGATCATGATGAGAGGCAACGAAGTCAGCTGCAGCATCCAGGGCCCTCATGCGCTGCCAATGAGGAGGGTACACGGTATCATCAGAACCCTTGGGTACTCCGTAACTTGAAGGAGAGAGGTCGTGCTTGATAAGTCGTGTGTCAGAGACCACAGCACCGATAGCTTGAAAGTCATTCGCCAGCTGTCGTCTCATCCTCTTCGATTTAAAAGACGAATCTCCTGGAACTGCAGACCACCATTTCCGTAAAGATCTCCTCCTTATAGTTGCCATTTAACGAAAACATGAGTGACTATCACCAGCAGTAGCAAGCCATAGACAACTGAGAAGACGACGGCACCGAGACGGCACCAAACAACTCTATCGCCATTTTTTATTTGTCCGGGTAGGCGTTAACTAGGCGGAGCTAAAAGATCCATAATATAATATATCCTCGCTCGCTTGAGCAAACATGAGCAGTGTGAACCACGTGAACGAGGTATCCTTCACTCTCAATGGAGTCCCGGTTGTTGTTGAAGGAGCCAGTCCACTCGTCACGCTTCAGGAGTGGTTTTACTCGCAGCCAGGGCTCAGGGGCACCAAGAGGATGTGCTCTGAGGGAGGCTGTGGCTGTTGTGTTGTGACTGCTGTCAGGACCGACCCTTTGACAGGGAAACAAGCGCCGTTTGCTATAAATTCTGTGAGAGCATACACCACATAATACTCGTAAAATAAAGGAAAGACTCATAGCACTAAACATACTTGCAACGTACACCTGTTGCTGCTGCTGTCCTAAATGTTTTTTGACTTCTTTCACAGTTAGTCTGGATACCTGCCCCTTTCGCATTAACAGGAAAGGGTCTGGTTGCTTCAGCATACAGTACCCGTACTACAGCGCAGGGATTCTTGAGGTCCAATCAGATTGCAGAAACGCACGGCAGAATCAATAAATAATGAATATTCATAAGCTACGAACGTTCGCTATTTCGCGTGGGACTGTCACTGCCACGGATAACACGGACGTAGTATACGACCTTTGTATACTTTACACGCCTTCTGCACACATGGTGCGACATGGCAGCAGCAGACTCATCATTAATGTAAAGAATTTTACATAGGAAAGTACAAGAAAGGAACACTTCAACAAAAGAATAAATAGGAAACAGCTTATTATTATAATTATAGCCATAAATTTTTAATTATGCCACGCGGTAGTCGTGGCATATTTAGGGTTGGGCGGAATACAAGATGGCGGCTACACTTAGGCTAAACGCAATAATTCACGTATATCTTGGCTGTTGACGACATCAGAGGTATTTTAACTACGTAGGGGCTATCCTAAGAGGTAAGCGCTTACAATGAGTCTACTATTAAAGACTATAAGGCCAGTTGGTACGGGCATGAAAAGATGGCGTCTGGCCTGGAGGCACTAAGTACGGCACTGCCATATCTTCGCCGTACGGGCGTTTCAAGCTAATCTAACGTTCTGAAGCTCCTTGCGCGATTTGTGCGATTACAAAGAGACCTTCAGAAGCACAAGAAACCAGGTCTAAGGTGGTAAACCAGAGTTCACGTGGTCACCCGTTTGTTCATCTTCTTTCTTCTTATTCTTCTTCTTCTTATTCTTCTTCAGAGAGCCTAGCGCCGTGGCTAGTGAACTATTCGAGACAAAACCTACACAGAAACTACACTAGTCGTTGTGAGCAGTGCACCTGATATCTATTTAAGCCTAAAACACTAGCAGAAGCGAGTATTTCCAGGAAAACAGCGATTTTTGATCCATAACAGACTCCATTCCATCATTCTTTTTGAACTCCGTTACTAGGTTACGCCTACTCGCGCACGCCCGTGTATGTAATTATTCTAATACAAGCGCACCTTAGTACAAATTGCGAGTGCCGCGCGGTGCTGCCACTAGCAGTGTTCACAGCAGACAACGAGCAAATCATCACTGTTACACTGGATTTGTCTGTTCAGGCTTGTAAGAATGCTAGCTTAAGCTTGGCTAATGTTGCAGGGTACGTGTTGAATGTATGCAGTGCAGAGTCGATCGCCATATGAGTGCATGCAGCCAGCTGAAATAGTTCAAGAGGCTCGATCTTTACACTGTATTAGCATAAGTGCCAACTAAGTTATTAATAAAAAACGAAAAGAAACAAGTAATAAAAACATTTTAACCAAAATGCAAGAGATTTAGGGTTGGTACATTTATCGAAAAAGTATGGAAACAAGATTTTGAAATGAAAAGGATTGTAACAATAGCAGTGTAATACTACCTCCCTAAATTAACTACTTTCGATAGTTGTTGTTAATTTAATAGGGAGGTAGCATTACACTGCTATTGTTACAATCCTTTTCATTTCAAAATCTTGTTTCCATACTTTTTTGATAAATGTACCAACCCTAAATCTCTTGCATTTTGGTTAAAATGTTTTTATTACTTGTTATTATTAATAACAACACTTATAATAATTATTATAGTTCTTCTCCATTTACAAAGTGGTCGTCACACTGTCTGTAGCTGAATACACTCCTTTGCTTCCACATTCATGGTCTTAAGGTCTTGATATACTGACAATCTGTTTCGTCACTTCTTCCATCACCAAGTCTCCTTCCTCTATCTGGCTATTTGGCTGAACATTTTCCTTGTTAGCCTGCTGTAGGGAACACTCGTCATTTTTACATCTACCAAACTTGCTCCTAACACTCTTTTGCTTCTTTTTCGGTCGTCCGGTAGGCATCTACAATACAAAAATTCACAATTATCACTATTCTTAAATGCATATTAAAATGCTTGTAGGTGACTATTATAGAAAGGTTAGTAGTTTACCCGACAGAACAGACCATGGACTACTATAATGCTCATACAAATCATCAACTGTATTGAAACTTTTAGAAATAATCTCACACAAAGAAGTAGACTAAAAAACAATAAAAATCGTTTCTATACCAAATGCTGCTTATTATGAGTTCACATAAAGTAGTTTACCCAGTGGTCGAATGTCTATGGTATTGTAAAACGATTAGCTAACACCAGTCTGGTGCCCCAGTAAGCCAGTAATCTCACACAAAGCCTTTGGCCGCCATGTTAACGGCATTGCAGACGGCATAGCACGTGTTCAGTCTTGATAGTGTATCAGTGCACAATAAAAAGCTGTATACAAGTGTTGTACCTTCGTTTTGTGCTGTTCAGTTGGCCTTTAGTCGCGCCAGATAACACGCCACAGCAGAATATCTCTCCTTGCTCGCTCCAACTCCTCTCTTTCTTATCCGTGGCAGTGACTGTGACAGCAATTCCCGTTTATTTTCCCGTATACGCATATCCAAAACAATTCGCGTGGGCGGCGATTTTAGTTTACCACTTTAGAAACGTCTGCCAGCTTCGCCAAAAGTGTTTCCATGCTCAGAACAATCGTCTGATCAATCCTAGATGTCTGGCATCTCGAGAAACGCTAAAACAGCGAAGATCTGCGACGGCTCCATCTTGATTTTTCGTCGTCAAGCAAGCAGTCCCGGCCACTTTCATAGACTTCCTACAAGCGCTTACACTTCAGATTCACTTAGAGAGAGTTAAAATGCAGCAGAAATGTATAACAATGGTACTTCTGATACTGAACTAATGCTCCGGACTATTCTAACTTCATAATTATAATTATGCACCTATGTTGGTGTGTGTTCTCAATAATAATAATAATAATAATAATAATAATAATAATAATAATAATAATAATAATAATAATAATAGAGATATGTGCGAAACTCATTTTCACACATGAGTAGCCGCCATCTTCGTTCGAGGTCATACTTGTAAAGCGGTTTTATTACTCCTTGCAACAGCCACAAAAGCGCAAAGCGTGATCCGTGCCTTATTTGGAAGGCTTATTACATTGCGTGATTCAGATTGACCACACAGCGAGCACAACACAGCGAGCGCGCTAGTCAGTAGTGAGAACTCTGGTAAGAGTGTTGCATTGTAGACTAGGTAAAACTTTAGGCGTGGAAATCAATAAATAGTCTATGAATTAATTAAACGTGCTCGCGAAGGGGGGGGAATGGCCTCCTGTAAAATCCGGAATTGCGGAATTCCGCCCGGAATTCCGGATGTCAAAATTTGTATGATAACGGAGAAAAATTGAGGGAGAAACGACGCTCGCTCTGACTCGCCCAGCGTGGAGCACTGTAGCACGCGAAGAGAAAAGGTCGAGGTACAACGATAGCCGGTCCTGGCATGGAGTAGTAATCCGCGCAGACTCAGTTCCGTTCGTGCTACAAAAATGGCTCGGTGTCAAGGAAAGACTGTGAGCTGGCTAACTCGGCTACGTAGCTGTACTGAGGCAACACTATACGAACTCCCTGCGTTGTAGTGTGGCATTGTACAGTGGGCAAGACTAGCCTAGTTAGCTGACGGCTGCAGAAAACCAATATATATAGAAGCTCACTAGGCTGCCTCGGCATCGCCGGAGCGAGGCTACACTGAACACTCAGTAGTCAAGAAAATTTACTAGCTGGCTCGGAGCTGGCTTGTTTATATCAGCAAATCAGAGTTGTGAGTTAGAAGCGTTCGCTAGCTCGAAATCCACACGATAGGCTAGTCTCGCTGGAAGGTCTGGCCAACGAGAGGCTAGTTAAGCGAGCGCGGGACGTGAACCTCTGCCCGTGTCCGACGGCACTACGGTGTTGCCTTCGCTATTCTTCAGCACTCAGACTATAGTCTTACCGCTGAGAACAGCATTGAGTATGCACGCGCGTCTTGCTGCTCCATGCCAGCACCGGCTATCATATTGGCTCGACCTTTCTCTTCGTGTACTCCACGAAGAGAACAGTACTCCACGCTGGGCGAGTCAGAGCGAGTGTTGTTTTTTCTCAAATTTTCTCCGTTATCACACAAAATTTGACATCCGGAATTCCGGCCGGAATTCCGCAATTCCGGATTTTACAGGAGGCCGGGGGGAATTGGCCCCCGATTCCCTCCCCTGGATCCGCCACTGGGTTTCAAACATTGACAGTCCGGTTTGGTTGATGAACTTGAATATGATCTCACGTATCTTGTCATACCTATAATATATCGGATCACATTGTTATTAGTGTATCAAGATGATCATTACCTTGCACCAGCTTTACATTATAGTAAGATGGTTGAATAGTGCAATGGTTTTAAACTAATTTCAATAATGCTTTGGAATATATGTATGCAGGATAGTTTAAACAGTTCGCCATCGCGCTATAGTACATGATATCGAGCTCAGGTGTGCATTGTTTACACTCCAGATCAAGGCAAGTAATATTCCAGAACAATCTACTGAAAATAGCTGAAAAATGTATAATTATGCTGTTACAGTAATTGGACAACATTGGTACGTATTGCAGCCAGAGTTTGTGTGCCACAGCCGAAATTTCTTTACATTATTAACCGGATGACGCTCAAGAATGATAGCAATGCTGTTTTGATCACGATGGTGCTTTCTTGGGTGAATATTAATTTTTGCCAAACAATTCTCTATCTTCATTTCTCTGTACTGCAAAAACTAAAAGGGGTAAGGGTGGGGTAAGGTAGCTTAAATGAAAGCTTCTGGGTAGTAGTATCCATTCAGCAAAATACTTTCCGTTCAAATTGTCCTCTAAAGATGTAGCAGACCAGGAAAGTCGCAATGTATTTTGATTTACTAAAGTATTGCCTACATGCAGCTATGTCAGCATTACATCAGAAGAAAGTAGCTTGTCTGCCCCCCTGGTACCCCCTGCCTACAACAGTGGCTTGTGGTATGATGTACAACAGTGCATGGTTTGGCTAAAGTGTAGCTTGTCTATAAATTATTGGCGCTTCTCTCTTTACCTTTTCTATGTTCGGGTCAACCCACTCTACACGCTGAGACGCAATCCCGCTGAATCTGTGACAGTCGATTTTTTCATTGCGGACCCTATGTGCAGCCACTGATGTAGGGATCTATGGTCTGTTAGCAAGTCGATCGTGTTACCATTCCATGCTGTTCCTTGTTAGTACACGGCAAAATAATAATTATGCCAGGCCATGCACCTCCATACTCATGCAATGTTTGATCTATTATAGTCATTTAAAAAAAGGTCAGTGTTATCTTCACTGCAAGCTATTTACTACAATCTATAAACTAAGTTTGCATTGACAACTGTTCAACTATAATTATTGCAAGTTCCTTATTGCTCAGACGTTCTTGTAACTCAGAGGCTGACTCGTTCAATAGACTTCACCCTGTCTTCCCCAACAAACGAATGGGTACCAGTTGTCAGTTCCGCAACCTTTGCACCTTTCATATTCACACCAGAATAAAGCCTCCACTTGCCACCAGTCACAATAACAGAAGAGACTCCGCCACTAGTACCTGGTGGAAAGTTGCTAATCACATTCTTCTTTGAAGCTCGAAACTGTTTCGAATTGCCAACATAGTTGGGGTGCTCGAAAAGAATGATTCCCGGATTACGAAGATCGTAGCCTTGGGCAGACACGATGTCAAAATCGGTTATCACAGCCGCATCGCTCCCAGAGAATGGATCTTGAGGCACAAAGGCCACTTTAGTTGCTGGAGGATTCTTAGTACCATAATCCTGCTGATCGTAAACCACATAGAAGGTTTTTGGTGAGGTGGTGTTGGCCACTTTCGCAGCTCGTGGATTTTTCAGGTCAGCCTCATCCTGAATATTAGTGGTTGGGTCGTACATTTCGAATTCCCCATTTCCAAGGACCAAAGCATTTGTAGTACTTGCCATTTTTGTGACGGGCTGTCTGGAATTGTGCCGGCGATGTTAATTCACACGATCGAGTGTATGAATGATTCTAGTGGCTACATGTAGACTTTTTATAGATTTTCTATAGCCATCCTGATGCCGGAAGTCACATGACCTTACAAATCTCGTTATGTCAGTCAGTCGCGCGTGACGTGACGCGACGCACTAGCTAGACAGAGCTCGGTACTCTACGTCAGTCCAGTGAGCTGAGGGTGCTATCCATATACCCACCACATGCAGTAGCAAATCAGGTAACCAATTCAGGAGTGGGACTAGAAATACTTTGATAACTAGAGTTCTTAGAACACATACCCTGAGCGCTGCGGTCTGCTGTGTTATTCCATGTGTAATTCATGTGAGCAGTTGCAAAACGCAGACTGTAGTGTACTAGTGTTGCAGTGAAATATTATACAGAGTGCAGTGAACACGCGTTTAATTGTTCGCTCTGTCTCACAATTGTGGCACACCCACATAACGGAATGTTCTAATCGGCGATGTTGCTAATACGAACACATGGCCATAGCACGCGACAGGAGACTATCTCGACTTCGCGGGCGTCTTTCAAAGAATATATATTCAACTAACCTGTTGAGAGCTATTTCATGACAATCTTCGAGCAGTAAGGCAGTAAACAGCCGCGTTTTTTGTACACACATATAAACATACGGACATAGCCAAACGCTTAACCCTCCGGCGCCCACGCGCCCAGGGTAATTATAACACGTATATATAATACAATATTCCTTGTTCAATTACATGTATGCGCGTATCAATGAAATGCCCCACTCCCATGACTCCCCCCCCACCCGGGGTAGGGTGGGGACTTGTCCAAATATATAATAAAGCCCCACCCCCGGGGTAGAGTAATTACGAAGCCGGTTCACTGTTTGCATGCATAAACGATGACACACTACGCAAGTTTGTTGCTGGCAACAGTTGCGCAAAATAAATTTGCCTACAATCTACAATCAATCTACACTTCTAATGTAGGCAAGGAAACCTATACTCCTAGTTCTATTAGTAGAAGTGCTGAAGCTGTGGTCAAATTACTTCTATACACTAGTCAGTTTTCTCAGCTCTCCGACATCACTGAGGCCACATCTTGAGGGTACACATTTTAAAACGTGTTCCTATATAAACACGCAAATTGATCTTTAACAAGTACTTCCTTTCCTAGAATGGGAAACTCAACATCTGTTAAACTGCCACAGCTTTTATTATAATTCTACTCTTTAACTACACATGTAATTGCTCATCATGACCAGCACATGTATTTTATGAGCCTACTTTGCAATATCCCTCCTTACTGTCTACACTATTTTTCCAAGCTGACACACTTTTCTTTTTCAGTCAGAGGAGCACCCTAATTCTGGTCAGTTGAAACCAAGCAGGACCAAGAGTCATTATCATAAGTTTGGAGAGGCTTCATACAATCTACACAGGACTTTGTTGGTCAGTAACTTGTAAGACGATAAACTTCTTTACTCTTTACAGTAGATCCTTACTTAGTCAGGTTTGTGCACATGATTACGAAATTATGAATTTTTGCATAGGCTGTGAGTGGACAATGTGTAGATAGCATAATTATTTTAGTCAAGACGCCACTATCAGCAACTAGATGAGTGTGCTACAATTAAGGGTTTGTCAATATGAGGCAGTTATATACCATAGATTAGACCACAGCTAAGCGATGTTGACAAAATATCATGTTGCGTAGCTGAGGGTCTATAAATCTCATAATGGAATCCCGCCACTGCCACGACCTCCGAATAACCGTAATCTGCGTCAGTCCAGTGAGCTGAGAGTGCTATCTAGACCCACCACAGTAGTAATCAGGTAAGATTTATTGTAAGTGCCGATAGGCATTTACATATAGGGATGACAGACCGGGATTCAAAATGCCGGCTGCGTTTGGCTAAAGTCTAATTATCACGCATATCTTAGCTGTCTTAGATTTCTGCACTACTTTAACAATCCCAGTTTTTTTTCTAGCGTGTAAGCGCCTACAGTAAGTCTACTAAAGTTGCCGGGAGAGCCAGTGTGATGATTGCTCGTTGAATTTTGGGGAAGAGGGGATTTGTATTCTACAATTTGGCATATTTTCATCCTCTTGTGGCACTGTCTTAACTAGTTATGGTGTCTGAAGTGGGTGGTGCTTGTTATGACACTTAATTTATACATGTATGCATCACTGGCCATTAAAGGGTTAAAGAATAGCTATTATGTGTATATATCATTTTGAGTACCTCTTCACTATACTCTTTCTTATTTAGTGGTTGCATGAGGAATTGTCCCTGCGCATCTGGTCAGTCCTCCTCCTCCTCCTCCTCCTCACTATTGTCAAAAAGTGTTTGAATTTTCCTGACTAGTATACTCTATTCTCACTCTATATTACTCACTCATTCCATCGCTCTAACTGTATGCCTCGGTGGACGGAGCCATGGGGCATACAGTAGTCGTGTTGTGTATGTATGTATGTATGTATGTATCTGTCTTTCGGCAGGATTTCTCGTCGCTCGCTGAAAACTAAGCGCTGAAACGTGCAACACAAGCTAAATTCGATATTTGCTTGAAATGAATTGTAAGGAGTTTGGTTCGCCTTTACTTAAAAACAGCACTGCAGACTTGTATACGAAGCTGCGTTCTCGAGTTATGGCGTAGCTTTGCTTACCTCGCGATCGATGGCCGTTGCTGGCGATCTAGAGTTCTCCGTAGACAAAACTATCCACACTTGACTGCCTAGAAGCAGATAGGTTACATCGTATGTCTAAAAAGAATTGGGTAAGCAAGCTATGGCAGTAGTGGCAAGATTTAGTCTAGGCCCTGACTAAGATTTGTATGCGTTTAATTTAGGAGAGGATAACTCAACTGTTTTAGGGTAATTTGACCCCAAGGAATAAGATGTGATATGTGCCTTTTTGTCTATCCGCTGCGAAATACCCGAAAATGACCACGCCCTTTTTATCGGCGGTGTCACTAACAATAATTGCTCTATCTTCTTAACCATTTTAGTAACCTACTTTCTAGCAACTGTTCTAAGGTAATATGACCCTAAGGAATGTATTGTGATGTGTGCCAAAACCAATATTCACTGCAAAAAAATGGCTACACCTTTTCAGAAATGCATGAACATCTCTATTTTAAAGAGTTTAATATCGTAAGATTCTGATGGTTTGAAAACAGTACAAGTACAGGGTATTACCAACAAAAAGACACAATTTATTAACTTGAGGGGTCACTTAATATAAACTTAGGCAGTATTTAGTATTACAAAAATGATGTCTACAAAAATTAAGTCATTCAGTGATAGGGTTTTTGCAGGAGCTCCTTTACACTTGCAGTATTTGCAATACTTGATTCCAGCTACCCTGCAGTGACATATCCATTCTTGTGGGCACATTTACCACATGTACAAGGAATTAAGGTCTTCAGGCTGGGGGGTAACAATACCACGACTCAGTTTTCATTTCTAAACCATCTTCAAGTGGGGCTAGTATCCACAGCTGTTGTAATTTGAATATGCTTTCTTGCATTGGTTGCCGTGCAGGGAATTTTCTCAAAGTCCATTTTGAGGGAATTGCTATTAAAAGCAGCAAGATGCAAATGTTTCCAAGTCTTTTGTTGGCTTGAGACACCTTACTAGATAATTTCTGCCGTCTGTATCATCTTCTCTGTCAACTCTGAGTTGTTAAAGACTTAAAGTTCTGTATCAGTGCATGTTAAATTGTTGTGGATAGCTTTCATTGCTGCATGCTTCGTAGAAATCTTGCTAGTTGTATCACATCCAGCCAGAGCACGGAGTGCAGGGAGACACCTTACAAGCTTGTCTCCAGTGCTGTAGTAAGATGTCTCAAGCCAACAAAAGACTTGGAATCATTTGATGACTTGCGTCTTGCTGCTTTTAATAGCAATTCCCTCAAAATGGACTTTGAGAAAATTCCCTGCACGGCAACCAATGCAAGAAAGCATATTCAAATTACAACAGCTGTGGATACTAGCCCCACTTGAAGATGGTTTAGAAATGAAAACTGAGTTGTGGTATTGTTACCCCCCAGCCTGAAGACCTTCCTTGTACATGTGGTAAATGTGCCCACAAGAATGGATATGTCGCTGCAGGGTAGCTGGAATCAAGTGTTGCAAATACTGCAAGTGTAAAGGAGCTCCTGCAAAAACCCTATCACTGAATGACTTAATTTTTGTAGACAACATTTTTGTAATACTAAATACTGCCTAAGTTTATATTAAGTGACTCCTCAAGTTAATAAATTGTGTCTTTTTGTTGGTAATACCCTGTACTTGTACTGTTTTCAAACCATCAGAATCTTACAATATTAAACTCTTTAAAATAGAGATGTTCATGCTTTTCTGAAAAGGTGTAGCCATTTTTTGCAGAGAATATTGGTTTTGGCACACATCCCAATACATTCCTTAGGGTCATATTACCTTAGAACAGTTGCTAGAAAGTAGGTTACTAAAATGGTTAAAAAGATAGAGCAATTATTGTTGGTGACACTGCCGATAAAAAGGGCGTGGTCATTTTCAGGTATTTCGCAGCGGATAGACAAAAAGGCACATATCACATCTTATTCTTTGGGGTCAAATTACCCTAAAACAGTGGAGTTATCCTCTCCTAAATTAAATGCATACAAATCTTAGTCAGGGCCTCTACTACTAGCAGTATCTCAACGCCTTCAGTCGTCAGTTGGAGCTAATTCTGCACTCAACACAACCATTGATGAGTTCCAGTGTACCTGTAACAACCATGCACTAAGCTATAAGAAGGAAGCACTTTTGGAGATGTGAAGAAGATGGCCAAGGCAGCAATGATCCATCTTGGCACAGAGAAACCATAAAGTATACTTGCAATGGTATGTAAGTGTGAACACTAGCAATGTATGTTTTACATGAATCATTATGCAGTTGGTGCACATGGACCAGTATTTGTGCTGT
Source organism: Haliclona indistincta (assembly GCA_964017065.1). Lineage (NCBI taxonomy): Eukaryota > Metazoa > Porifera > Demospongiae > Haplosclerida > Chalinidae > Haliclona > Haliclona indistincta. The sequence continues at coordinate 1,155,501 of OZ024791.1, forward strand.
CTGTCTGTACTTCAGCTGATGAATAGATTTCTCATTATAGTAGCTTTTACAATCGAAATTGTCCATGGTTAGGGAACTCTTATAGTTATACTACACTTCAACTGATCTAATGTAGGCAAGGAAACCTATATACTCCTAGTTCTATTAGTAGAAGTGCTGAAGCTGTGGTCAAATTACTTCTATATACTAGTCAGTTTTCTCAGCTCTCCGACATCACTGAGGCCACATCTTGAGGGTACACATTTTAAAACGTGTTCCTATATAAACACGCAAATTGATCTTTAACAAGTACTTCCTTTCCTAGAATGGGAAACTCAACATCTGTTAAACTGCCACAGCTTTTATTATAATTCTACTCTTTAACTACACATGTAATTGCTCATCATGACCAGCACATGTATTTTATGAGCCTACTTTGCAATATTCCTCCTTACTGTCTACACTATTTTTCCAAGCTGACACACTTTTCTTTTTCAGTCAGAGGAGCACCCTAATTCTGGTCAGTTGAAACCAAGCAGGACCAAGAGTCATTATGCCACGCGGTAGACGTGGCATATTTAGGGTTGGGCGGAAAACAAGATGGCGGCTACAGTTAGGCTAAACGCAATAATTCACGTATATCTTGGCTGTTGACGACATTAGGAGTATTTTAACTACCTAGGGGCTATCCTATGAGGTAAGCGCTTACAATGAGTCTACTATTAAAGACTATAAGGCTAGTTGCTATGGGCATGACAAGATGGCGTCTCGCCTAGAGGCACTAAGTACGGCACTGCCATATCTTCGTTGTACGGGCGTTTCAAGCTAATCTAACGTTCTGAAGCTCTTTGCACGATTAGTGCGATTATAAAGAGACCTTCAGAAGCAAAAGAAACCAGGTCTAAGATGGTAAACCAGAGTTCACGTGGTCACCCGTTTGTTCATCTTCTTTCTTTCTTCTTCTTCTTCTTCTTATTCTTCAGCGAGTCTAGCGCCGTGGCTAGTTAGCTATTCAAGACAAAAACTACACAGAAACTACACTAGTCGTTGTGAGCAGTGCACCTGATATCTATTTAAGCCTAAAACACTAGCAGAAGCGAGTATTCCCAGGAAAACAGCGATTTTTGGTCCATAACAGACTCCATTCCAACATTCTGTTTGAACTCCGTTACTAGGTTACGCCTACTCGCGCACGCCCGTGTACGAAATTATTCTAATAGAAGCGCACCTTAGTACAAATTGCTTGGAACGCGAGTGCTGCTGCCACTCCCCACTAGCAGTGTTCACAGCAGACAACGAGCAAATATTCCCTGTTACACTGGATTTGTCTGTTCAGGCTTGTAAGCTTAAGCTTAGCTAATGTTGCATGGTACGTGTTGCATGCAGTGCAGAGTCGATCGAGTGCACTACTAGCCTACGCTACTCATAGTTCTCAGTCTTTACACTGTATTACTTAGCATAAGTGCCAACTGAGTCATTAATAAAAAAAGAAAAGAAACAAGTAATAAAAACATTTTAACCAAAATGCAAGAGATTTAGGGTTGGTACATTTATCGAAAAAGTATGGAAACAAGATTTTGACTGAAATGAAAAGGATTGTAACAATTGCAGTGCAATGCTACCTCCCTAAATTAACTGCTTTCGATAGTTGTGGTTAATTTAATAGGGAGGTAGCATTGCACTGCAATTGTTACAATCCTTTTCATTTCAGTCAAAATCTTGTTTCCATACTTTTTCGATAAATGTACCAACCCTAAATCTCTTGCATTTTGGTTAAAATGTTTTTATTACTTGTTATCATAAGTTTGGAGAGGCTTCATACAATCTACACAGGACTTTGTTGGTCAGTAACTTGTAAGACGATAAACTTCTTTACTCTTTACAGTAGATCCTTACTTAGTCAGGTTTGTGCACATGATTACGAAATTATGAATTTTTGCATAGGCTGTGAGTGGACAATGTGTAGATAGCATAATTATTTTAGTCAAGACGCCACTATCAGCAACTAGATGAGTGTGCTACAATTAAGGGTTTGTCAATATGAGGCAGTTATATACCATAGATTAGACCACAGCTAAGCGATGTTGACAAAATATCATGTTGCGTAGCTGAGGGTCTATAAATCTCATAATGGAATCCCGCCACTGCCGCGACCTCCGAATAACCGTAATCTATATGTCAGTCCAGTGAGCTGACACTTGTGACAACATATAAAATTATATGACCGCAGTGATGAATAGTCTCTTCCGTTAACCCTTTAACTACTAAATTATCTTGCTGGAATTTTAACCTCGTAAATGCTGACCAATTATCTCGCGAATAATTCATGTGTCCTTTGTGCTACTGGTCTCAAATTTGCGTCCTTTTTTGCCAGTGAGTAGCTGCAATTGCTCACACTCAAGTCAATCATATGCTCCTCCCACTTCGGAAGTCAAGTGCAGCGACCTCGTCAAATTCTCAAGAACTCCTTCCCTGCTAATGAGACTGAGGTAATACACCATGATATCATCACACGCATGTCACATGACACACATGTGTAGGATGTCCTGTGCACTGCCCATTTCCATGGTGATCAGACCAGTTGTCAAGGAGATGTCCGACTGTCCTCTACTACGTGGTGGTAAGCAGAATGTACAGGTACAAGCCCATACCTACTATAGCACTATGCTCAGTCTTCTCTTGTCTAGTTTCCAGTCCAGAACAGTCGTTCTCTTGATCTTGAAGTGGTTGTTTTCGATGCTGAGCGTCGTCAGTTTGACAACTTCTCATCTCTTCATTTCCAGTGGACCTCATCCTCTCCCTCCCTCCTCCCCACACCCCTCATCAAATCCATGCATCACCATGGAAACAGAGGTGGGTTAACAAACTCAAATTCGCACTTCTCTTTTAAAATTACGACTTGTTAATGTAGCACTTATGGTGGTCCAGTTGTCCAGAAGTGCTGGTTCAGTGGTCGTCACGGCAATGTCGTAGAGTCACCAGCAGATAGTACTGAGCCAGGCAGGTATGAATTTCAAGGTAAGATTTCTGACTTCCAATAGCCTTGCACGAAATAATTATTATTTCTCTCTCTTCCTCCTTTTCTCTCTCCAGGACCCATTTTCTCCCAATATCAACCACTCCCTCTCTCTCCTGCTGCGTAGTGATCCTGTACTCTCTCCGTCCTCTCTTCTCTTGTTCAACCATCCTGACAACAAGGGATCACTGATCGACCATATTCAATGGCTCCTCCCACTTCCGGGTTGATCACCTGGTCAAACCACGCCCACCTGTTGCTGATGTTGAGTACATCAAAGATTTCCAGCATGTCAATGTAAGCAAATTTGAACCGCCACTGATAATTATTGACTTTTGGTATGTCACATGCTCAGATTCATCCATTGGGGGAGGGGCAGATAAAGGTCACAGTGACTGACCTTTGTTTGGCGGTAGCGGACACTGTATCAATGGTCTTTGTGTCGTCTCTCTACTCCGTACAAGTCATCGTGCCTGACAAAGTGAGCTCTAATCATGTGACAGGCGTGTGACTGACATGTGACATGCAGGTTCAAGTTGGTAGCAAGATATTTGCATTTGTCAAAGTTCTTGATAACAGAGGAATAGCCTTCTCATACTCACAGCACAGGCACATGAAGCTACTAGCGAACCCTAAAACAGATCACATCACAGTAAGGTGAGCTCTAGAGTAGCAACCAGGCTCATGAGTAGCTTAAATTTAATTTTTACGTCTCTCTGTCTCTCTCTCTCTCTCTCTCTTGCTCTGTAGACCTGCATCTGACGATTCGTTACAATCATTTTCTCCTGAGCAACTCGCTGATAGCTCAGTGTATGAGGTGAAGGGTGTTGCCATGGGAACTGCACTGCTACTGTTCAACGTTACCACAACGATCGGGAAGGTGGTATCAAGTTGGCCCGCTGAGATCCAAGTAATCACTCATTGAGTCATTTTAACCATTTACTCATGCACCCACCCCCTTCTCTCTCTCAGGTGTTTGACCCTCTCAGATTCAATCCCAGATACATTGTCCTCATTCCCACTGCAGTGTTCCAGGTACCCATACCATCAACAGATGCAGATACTTTTTTGCTCAAACCACTGACCCACTCTATCCGTCTCTCTCTCAGATTGACAGCACTGGTGGCCCTCTGCCTCACACTGCCATTGACTACTCCATCTCTAATGATACTGTGGCACGTGTCGACCCGGCTGGTCTAGTGACCGCCATCGCTCTTGGTACTACTGTAGTCACAGGTCAGTCACCTGACTTGCTCAATCAGTCACATAATCTGTTGTCATAGGTCAAGCTATGTCATATGACCCGGAGCCGACAGTGCATTTACGTGACGTGGTGCATGTGAGAGTGGTGAGGCTGACAGGTGTGAGAATAGTGATACCCACTACTAAACTAGTTGTTGGAGAGGAGGTGGGTGTGGTCTCATGGTCATGTGACCTTGCATCTTATGTCACATGACCTACAGATAGCATTACATGCTGAAGGTGAAACAGATGAGACACCGTTTGCGTTCGGTAGTTCCATTCCCGGTCTGGTGTTTCATTGGTCGGTTACTAATATGGACGTACATGGTCTCACCTCAGTATACGATAAGGTACTGTGTGGTCATCATGACGAGGGGAATCATTACCACCTCAACAGGCAGGGATCTCTCTACAAGAAGAACAGGACTTTGCATCTAGACTCCGCTCTCGGAACCCAGGCCAGGGGGTCATCAAGCTGGTCATGAAGTGTCCTCCTGGGTCGTTCTGCACTCCAGAGCAAGCTACCTTTACTGACCAGGTCCGAGTGCATGTGTACCCATCACTACAGCTGGTGATACCACAAGATGGACATCTACTACTACCACAGAGTGGAAACACTAAAATAGTCACTAACAGGTGAGTGAGGGCAAGTGTTCAGTCTCTGATCATCGATTGAATAAGAACATCAGTGACTACGGAGACTAAACGCATTAGTGCATGAAGGTTGCAAGAGCTCCTGCTCAACTACACACTATAATTATCAAGAATCATCCTCTGTCCTTCTCCTTTCTCACTGTAGGGATGGTATCTCCAAGTTGACCTACCATCTACTGCAGTCATCACAGGATCAAGAGGATGGTCAACCACTGGTCACCGTTAGTCCCCATGGAGAGATACACACTGCTTCGTACAATGGACATGCTGTCATACTAGTCACCGATCACAGAGAAGAACTTGGTCTCAACCAGAGTGTTGCTGTGCACGTGGAGGTGAGAGAGAGTACGTGTGTACGCCCTCTCATAGTTTATCTTCCTGCTCCTCCCCTCTCAGGTTAGGCCGATATCCAGTCTCTCTCTCACACCAGTGTCCATCGCTCGAGCCATCCCCGACTCCAAACAGCATGCCTTCCCTCTCGGCTACTCTGCTCATTTCTCAGCTCACCTACATGACTCAGTTGGTCGTTTGTTTGACTATGCCGGAATCGGCCTGTCATACAGGTTAAACCGGTTCGATATAGTCCAAGTGACCCCAGGACAGGGCAATGATAGCTACATTGTCAAGGCTGCACGTCAAGGCAGTGTGATTCTCAAGGTAACAATGGATATGAGGATTGTGGTACCATGTACATTATGTCTTTGTTTAATATGAGGATTGTGGTACCATGTACATTATGTCTTTGTTTGATATGAGGGTTGTGGTACCATGTACATTATGTCTTTGTTTGATATGAGGATTGTGGTACCATGTACATTATGTCTTTGTTTGATATGAGGTGTATCGTCCCTTGTTGTTAGGTATGGGTCCAGTCTCTCCCTCTGGTCAGTGACTATGTGCGTGTGAGAGTGGGTTACGCTATACTACCATCACTGGCTGTCGTCCATCTTGGTGCTACTGTCTGTTTCACCACTCACCTCACTGAAGGTATGATGCCTGTGAGCTAGTATAGCTGAGTGAGTGTGCTCATGTATCTGCAGCTAAACCAGGTTATTGGAGCTCTGGTGAGGAAGGGGTTATTGACTTGGATCCTAACAGTGGCGTAGCTGTTGCGATATCAACAGGCAGAGCTCTTGTATATCATAACGTAGATGGACTGGTAGATACACACACAGAGGTCAGTGTAACTATCAGTGTGTGTGTGTTACTATGTGGCTCCTCAGATATCAGTAGCCCGAGTGCAGAGCGCCGAGTTCAACATCACAGGAGACCTGCCCATGTACTCCAATACTCGTCGACTAGAGGAGCTAGGTCCTTACCAACTCACTGTGGAGTTCAGTCATGAACACGGCTCAGGACCCTTCACACCGCTCACAATGAGCCCCAACAAGGCATGTGCTGAAGGGGTTAATATTAGTCGCCAGGACAACGAGACCACACCCACCACTGAGCGCTACTTGCAGCAAGTGATATTTGAGTGTATCGTTGATCTGCACAGTTACGGGAACTGCCAGCTAATAACTTCATCAGAGTGGACGCCATGTTTGATCACGTGACAGGAGAGAGTAGCTGCGTGCTTCAAGCTGTAGAAGAACCATCTGCTTTAGAGAGCTTGTCAGTATTGGAAGACTTGGCTCTCATTCTGAGAGCTAAAGCTATGGACTCTGCCTGGACCTACGAGGTGTTCTCGGAGCCTATCCAGGTTCCTTTCATACCAGCTTTCTTCATCGGAGATAGAGCAGTTGAGATCAAGGGCCCTGAGTCGACTAGTGACGTGGTAGTGTCAGGTCTACCAGAACAGCTACAAAGATTAGAGGTAAGAGTTGATGGTGATTGTGCTGACATGAGACACATCCCTTTCTTCAGGTAACCAGTGCACACCCACTGGCTGTTGTCCGAGTGTCTTTGTCGACCAGCACAGCAACCTATCGTATTTCACTCACTGACCCACACTCACTCAACTTCACTGACGCCAGGATCACCTTCACCAGCACCCTCACTCGACAGAAAGAGGTCATCCTGGTCTCCTACAATATCACCACGCCCAGCGCCAAGACTTGTCCAACCACTGACGAGGTGCGCATGACGCCAGGTTCAGTAGACCAGTATGGGCTCCAGACCGACCACATGAACCTGGTACTAGCTGTTATAACAGCCATCATCTTGCTACTGGCTACTGTAGTCGTCTGCTTAGCACTTAAACAGTCCTCTCGCAAGAAGCAAGATGGGTTCGCCTCTCGTCTCCCTCCTGCTGCTACCTCTTCTCCTGCGTTCCTCCCTAAGACCTCCACTCCATCTTCCTCAGTCTCTTACACTCCATTGCTCAGCCAGTCTACTGGTCAATCAGCCTTCAAACGTCCCACACAATACAAGTTCTCACCTAACCGTATCTCACCTCAACACGGCCTCTTCAGTCTCCAGTGACCTCTCTCTATACTATGATGTGTAATGTGTCTCTATTTATGTGATTTGAGTCAATAAACAAAGCAGTAAAACTAGTGCAAAATGTATTCCATCCAAGCTTCTCTAATAGTGTGTTTACACTAGCGCTTATAACTGAGCCTGCACGGTTTAGTTCTAGAAGTGTAAACAAGGTAAAAGAAGTGTAAACAAGGTAAAAGCTTCTCTGGGGTTATCCAAGCTTCTCTAATAGCTATTGGGTCCTTTGGTTTTCATCTAAAATCGAGAACTGGTAATGGTGAGAAAGTGAAGGGAGGTACTTGAAGGAAGAGAGAAAAAGTGATAGCTTGTTTGTTATGTTCATGTGAATACTGGTGTTGCTTTGCTTCAGGCAATAATAGTCAGCATCATGTGTATGACAATGCCTTTATACACTGCACTGGTTGTGAAATAAAGCGGTTTGTGTATGCACAGGCCGGAATGCATATGGTGTGTTACTAAACTCTAGCTAGGCATGCCCATAGGGACGTATTCCAATGTCATTGTGAATGAATAATGCCTAAAATACACTGGTTTCTTTAAAGTACATCACAATGGGAAGTTTAAAGGGGTTTTAGAACTTCAAGGTGCTTGCCCAACTGTTGTGCGCTATAAGTATTGAAACCAGAATCTATTTGCAGTAGACTAATCATGTGCACACATGATGTTCTCCATATGTGGACAAATCTTGCGATGTGATCATGAGCTCAGATTCCCACCCAAATATAAGATGCATGCACAATTTCTGTACATGTCCGTCAAGCTCATTAGTATAAAAAGATTAATATTGACAAAACGAGAACGAAATAAAGCTGGTTTAGTAGCTGTGCACATATATAGCTAAATAATTAAGGTGCTTTGATGAGAAACCAAGTTATTGTAGCTAGCTAATTAAGGTGATTTGATGAGAAACCAAGTTATTGTTTGTGGTTGCATGTTCAATGTGACAGTGATAGAGTAATCCCGGGCCAGAGGGTATGGTTTAGCTGCTTGTCCCTCTTGAGACACAATGGCCGTGGTATTTAGTCCAGTGTAGTAGAGAGGGAGTGTCAGGTCATGTGATATGGTGGTAGACGTGGGGTTAAACACCATAGCCATGCCTCGATTATCAATGAAAGGATTCACATGAAGAATTGCGTCGACATCTACATTAAGATAACCATTGTAGAGGATATGAGTGTATTCTACTGTACCTTGCAGGTCTGGTCTTCGTATGTGTACAATGTCACTTGTAACAATGTCTCGATACTGTTTGTAGAAGGTCACCCACTTCTTTACAACAGCTTCGGACTCTGGTCCGTCATACAATACGTTGCCTCGGTAACAAGCCGCCACCCCATAACCCAGGTACTGGGCGAGTGCCCACTCGTATTCCACAAGATGGTCCTTGAGGGGTTGGAACATGGCTGCAGCCCCACCCCCATGATATACGACAATAGGAACGAACATCCAGCCTTGGGTCGGAATGAAATGAAAAGTATCATCGTACATTCCCTTCAAATAGGAAAAAGACAATTGAGTCACAGCAAAGCTAGTACTTCATTGTGCATTTCTATGTACAAGTATTGACAGCTTGTGACTGTGTGTGTAGCTGCATGACACTGGTCTCTCTCACCTGCCGACTGACAGTGAGGTCCTCCCATCGTGGTAGACTATATTGATTCTCATTGTAACCCATGGCTGCTTTATTACCTCCCTGGTAGAAGTAATAGTCTGGCTGGTTAATGAACACATTCTTATCCTTGAGGTCTTTGTACAGCTGTCCCTATGATAAGTATAGCTAGGTGACAGTATTTCATAATTATTTTTAGTAATTCACTTAATCGGAATCAGTCATAATTATGGGAGAGAAGCACTTTTCAAACAAATCATACGGTGAACGCAAAATTTCGAACGTGTGTGGTTAAATTTTAAATTTCGCTTTCAACTTAAAACAAACAACTGAGATTGAGCTGCATCGTTCTTTGAGCGATGATAGTTCAACATTAACAATTGATTAATTTGTGTAACATTCCTGGGACGTGCAAAAAAATTACACAGCGAACGTTTTGTTAATGTTGAATTCCAATAACCAGCTGATTCTGAATAAGTGAATTCGACTGTACATTAGCTCAATACATTATGACGTACTTGTAGTCTCGTCTGCCAATATATGGCGTCACTGGCATCATGATGATGTTGGTGGTAGGTGCTACCACAAGGTCCACCTCCATATGGTCCATCGGTTTCAAACATTGACAGTCCAGTTTGATTGATGAACTTGAACATGATCTCACGTATCTTGTCATACCTATAATATATCGGATCACATTGCTATTATTGTATCAAGATGACTACTAGCTTGCATCAGCTTTACATTATAGTAAGATGGTTGAATAGTACAAACTAGTGCAATGGTTTTAAACTAATTTCAATAATGCTTTGGAATATGTATGCAGGATAGTTTAAAAAGTTCGCCATCGCGCTATAGTACATGATATCGAGCTCAGGTGTGCATTGTTTACACTCCAGATCAAGGCAAGTAATATTCCAGAACAATCTACTGAAACTAGCTGAAAAAATGTATATGCTGTTACAGTAATTGGACAACATTTGTACGTATTGCAGCCAGAGTTTGTGTGCCACAGCCGAAATTTATTTCTTTACATTATTAACCGAATGACGCTCAAGAATGATAGCAATGCTGTTTTGATCACGATGGTGCTTTCTTGGGTGAATATTTTTGCCAAACAATTCTCTATCTTCATCTCTCTGTACTGCAAAAACTAAAAGAGGTAAGGGTGGGGTAAGGTAGCTTAAATGAAAGCTCTTGGGTAGTAGTATCCATTCCGCAAAATACTTTCCGTTCAAATTGTCCTCTAAAGACGTAGCAGACCAGGAAAGACGCAATGTATTGTGGTCTACCCTACGTACAGTAATGTCAGCATTACCTCATAAATAGCTTGTCCACCCCCCTGCCTACAACAGTGGTTTGGCTAAAGTAGCTTGTCTAGAAGCAAAACTAAATTCTTTGACTGTGGTGTAGTAAACCAGGCTTTATACAGCAATTATAATACTGTGCTCGCAAGACGTTGCTCTTGTTGATGATTATAATACATCTACTTGTCCTATGTGGCTCACCATCCTGATGCAAAGCATGCATCAGCTCTCAGCTGATGAGACGTGGGATCAACTGTATCCCACTCATACCCCACGTTGCCTCCATATCCACCATAACCCCTGTCCAAACATATCAGATCATACCTACACCAATGATAATAGCAACAGCTTTGTCACACAATGCTACTTACCCTCCAACTTCTACTCCTTTAGAATGAGCGTAGTCAATATTGGCTTTTATCTGCTTCATGTAATTAGGATCTGTGTTCTCTAGATTGAAGCCACTGCCAAAACTGTAAATGTACATTTCAAAGCCAACTTCCCCCATTTGATCAACACCTTGCTGGAACCCAGCTGGAGTTGTGTTGGTGGCGTGGAAGAAGATAGGGTTCTCCTGTGTTTGGGGGTTGAGAAGCCGAGTCAGTCTGTGCCTGCTTAGGGCAACCCTTTCTATGTCGGTTGAATCAGTGACTAGTTCAACAGCTCGGAAACTTTCATATTCAGTAAGAAAATAGGATTGGGTTGGATTGTTGGACAGTAGTACACCAGGTTGCGAGGTGCATGCCAGTACTGGCTCATCAGCACCAGGACTGGTAGCTATCTGAGCATCATTGATCCACTGTATTGTACTGCTGTGTAGTTCACTGGTCTCAACGTAGAGCCACGATCCTGTTATGCCACTCCCGCGCTCCCATGGGTGTGGCATGGTCCCATAGTTCCAAGGTGCATATGGTTTCTGTGTAGCTAGGTACTCCACAGTTACAGAGTTGATGTGTACAGGATCAGCATCAGTGGTGTTGCTGTAGGATACACTGAGCCATTTAGCCAGTATAGGAACACCTTGGTACAGCTCATAGTGTAGTGATACCTGGACATCTTTATGCTGTGGCAGCTTGACCAAGGTGGGTGCTGTGAAATCCACTTGGAGATGCAGTCCTTTTGGTGGCCAGTCAACATGTTTTGGAGAGAACCTCAGACCTGGCTCCCAGTGGAAGGGTGCAGCCGGCACTGTCTGGCTGAACTTGGAGTACTTAAAGGCATTTGGGTCAGCCTGCAAAGACAGAGAGGATCGGTTGAGATATGCATGGTTGGTGCCGCTAGCAACAGAGAGACCACCGATGTTGTAGGCCTGACCGTCCAGCGTGATCATGGCCTCGGGAGTCACAGTGCGTAGTATGGAGCGCGTGCTGTAATCACTCTGGTATGCCACAGTGCCAAAGTTTGGGGCGAGTGTAAATTCTCTAATTACCAAGCCGTTGGAAAGAGTGAGAGTGGTAGGATCAGGCGCCTTTAGAGTCACCTACATATAGTGCAAGGACATAGTCCATTAGATTATGATGGTTGGCTTACTTCATCTGTAATACTTTCTACAAGCCAATCAGGATTTCTCGATAGAGCTAATCCAACATAGAGCAAAAGAAAGTACGCGGTGATCATGTTAGAAATAGATTCTAGTATCTGACAGCTCGTAGATCTACTGGCAGGGAAGTGAGTACTTAGTTTCGAGCGAACACGTGATAAAAACCAAGGGCGTGGCTGGTGCTCGCTTCTGAGTGCGTGGGTGTACGACTCCAGACCGACCACATGAACCTGGTACTAGCTGTTATAACAGCCATCATCTTGCTGCTGGCTAGTGTAGTCGTCTGCTTAGCACTTATACAGTCCTCTCGCAAGAAGCAAGATAGGTTCGCCTGCTGCTACCTCCTCTCCTCAGGCTTAGCTTCTTTGTGTGGGAGGGTCTCCAGCTCTTGAGCTCTCTCGTAGACTAGGTACAAGTATTTCACATCAACCTTTTAAAACATGACTGATAAATATAGTTGTGATCATTGTTGCTGTTGTCTAGCAGCTGCTGACCTGGCGCCAAACAGTGATGCAAACAGGTCATTCCTGTATTAGAGGACCATAACAGAGTCACAGCAACCACACCCACTTACCTTGCCGAATCAGGCATCGTCCCTTGCTCCACTGGTGACATGAAGCTGACCAGTTTCTGGTGCACCTCATACCTGTATTGTGTATCAATCACCATCACTAATATCAGGGGCACCCCCACACAGTACCGTAGCTTGCGACCCTTGCTGGCTTTAGTGTCCACTGATTTTCTCTTGACCTTTGACCTCAGTTGCTGTAACTGCAGCCAGTCCCTGCATAGAGGTACAGTTACTGACTAAAGTGATGTTTTTGGATCGAAAAATCATAACAAAATTAGAAGTTTGGGGAGTACATTTAGTAGTTACAATTCACATACCTTCCCATGGCTATTGTGTCTGTTGATTCGGTCGCGCTCATTCTTCGCTCAATCAGATTTCTCAGCAACTGTAGTGAGAGATGATGATCCAGCAGCATCACTACTGATCAGTCACACTCACCTGATGATAGAAATCATCGTCATCAAAAATCTCGTCAGAATAGTCTTTTGACTTGTTCTTGTCATCCACCTGACCCCGCTCCTCTTGGTCCTCATGTTTCTCAGTATCATACTTGCCCAGTACTTTATAGTGTGATCTCTTGAGCTGCGTGCGTCTCACTAGCCTTTGCTTGTCCAGCAGAATGTGACGAATTTGACCAACAACAGACTTATCCACTTGAATAAATGACTAAATATAGGCACGATGAGAAAAAGAGAAAGGAGACGTAAAGTGATAGAAAAAAGAGTCTTCTCATTAATTTTGTTTAAGGGGGCGGGTACACGAATTTTTGCCGTTTTGTACAGTTTTTAAAATATGCATAAAACGCTTATTTCTAAAGCTTTGCTAAAGAACTAAAGTTTTAATGAAATATAACACATCAGTGCATGTTTAGCGCGATTTTGTCCAGGTACAGATTTGTATGTGCGTAGTTATCATACATTTTTAGAATATTATGATTTAACGTTTTCTTTCTACAGGAAATGTTTGCAGATGCTGAAATTTCGCCAGTAGCAATAGATTGCCTATGTCCAAAAACGGTTGGATGGATTTGGCGTGCAGTTGCGCTGAAGCATTTTTGTCGCTATAATAGCTATTATTTTGTTTTACTTACAACTGTTAGTATTCATATAATACAAACTCTGTAAGATCGGGCCAAACGGATCCAACCGATTGTGGTACACATACTTATGATGCTGCAGCCAGACTTTTGATAGCTAAAACTGTTGCAAACGAAAGTAAAACGTAAAATATGTAGCGTGTGTAAAGCTGAGTTAATTTCTGTGGTTTTTGGTCGTGCGCCGCAAGATGTGACGTCAGCGTTGCAATCACGTGATACAAGAATACATGTCTGAGCCCTGGCTATAGCTAAGTGACGCAATTCTGTCTCTGCGTTTACACTAGCGCATTTTTGTGGTGACCACAGGTTATGAATATCATGTATATTAATTAGCATACCCGCCACCTTAAGTGTGCTGTTTGATCTCTCTCTCTCACCTTGCTTGTTGTCTTGTCCGTGGTGAGTCTCAGTTTCTTGTTCCACTTGTCTATTGTCTCGTACACGAATGGGCTCAGTCTCTCATGCACTCCATCAATATAACTCTCATAGTCCCTCCCTCCTCTCTCTAGCTCCCGCTGCCTCTTCCTCTTCCCAATCCTAGCTGCCTGGGTAATAGTGGTATTCTCCTCCATCGATCCATCTGCCTCGTCGCTCAGTATCTCCTCATCCTCCTCGTCCGCTTCCTCCTCTGGTTCATCCAGCAGTGCTGACCTGGTCTCTATGTTCTGGTGTAGCAAGCACTCCTGTAGCTCCAGTAACTGATCCAATAGCTTACGTAATGATGACTCATCTGAACATGAAGTACAAGAATAGTAAACATGAAGGTTGAAGACAAACTTGTACATCTGAAAATTGGGATTTTTGATCTATTCTGCTTCGTGTATCTAGATCTCAGTTCAAACACACAATTTTGTGCGTGTGTTGGGTCCATACTCACTGGTTGATAGAGCTTCATTCAGAGTGGTTCTACCAGCCTTCTTGAAGACAGGCATCATGTCACCCTCAGGCAGTCTGTTGGATAGAGGGAGGACCTTGTGAAGGTGTATTCTAGCCTCTAGTAACTTATCCCATAGCTCTGCGTGAGGAGGAGGACAACCCTATCATTAGCCGTGTGATAATAACCCCACACAACCTGTTTGGTGCTTGACTGCACGACTCTTCTCCAACTCATTCTGCATGCTCTGGACCGACAGTGTGGGAAATGGCTGCTCTACCTCCTCGTGCTTGACCATGTGAGTCGACAAATTTGATTGGTCGATGCTTACATCATCACTTGGTGAAACATCTGACAATTCATCCTCCAACGAAGCATTAGTTTCTTCCAAAACAAATTCTACTTCGGATTCCTCGTCTGACTCTCCTGAAACTATTGATGATCGAATCATACAAATTTACAGGCAGTGCTTACCATCTGCTGAATACTCTTCCTCGTCTTGATCATCTTGCTCTATCTCTTTCCTGGTTACTGGTCTGCCGGCATAGCGCGGGTCATCTTCCCACGAGGTGACACGCAGCGAGCTCCGTTGCTGTTGCACGTGATCCCTCTCATCCTCGCTGTCCTCACGACCCAGGCTCACTGCTCCGAGCTGGTCTCGCTCGTCCTCGTCTGGATTGAAGCTACTCGGTCGTGGATCAGCTAGTTGAGCGATTTGCTCTGCGAGACTGAAACGCTGCTTCTTTGACATTACCACGTTGTTGTATTTTTAACCCGTCTGCCCAATACATGCAGCAACTAGACTACCAGCCCCACCCTAAAAATAATAATAATCTTCGAAAATTCATGGCGTCAATAAAATAATTATCAACAAAGCCTTTGGTGGGGCGTATAAACGAGATTGTTTCGATTGCTTCTATTTGCTCCTGCTCGATTGACCTCTTTCTCTCCCTTGAGTAGGTGCACTATGTTGCTTCAGCTTGTCCTAGTGTTGGCGGCTGCGGGAACAGTTCGCGGACAGCATACTGTGGTTGGTCCCTTCAACCTGACACTGTGTGAGGAGACCAACGAGAACGTGAGCCGGTTTATGGCAGACGTGTACGTGGTGCAGCCACAGCAGCACAAGGCCTGTATTCTAGCCAACAGTAGCTCACCGATGGTAAGTATTAATACGATAAAATAATAATACCGTGATGAGAGGGGCTCTTTTAATATTCAAACAGCTATTCAGGATCACCACAAGTGCTCCTAAGGCGAATCTTTCCACTCCTGTTGTGTTCACTGCTCGTTCTGAACGATTTGTTCAAACATGGCGTATTCCTCTAGAGCTCCCTCAGTAAGCTGTGGAATTTGTCATGATTGTGTAACGACCGAACCACCTTTACCCTGGCAGGATTTCTCAGTTATTTTACAATGTTGAACGACATCTCTGCAGTGTTCCTCCCTTACCACTATCAGAGTGGGTAGAAGGAGAGATAATCATTGATGTGTTCACTACCAGTACTGCTCCGGAAGACTATACTATAGAGGTGACCCCTGTGCAGGATGCTGTCCTCAGGTATGTCACTACTAGTCATGCATGCATGAATAATGTGACACTGCTGGTCATACTACAATGTGTGTATCTTGTTTCTTAGACTTGATTCAGAAGTGCAGTTAGAAATTTCAGCTAATTCCCCAGCGGTACAGTGACAATACATTAAATTTTATCGCACCGCACTGGCAATGTTTTATTACAGATTAGATATTTCGAATTCCCTCCCTCTATCTCATCAGTGTTAATAAAAGCAACTGCTGACTTTAATATTAGTGATGGCTGCATCATCGTGTCTGCAAAGAAAGCTGCTGTGAGTTATGCAAATTTCAACAACGTGTCACTATCATTGTAAATAAACTACAGTGTCCAGTTGATGTAATCCATCAGAATGTTCTATCCAATGGAGTATACCAGACTATGCTAACCAGAGCGGCTGTCCCTGTTACTGCTGTGAGCTGTTTTACCATTAATTTTTATCATGGAGTATTCATGTACCATGATAGGAGAGAATTGGAGAGGCATTCTTTCTTGTTTTGTCGATAACGAATTCATTATACTGTGACTCAGAATATAACAGTCAAGACTCTCTTGGTGAGAGATTGCTGATACTTGCATGCTGTCTCTCATCTATAGTACAGGTCACTACAACAATATTCATACTGTCAATGTGACAGTTACAAAACTTCAAGAAAGTATGATAGTGATTGAGATACTGTGCATTCAATCTCTACTTGAAATAATTATGCAGCTGGAGTGTATTTTGCACTTGGTATTATAGTACCTCCGTTGCTATTTGGAATACTGGGTTTGCTGGCTATATTCTTCATCGGATGTTTACACAACTCATGGAATAACCCAACTTGGTATGAAGTGTCACAATTTTAAGGTCATCATTATTATTTTATTATTATTATGCAGGCGCCATGGATGTAATATTTTACAGCTTTTGTGTTGCAATTGTAAGAGGAATTTAATTAAAAATGGTAATTTTAAGCTATTATGCTTTCTTTACAAGCAAATGCAGATAAATACAACATACAAAAAATTACAACCTCAACATTTTGCGATCGTCTGCTTGCAATTATAAATATTGCCAAGCATACAGACAATAATCAATCAATAAACTGCAGCCCAAAATCGGTACAAAAGATCAATGTCCTTAGTGTCTATACATTTTGGTATCATAGAGTCGGGACAATTCAACAGCTGATCAGACTAACAATCCACTTATTAGAGTAAGCAGTATTGCACATGCACAAGCATAACATTAATATCCGTCACATGTGGGTTTTGTTTAAATCACTGCATGCATCATGGTAATAATTGTTCTTAAAGGGTGATTGCAAGTTGAGAGTGAGTCATTTGATGGAGGAAAATACTCCAGAGGACCTAAACAAACATTATCGTGCGTATGGTTGGTGAGTGAACTGTAATTTACTTTTTTGATTTATGTCTTTACATTATTTTATACAGGATTGCATTGATTGCTGGAACATTCTATGGATTGCCAGCAATTCAGTTTGTTGTGGGACAACAGCTGGTATGCATGATAAATTCATTATTTTATCGTTCATATAAATTTTACTTGTGTTAAGAGTTTTCTAGACAAGAAATTAAAAAGATTTCTATCGAAATCAAAAGGATGTAGTGATGAAGAAATCTACCACTGGTTCACAATGTAAACCAACAAGGAACAAGCATAGAATGGTAACACGATTGACTTGCTAACAGACCATAGATCCCTACATCAGTGGCTGCTGTGGCCAGACTATAGCTAGTTAAGCTATTTACTGTTGACTGACACTTTGAAAAGAATTCAGCTTGTGACAAAATATTGATCTTATGTACAGTCACTGATGTAGGGATCTATGGTCTGTTAGCAAGTCAATCGTGTTACCATTCTATGCTTGTTCCTTGTTGGTTTACATTGTGAACCAGTGGTAGATTTCTTCATCACTACATCCTTTTGATTTCGATAGAAATCTTTTTAATTTCTTGTTTGTGTCCTTTTTTCTTTTTAGTGAAGTGCAGTTCAATATCATGCATGTACGGAGAAGTCTTTGTTTCCACCATTAGTTTAGTATTCCTGTTGTTGATGGCTTTTCTTAAACTTGTAGCTAAAGTTAAATATCAGGTCTGCCTAGTATCAGGTCTGCCTAGTTGCCTACGCATGCATGCGGTGCATACGAGCCCCACCCACACTTGTTTGTAGATCTACACGGCGGTTATAACTATCTGGCAAGTGCAGAATGGCGATCCTACACGAGCTTACCGTTCTTCGAAGACTCCAGACAAATGCCGGGTGTGTGTTCTCCATGATAGTGATCCAATCATCCACACGGCGCAGCGATACTTTTTAGCTGCTTGGTCACGTGCACTACCCATTGCTAATTGGTCACGTGCGTATTGCGCAATCACAATAATGGCGTCTAACACTAAGCTGACAATGGATCACGATCGAGAAATCGCGGAACTTAGATCGCCGTTACGCTAAAAACAAAGCTCAAAAGGCACATGCCAGGAGAATTTCACGACTGTTCGTGGATGTTTTGGTCTCGGCACTGCTCGCGTAAAGGCGCTAGGCGAGTGGAAGAAAGAATAAGAAGAAAACGAAGATGACGAAACTCGATTTTCACCGTTTCCAGGTTCGTCACTTTAGTAACAATTTCGAGCAATCTCCTTGCTACTGTAAGATGGGGGCAACGCCAGAGAGCAGATCTAAGTGTCTAAAGACGTCTAAAATTCAACACCAGGCGAAATATCAGCGCTTGAACGCTAATACATTGTATGTAGCCGCCATCTTGTTTTCTCGTTCATCCCTACATAGGGAGACACTACCGTGTCTCCCTAATAATGGCAATCAAGATATCTGTTACTACAACTTTGAGTGTATTCATCCATGGGGGATAGTGACGTAAGTACATACCGTATAGCATGAAACTAATTTTTGCGAGAAAATTACCTGCTATACGGTAAATACTGCGGCATCCAAGTTATAGCCATTCTTCAGAGCATTCAACAACGTTTGGAGTAACGCTGGATATGTGATTCTGGGTGTGGCTTTTATCATCATTGTTGCAACCAGGTAGTATAATTATACTGTGGTAGATTAGATATAATGACAGTGCTTACTTTATTATGCAGGCAATATAAGACATCTTTTAACTGCAAAAGAACCCACAACAGTGAAGAAGAAGGATTACTCGACCAATCTAAGTCTACAAAAAGAGATTGGGTGAGTTTATGATACATAGCTATACTGTACAATTAACATTATATTTTTCCTCAGTCAACAGGAGTTCCTCAGTTTTATGGTCTCTTTTACGCAATGGGTATAATAATTATAACTACACCAATAGCTAAATCCACTAATTTTTTTTTCAATCACAGGTGTTGCTCTAATAGCAGAGGGATTCATGAGTGCACTTTATCATGTGTGCCCTTCAGACCTCAATTTTCAGTTTGGTTAGCATAATATCAACCAAACTCTCAACTTGATCATAAAATTGCTCT
Organism: Haliclona indistincta; assembly: GCA_964017065.1. Classification (NCBI taxonomy): domain Eukaryota; kingdom Metazoa; phylum Porifera; class Demospongiae; order Haplosclerida; family Chalinidae; genus Haliclona; species Haliclona indistincta. Next base: position 1,174,881 of record OZ024791.1, read on the forward strand.
GTATACTAGACACAGCATTCATGTTCATCATTGGTGGGTTGCTGACTGTGAAGGTTTTGCAGTCTCGGCATCCTGATCTGAACGCTTTAGCATATGTTGCATTTTTCTGCTTTGGTATAGTCGTCTTCATGACACTGATAGGGATAGTGAGTCATGATAAATAATACTGTGATTAATGATTTGTAATCTGTATATCTTCAGTATACTTCTAGAAGTGTTGGTTTACAATGGATTAAAGTAATACTGATCATCTTGCTGATTGCAGCCACCTTAATGTTCTTTCTGTCATTCTGCAATCATCATCGGCTAAAGACGTTACTCACAGGTATGTGTTGTTCATGTGTATGATTGTACATGTATCTGCATGGTGGCAATTCTTTTATAGAACGAAGTGTCTGGTTGTGTGGATATGAGAAAGCTGAATATTATGATCAACCAAAACCATTGGTATAATAGAAGCAACATTTATAATTGTGTATGTTGTAACTAAAAAATTAATGCAGACAGATCCAGCAGCTGAGAATGAACCAAACACTGAGTCAACTCCAAACAATAGTCAACCTCTGGAGGTGAAACAGTCACTTTTCATACATGCATGCATACTAGCTATAATCAGTGGAAAATTATACAGCAGAGCCATAAACAAAACAAAGCTATTCAAAAACGGAAATGCCTTGGTCCAAAAAATCCTGTAAGTATAATTTATTATTGCAACAAAAAACTTCAGTTGACTTTGTCTGTAGATCCGATTGATCAAATTTTCAGTTATAGCTTCAGTAGTTGCAATTCTGTAAGTGAATGTGTATTTGCATATAATATTATAGGGATGCATGTTCTCACTCTCATTATTTTACACAGTGGAATAGGTTTTCTTGGTGCTGGATTAAACATGGCAAATACAGTTCTTTACTTGTTTATTGTCACCGCTATCTGCGTTTTAGGCCTTTATCTATTTTTCAAGGTATGCGTTAAAATGCATAATTTTATAAACACATTGTGTGCCTTTCTGTATTACAGTGTTGTGTTTTTCGTGAGCCCTGTACATTAGTGGCCTACACATCACTTGTTGTGATGCTACCATTATTCTTAGCTGCTATTTATATATTCCGGATTGGTGTCACTGACAAATCAGTGAGTTTATCAAGTCATTCTTTGCTCTCTGTATTCTCACTCATGCATGTTTCAACAGCTAACTCCCTCACAATCTCGTGATATGAACAAGCCTTGCTTGCTTGATTCATTCTATGATTATCATGACTTGTGGCACTTTCTGTCAGCTATTGCCATGTTCCTATCATTTCTGGTAACCACACTATTGTACTAGCTTGACACAATGCATTCATCTTATCACTCTCTCTCTGGTTCTATATAGTTTTTGCTGACTTTAGATGACGGCATGAGGGACACACCTACTGATGAGATTCCTGTATTCTAAGAGACTTACTCAGCAAACCAACATACAAAATAATGAAGCCTTATTGTGCAGTTGATTATTTTGTGCATTATAGCTAGACTACTAATGTCTCATGCATGTATTTCACTAGTAACCATACCTTACTGATACACTGTATGTGCTACATGAAATGCAGCTATGATATTGATCCACAATAAGGACGTCAGTCACTGTTAAATGATCAGCATTGCATATGGTGTGCTGTAGGGACCCATTGCATCCAATATGATCACTAGCTAGCAGTATGATACACTATGGTGTGCTGTAGGGACCCATTGCATCCAATATGATCACTAGCTAGCAGTATGATACACTATGTTGTGATGTAGGGACCCATTGCATCCAATAATTATGATCACTAGCTAGCTAGTGATCATATGTCCCGCCCATTTTATTCGCGCATGCGTGTGCATTTGATACTAGGCGTTACTTTAACTACTAGGTACTAGGCTAGTGAATGACAATGATGAGATACCATTAGAAGCACTGACTGGTCAGTGTAACTATGGTGGGCGTGTCACTGATGATTGGGACAGACGGCTACTAGTCAGTATGCTGTCAATATTCTACTGTGACGATATTAACAACACATATTAGTTCAACGAAACCATGACATCACGTGTGTGTGTGTCTAGGTGATGAAGCTATATCCAATGGAGTACACTGAGTCCATGAATACTGTACTGCGCCAGGAGTTGATTCGATTCAATAGACTCACTTCAGTTGTACGCTCTAGTCTACAGAACATCAGAAAGGCACTGAAGGTCAGATAGTACTCACTCATATCAACTCACTCACCCACCCACTCACTCACCCATGTTCTGTTCTGGGTATCAGGATTCTACTTCACTCAATCATTCCTAACAGATAAGACAACACATGATCATGTGATCCAGTATACTCGAGCTCACTGTGTGTGTGTAGGCGTGTCTCAGAACTATGCTCGTAAATACACCATACCCATCGACCATCTTGGGTTCCAGTTTGAAGTACTCAAGGAAGAGGATGACATGGCTAGCAAGCCACAAGATGGAGCCTACATTAAGGGACTGTTCCTTGATGCCGCTCGATGGGATAGAGACAAGATTGTGATAGGAGAGTCCAACCCCAAGCTGCTGTTTGATTCCTTACCAATCATCCACCTCCAGCGAGGAGAGAAGGACAAGTTTGAACGCAAGCACACCTTTGCCACACAAGTCTATAATTATAATGTTTTTACTAAAGAAGAAAAAGTAACGTAGGATGACACGCCTACGTCTCGGGGTAGAGGCATAGAAGCTCGCGACGTATGATTTCAACAAAAACGCACCGCTGCTAGCTAGGTGCAGTCTCGCATGCCAGACCCAACCCAAGGGAAGAAAGAAATGAAATGAAAGAAATGAATTACCTTCCCTTGGGTTGGGTCTGGCGCGCGAGACTAAGCTGCTAGGTGGTGCTCTAGCCTAGCCTTTGGGGGACCAGATCCGCGGAGGGGGGACCGAATACGCTAGCGGTTTTGGTCCGGGGGACCGTACCCGCGGGGGGACCAGATCAGCTGTGACACCGGCATAGCGCGGGTCATCTTCCCACGAGGTGACAAGCAGCGAGCTCCGTTGTTGTTGAACGTGATCCCTCTCATCCTCGCTATCCTCATGACCCAGGCTCACTGCTACGAGCTGCTCTCGCTCGTCCTCGTCTGTATTGAAGCTACTCGGTCGTGGATCGGCTCTGCTCTTCAACGCTGCTTTTTCGATCGCGACATCGACATCACCACCGATGCTGTAATTTTAACCCTGCAAGAACTGGAATACCAGCCCCACCCAATAGGTTTGCACATCATAGTTCCCCCGAAATTCATTGGTTCGATAATTTTCGTTGCATGTCAACAAAGCCTATGGTGCTGAGAATGCTACTTCAGGCGCTGATCCTAGTGCTAGCGGCTGTGGCAGGAACAACACGCGGTCAGCATGACGTAGTTGGTCCCATCAACCTGACACTGTGCGAGGAGATCAACGAGAACGTGAGCCGGTTCATGGCTGACGTGTACGTGGTGCAACCACAGCAACACCACTCCTGTCCCTTCCTAGTCAACAGCAGCTCACCTGTGGTAAGCAATGCTCCCTGAAATGGGAGAGGCTTGTTTATTCTGCAGAACAGCTATTCAGGATCACAACAAGTGCTCCAATGGCGAATCTCTCCACTCCTATTGTTTTTACTGCTCGTTCTGAGAGATATGTTCAAACATGGCGCATTCCACTTGAGGTTCCTCAGTAAGCTGTGGAATTTGTCATTATCGTGTAATAACTGACCCACCTTTACCTTGACAGGATTTCCCAGTTATTTTACATTGTTGAGCGTCATCTCTGCAGTGTCCCTCCCTCACCACTATCAGAGTGGGTAGCAGGAGAGATAATCATTGATGTGTTTACTAGCAGTACTGCTCAGGAGAACTATTCTGTAGAGGTGACCCCTGTGCAGGATGCTAAGCTCAGGTATGTCATTGGTAATGATGTGACTCTGGTATTGGTTTATCTTGCTTCTCAGACTTGATTCAGAAGTGCAGTTAGAAATTTCAGCAGATTCACCAGCGGTATACTACACTATTTTACACTAAATTATTCCTCCTCATCATGCTCTGGTCGTTCTCTTTTTGTAGGTTAGATATTTTGAATTCCCTCCCTCAGTCTCATCAGTGCTGATAAAAGCAACTGCTGACTTTAATATCAGTGATGGATGTATCATTGTGTCAGCAAAGAAAGCCACAGTAAGCCATAAAATTATCTTAACTGTTTGTAAAGTTTCCTTCACATACAGTGTCCAGTTGATGTAGTCCATCAGAATGTCCTGTCCAATGGAGTGTACCAGACTATGCTAACCAGAGCAGCTGTCCCTGTTACCGCTGTGAGCTATAATGTTATTTATTGCTGGTGTTAGTTTTTAACTTGCCTTGCAGGATAAGATTGAAGGGTCATTTTTTCTTGTTTTGATGGTAACAAATTCCACTTTCTGCGACTCTGAGTACGATGGTAAAAATTCCCTTGGTGAGAAATACCTTACACAATAATTATAATAGCTTATTTTCCGGCATTAGATCAATACAACAATGTTCATACTGTCAATGTGACCGTGACAGAACTCAACGAAGGTATAGCTAGTACATGTTGCAACTGATACATGAATCTACAAATTCTGAATAATTATGCAGCTGTATTATATTTAAAAAGTATTTTGATCCTGCCATTTGTGGTATTTATTCCACTGGGTGTGATTGCAATAATCTTTGTTGGATGCTTGTATGACTTACGACATATGAGCTATAAATGGTAATGTTGAAATGCAATTCAAATTGTATTTTATTGCTGATATTCCAGGCGTGTTGGCTGTTGTAGACGTCGTACATTATGTAAGTCAAAAAGACATGCATTGTAGCAATTATGAAAATGAACATAACTAGGTGACAAAAATGAACAGGCTAACAGTGAAACGGAACCATTGTTATCACATGTTAGACCGTACCAATTAATAAACAGACTTGATGTTGAAAGGAATGCTGACAGTAACATGGTAAAAGAAATCAATAATGTAATTTATGACTATTATGTTGTTTCTTTGTGCAGCAAACTGATACAGATGATCCAAATACAATAGTATGCTTTGTATTTATGTCCGGCTTGTATGTGCATGCATTTCTCCGATTAATTCTATGAATTTACTATTAATTTTTCTAAATTCAAGGGCGATTGCAAATTATCTGTCAGCGATTTGTTGAAAAATAGTACTGCGGAGGACCTAAACAAGCATTACCGAGCATATGGTTGGTGAGTAACTTGCTTGAATCATGCATTTATAGCTACATACCAATAATGATTATAAATCGCCTTTATTATAAGTAGCCTACTCTAGATGATTTTATGATACAGGATTGCATTGATTGCTGTGACATTCTATGGGTTGCCAGCGATTCAATTTGTTTTCGGACAACAGCTGGTAAGCTTGCTATTGTAAATAATGTTTCATGTGAGCTTTTTGTCAGAATTTTCTAGATAATGGTGATCAAGATATCTGCTACTACAATTTTGAGTGCATTCATCCATGGGGAGTAATAACGTGAGTATACAGTACCGTGTAGTTATAATTCTTTATAATAATTATTACCACAGAGCATTTAACAATGTTTGGAGTAACATTGGATATGTCATTCTGGGTGTAGCTTTTATTGTTATTGTGGCAATCAGGTATTCATGGATTATACAAAATATTATTATTTATTGTATACACTGAATTATAGGCACTACAAATCTTATTATGAGTGCTGCTGGTGTTTCAAAGGCAGTAATACTCATCATAGCAAAAGAGGCCAAACCGAATCAGCAGCAGCGTGTGAAGAATCTGATGCAGCAATAAATGAAGGAGATCAAACTGTTGCAGCATCAAATGAAGGAGATCAAACTGTTGCAGCATCAAATGAAGGAGATCAAACTGTTGCAGCATCAAATGAAGGAGATCAAACTGTTGCAGCATCAAATGAAGGAGATCAAAATAACAGTGCAATTCAAACTGGCAAAGCAGATCATACATTTACTCATTGCTTTCATCATGGGATTACAAGAAAATGGGTGAGTTCATATATAACATAAACGAGTCACTGACTCACTGTATATATTTATTTTCCGGCATGTAGGACAAAGGAGTGCCACAGTTTTATGGTCTTTTTTATGCAATGGGTATGGTAGTTATAGTCATTCATTGCACTTAGATTCAAAGGTTTATATAGGTGTTGCACTAATAGCAGAGGGATTCATGAGCGCACTTTATCATGTGTGTCCTTCTAATCTCAACTTTCAGTTTGGTTAGCACTATTATGAAGTTGCATCATTCAAAATCTGAGCAATTGATCTGTTTGTAGACACAGCATTCATGTTCATCCTAGCTGGATTAATGACTGTGAAGTTATTGCAGTCAAGACATCCTAATCTCAATGCTTTGGCGTATGCCGCATTCAGCTGTTTTGGTATTGTTGTTTTTTTGACACTGATCGGAATTGTGAGTGAATACATACAGTTAATTCATTGAGTTGATGCACTAATTTTTTAGTATACCTCCAGAAACATTGATTTGCAATGGGTAAAAATATTTCTTGTTACCATGCTGATGGCTGCTACTTTAATATTCTTTCTGTCATTCTGTAATCATCATCGACTAGTAACACTGCTCAAAAGTATGTATCAACGTTAATTTTGCTTGTGTGCAAATGCAATTGTATTATTGTAGGAGGAATTACAATCTGTCCAAAATATGTAAAGGCATGTCGGGATCACGTGAATTGTTTTCAACAGGTTCAGGTTGAAAATCCATCTGATCCAAATTTATCAGATTCTGTCCAAAAATCGAAGAAGTGTCCATGGCTAAAATGCAGGTGTTCATGGCTAATAAGCAAGTATTGTGTAAGTGACTTTTTATAATTATTAATAAATTATTTTTTCTTATTTTACTTGTCAGATTCGATTTTCCCGGCTCATCTTTGCTACTTTGCTAATTGTATCAACGTAAGCCAGTATTAAAAAATAACATTTGCAGTGGCATATTATGCCATGAGGTAGCAGTGGCATAGTTAGGGTTGGGATGAAAACAAGGTGGTATTTTAGTCACCTGGTCTTCATGCTGATGGGTAAGCGCTTGCAACAGACCGTCAAGAAAGTATGTTGGTATGACGAAAACAATACTGATGGTGCCTGCGAAGATTTGAAATAAATAGGAGTATAACAATAGCAAGTGTAATGCTACCTCCCTAAATTATAATTAACCACTTTCGATAGTTGTAGTTACTAGGTAGGTACATGTAGCATTACACTTGCTATTATTATACTCCTATTAATTTCATTACTTACCTTTCAAAATCTTGTTTCAATACTTTTTCGAAACTTGTACCAACCCTAAATCTGTTTCATTTTTGTTAAAATGTTTTTATTTATTTACAGTGGAATATTTTGTCTTGCAAGGAATTTTAACATGCCAGACACTGTCCTTGCCATGTTCATCACTGCCACTCTCAGTGTTTTACTATTCTACTTATTTTTAAAAGTAATTGATTTCTAATGATTGTATTCTAGTCTCTATTAACAGTTTAGCTGTAAAATCTATCATTCATATTCAGTATCCTAGTAACAAAAATGCTTTCTTTATTCTGTCTACAAAATACAAATTATCATGCAGTGCTGTGTGTACCGAGAGCCATGCACATTTATGGCTTATCTAACATTTTTCTTGATGCCGCCGTGCTTTGTAGCCGCTGTTTATATATTTCAAATTGGTGTCACTGACAAAACAGTGAGTTCTTTAACTTGCTAGGTGTCTGTACTGAAATGATTTATTTCAACAGTTGACTCCTTCAGAATCTCGTGGTTTGAACCAGCCTTGTCTGCCTGTAGGATCATTCTATGACCTTCATGATTTGTGGCACTTTCTGTCAGCAATTGCCCTATTTTTATCATTTCTGGTAACAAAACTATAGTGCTGGACAGCATGCATTCATACCATCTCTCTCTGTCTCTATAGTTTTTGCTAACTCTGGATGACGGCATGAGGGACACACCCACTAAGGAGATTCCTGTATTCTAAAGACTTATGAACGGTGCTTATGAAATTAATTTTATGCAGTTGAGTAGATGTACTCTTGTAGATTCCAATAGTTTATTAAAGTGTGGTGCTATAATTAATTGCAAAATTAAAGAATGACCAGCTTTATCTAATGCTTTGCTTGTAACGCCAAGGTGTGGCTCGATCTATGTACGTACTAGGTGTGGTTTGTAGCCCGCGCGCGCGAAGCAGAACCCACGTGGACGGTCTTTATGTCTCTGTAACTTCTCGCCTGTCCAAGAACTAACTATACGGGCATCTTTCAAATTATCAGAGGCAAACCAGTAAGAGTACACAGTCTACTACACACGCTCATTGACATCTTGACGATCGGATGACATGACATCTAGTCAGCACTCAACACAGATAATGCGGTGCGTGCTGTTCTGTATGCAGTCTTGATCATACCACGAGTGATAGAGAGTTGTTGAAGTTGTATCTCAAGGAGCTCATCAAAGGTGGGTACTAATGAATCGTTGGTAGTGCATTACGGTTGAACAGAGATCCAATGCCAGTATTACGTACTGCCAGTGCATGGCATAATAGTGAGAGTCATGTTAAAGTTGTGTTGTTGAGGCTCGTATTGGTTTTAGCAGCAGCAGCAGCATAATATGCACAGCTAATAATTATGACAAACACTAATAAGTGTTATTTGGATTGAGTATAGTAAGTTAATAATGGCTTGTTTGAGGTGATTCTCAAGTGCTTGCAGTCAGAAATAGCCTTTTTGAAATCACATGCACCATTTATTCACACTTACACACAAGGTCAGTCAGTGAACTTGATATAGAGGTGTGGTGTAACTATACTGTTTTCTTGTCCCATCAAAAGCTGGCACACTGCAATGCTACTTCCTCAAGCACCATGAGGTGACACGATGTCAATCACCATACCATGATCAGCTGGTAATCACTGCTCACTGAAGGTACTAACTACACACACTGTTGATAATGAAGAGGTTTCACTGTCTTATGTTTGTGCATTGTATTAAGCAAATTCAATTCACGTTATGTTGTGGTACACTGGTACCCTATAATAGTCATTGTAATGTGGTGTGAAGTTATAGGACACTATTTTGTGTGCTTCATAGTGTCTAAAAGTTGTGAAATAGAATTATTAGCTCCCCATGCTGAAACTCATGTTCTTTTTAAAAATTAATGTTAGACTATAGCCACATTCAAAAACACAGATAAGAGCTGGCTATACTTTTGTTTAAAATAACACAGTTGATGTACACCTGCTATACATGATGATGTCTCCTAGTATCCCATAACCTTGTGTTAAGAGTTATGCTCTGGTTAGAACTAACTGCACAATAGACTGATAGCAACTTGATCTGTGTATTGTGAGTGTGAGCATCTATTGGCGAGAACATAGTGGGCACTCCTCCAACTTTGAATTCTGATAGTTTCACTAAGCACTCATTATTAGAGAAGCATATTCATTTGTGAAGTATGGTGGCTGCATGCTGTAAAGTTAGCTGTATCAAATCGGGTCTTAACAGCTTTATTCATCTGATGAATAGGAATAGAATGACTTTCTCATTATGCAGTTTTTCTTTTGTGGTAACTTTCAAGACGTGTTCCTTTACTTTTGCTCTAGTTGTTCACTATCAGTTTGTGGTTGCATGTGTTGTGGTATTTTGTTACTTCTTAGGGAACTTGGTAAACGCTGTCTCCATTGCTGTCTGCATACATTACCAGCATTGCTACCACTCAACAGGTTCCCCCATCTACGTCACATGTAAGCCCCGTCCACCCAGGAAGTGTTTTAAAAGTGCCGTTTTTGGCAGCTCATATCTCATGAAAAAATACTTTTTTTGGAAGTAAAATTTTAGAGGGAGTTTTTAGGGACCTATACCTACAAAACATGCAATAAACTCAAGAAAAATTTTTGCGCGGTGCTTGCCCTTTAAAGATGGCTGCTCAGTAATTGTCTATGATCTAAGTGCTGAGGAAGTATCTTGGTCTCTATTTTTTAGCTTGATATACAAGGCCGTTGTTGCCTTCGCCAATCCTCGTGAGCACGTGTCTGTCTTCCGTTCGATCATAGCTTTGTGTCATATCATGCACTGGTCAGCTGTTTCTCAGAGAGTACCATTCCTTATACCTAAGATGTAACAGTAGTTGTTACGGTTAGTGGCAGTGATACAACACATAACTGAAGCGGAACAGCTAAGCTAGCTAATACATACAGTTGCTCTCAGGTTGCCTGATGTGTGCCATGTTCAAGGAGGTGCAGTCTAACAGCATTAAAAATAGTATATCCGCTAGTGACAGTTCGCTGGCAGAAAATCCAGTGTGGGCGATTCACTCTTAGTAGGCGCGGTCGATTATGGACTCCTAATGAGAGGGACAACACACGCTCACAATGATGTACTAGTCACAACTCATCATCAGTTGCTGATCCTGCATGTCAGCTGTCTCATGCTCTCCCATCTACTTCATTGCAGCTCTTAACATACTCCATGAAGGGACTCCGAGACATTAATTGTCTTGTTGCTGTAGCCATGCTGAGAGCATGTCTATCCTGCATCCTTCTGGCTCTGGGATCTGATTTGATGTGTTGGGCATGTTTTAACACATAGTTTTAACTTTAGCAACTGAATTAGTGGTCTCATGTGATCTCAATTTCAAACGGGACTAAAATTTTTAGTTATGAAATTTTTTTAGAAGGTGCATAGATACATGTCGAGAATTTAGAAATTTATAAAAACTAGCTATACAATAATTTGCATTGCTGACGAAAAATTATACATCATAACAATTAGCTTCACTGAAACCTAAAATTAAATGCATAATAGTAATGTATATTGTAGCCCCTTGGTCCTGCTCCTGTATGAGAGGGACACTACACACTCACAATGATGTACTAGTCACAACTCACCATCAGTTGCTGATCCTGTCAGCTGTCTCATGCTCTCCCATATTCTGCAGTGCAGCTCTCAACACACTCCATGAAGGCACAGCCTTCTGTAAGACATTGTCTTGTTGTTGTAGCCATGCTGAGAGCATGTCTATCCTGCATTCACTAGGTTTGCCTCGTCGATAGGTCTCGATATCGGTCAGTGTCGAGTAGAGAAGGCCTAGTTGTAGTCCAAGGTCCTTCCAGTCATTGAGATCACGAATCACAGCCAACACATCACACAGGTCATTCTCAGCTGGATAAATGAGTACATATATATATATAATAACAGGGACATGCACTATCTTCATCATTGTAACTCACTGAGTGTTCTAGAGATGTCACCACTAACACCAGCAGCAGCTGTGGGTAGCTGTGTATCAGTAGCCGTGGGTAGCTGTGCATCAGTAGCTGTGGGTAGCTGTGTAACAGTAGCAGTGTGACTGATAATGTCCTCCACCTTCAGCTCAGCCACCTCCTGTACACGCCAGAGAAACATACCATCACATGCTACAGTACAGCCTGCACACTGCAACTCACCAGAGGGTTTCTACCAGCAAATATGCTGTGCTTGTTGACACACTCTCTGAGCTCATAGTGGTCTCTTGGCTTCTGGTGGGACAGCTGGCAGTAGCTGAGTACCTCCTGGAGGAGGGGATCAGGAACAGGCTGGCTAGCCATACTTTGGTTGAAGAGCTGGCACACAGAGGAGGGTTGCAAGAGGTAGTATGGCTCACACGATAGAGCCTCTTCGGTTATAAACTCATTCTTTCCTTCCTTTCGATCCAAGACAAGCTTGTGGTGAAGAAGCATTGACCTAGCTACTGTAGGTAGATCGAATAGGTCAGTGTCAGGCAAGGCATCAAAGGGATAGCGGTCGAGTAAAGAGGGAGAGATGAGACATTCATATGTGGTGATAGCACTAGTTAGCTGCTGTTGGAGGTCGAGGATGATCCTGATGACACTGCTGCAGGTTTGTGCTGCTTCTCTGGTCTTCTCAGACACCAGCACAATGACCCAACGATTGAGGTCTACAATCTCTACTATAGTGGACACTCCAGAGACACTCTTCCAGCAGATTCTATTTTGCCACACCTCACACTGTCTTTCAAGGTCGCATATAGGGGAGGAGGGTGGGAGATGCTTACTGGCCAGAGTAAATGTGAATGCAAGTCGAAGGAGAAGAACATGTAGAAAACGATTGCCGAAGAACTGGTGAGGGTCACTGCACCCCAGACACCAGCCAAAACTTGGAGTGGGGAGGTCACCAGGCTGATGCTCTTTAATAAGACTTGGGAAGAAGAGATGGTTAGCTCCTGATGGTGAGGATGACGAAGTGGCTTGAGGTTAGTGGCTTGAAGCATAGAGAGGTCCACTGGATGACAGAGTTCCATACTCTCAAGACAGCCCACCAGCATCTCTGAGCTATACTGTGGGAACAACTCCTCAAGTGTCGCGATCGGCACTATACCAGTGTTACTGGCAACTTGACGATACTGCTTCAAATGTTTTGGAGCAAATAGTGTTCCATTGACCTCTCTCAGCAAGTCCTCTTTCTCCACCATCACACTGCTTGACTGGGGATTCTCCTTGTTTTGTACCAACAAGATGAGGCCTTTGTCATTGAGGGAATTAAGTAATTTTATGAGTATGTTAGAGTCAGGAGAGAAATCTTTCTCTAAAGCGAGAGCAGTGGTTAGTTCATGCAGTGTGCAGCCAGTCTTCCCTAGTTTTTTACGGAGAAAAACGTACAACACGTGACAATACAAACTCATGCTGGGCTGGGATGATAGTATTGCTTGTTGGCTGGTTGAAAGAAGAGAGCAGAAATAACGTGCTTTTTTAGTCTTCGATTCTCGACAGTCCATGGTTAAAAATCCTCTGTACATCAGCTGCTTCACTCTGTTCTCTGCTATGCTCTGTACTAGTAAGCTCTTCTCCTTTAGCTCTCGTGATGACTTGACCAGGTCACCATGGCTGCCGACAATGATGACGTGTGATGATCCCTTGGTGGAACTGCAGGCGTTTTCTATGAAACTGATCCAGTAGTGTATGGACTCACTGATCTTGTCCATACACTGGCTTAGGTCAACGATACAAACAAAGATAGCAGCAGAATTTTTCATAATGCGTTCCAGTACAGCACCGTGACTAGAGTAGTACTCTTGTTGTCCTGCGAAATCGTATATTACCATGTTACCAAGCTCATTGACCTTGCTCTCAACATGGAGAGGTATGATTCCAGCAGTGAGACATTCTACATCAGTAACACGACCTGATGATAGCACAGAAAAGAAACCACTAGGTTTGTTAGCTAAGAGGAGGATGAGTTGAGATATGGTGGTCTTGCCAGCTCCACTGTATCCAGTTAGGATGAGTTTTGTGTATGTGTGCACGGGAAAGTCTCTCTTGCATTGTGTAAATGACTGGAACAGTTTCAGTAGATCATAACTGTTATGATGTCTATTAGCATAGTCTACTGGTGTCTTGTCATTCTTGTTCTTAGCAAGTGGGTCCACTTTGCCAGTTGACAGTAAGTATTGCACAATTGTGACATTGCCATTCTTGCAAGCAATGTGAAGTGGTGTGCTACCATACTCATTTTCAAGTGATGGGTTACAGTGTTTCTCACTAATGAGGTACTGGGTAATGTTAAGGTGACCATAGCCACAAGCATAGTGAAGTGGTGTGTCTCCATCATAATCCTTATACAATGGATTACAGTTTGCCTCACTGATTAGGTACTTGGTGATGGTAATGTTACCAATACGACAAGCTGATAAAAGTATTTTCGAACCTTCATCGTTTACACTACAGTGTGCCTCACAGATAAGGTACTCGACAATGTTGAAGTATCCGTTGCGATGAGCAATGTGAAGTGGTGTATCACCATCATTGTTCTCACATGATGGGTTACAATGTTTATTTCTTATAAGATACTGAGCAATGGCGATGTTACCAATACGACAAGCTGATAAAAGTATTTTCGAACCTTCATTGTTTACATTACAGTGTGCCTCACAGATAAGGTACTCGACAATGTTGAAGTATCCGTTGCGATGAGCAATGTGAAGTGGTGTATCACCATCATTGTTCTCACATGATGGGTTACAATGTTTATTTTTTATGAGATACTGAGCAATTGCAATGTTACCAATACGACAAGCAAATTGAAGTAGTTCTTGGCCTTCACTGTATATGTTACTATGTGCCTCACAGATAAGGTATTCTATGATGTTGATATGGCCATTACTATAAGCATAGTCAAGTGGTATTTTGTCATATTTGTTTTCACATGATGGGTTACAATGTGCCTCACAGATGAGATGTTTGACAATGTCAAGATAATCATAGCAAGAAACAATGTGAAGTAATGTATTGCCATCATTGTCTCTAGTCATTGGGTCACAGTGTTTATTGATTAAGTGCCTTACCACCTCCAGGTGATTGTTGATGGCAGCATAGTGGAGTGGAGTATGGCCATTAGAGTCCTTACAGTTGGTGTCACACTTGTACTTTGTTATTAGTTTAACAAGAAAATAAAAAGATTTCTAACGAAATCAAAAGGATGTAGGGATAAAGAAATCTGCTACTGGTCCACAATGTAAACCAACAAGGAGCAAGCATGGAATGGTAACACGATTGACTTGCTAACAGACCATAGATCCCTACATCAGTGGCTGTACATAACATTTTGACTATACTATAATTATTTTGTCACAAGCTAAATTCAATTCAATGCATGTCAGATGTCAGTCAATAGCAACTAGCAGAACTGCTGTAGTCAGCCACTGATGTAGGGATCTATGGTCTGTTAGCAAGTCAATCGTGTTACCATTCCATGCTTGCTCCTTGTTGGTTTACATTGTGGACCAGTAGCAGATTTCTTTATCCCTACATCCTTTTGATTTCGTTAGAAATCTTTTTATTTTCTTGTTTGTGTCCTTTTTTCTTATACAGTGAGTTTCAAATTTTTGGTGCAGTTCGAATTCGGCAAGATGATGTATCTCTTTTTTGTTTCCATCATTGGTTTGGTTTGCTTTTCTTGATAATTGCTTTTTAACTTGTAGCTCCTAAATACTGAAACTAGCTCATGCATTCATGCAAGCTGAAGCCTGGATGCACAGCATACGAGCCCCGCCCACTCTGGTTTAGAATTTTCTGTATGGCTGTGATACTATCTGGCAATATGCGCTCTTCATACGGCGATGCTCTACAAGTGTATTTGGTCACGTGCGTATTACGTAATCACAATAATGGCGTCAAACACTTAGCTGACAACTGTTCGTGATCGTGAGCTCGTCAAATGTATATCGTCGTTTCGCTAAAAACTAAGTTCAAAAGGCACATGCCAGGAGAATTTCACGACTGTTCGTGGGTGTTTTGGTTTCGACACTGCTCGCGTAAAGGTGCTAGGCGAGTTGAAGAAAGAAAGAAAGAAAACGAAGATGACGAAAGTCGATTTTCACCGTTTCCAGGTTCGTCACTTTTGTAACAATTTCGAGCAATCTCCTTGCTACTGTAAGATGGGGCAACGCCAGAGAGCAGATCTAAGTGTCTTTGGACGTATACAATTCATCACCAGGCGAAATATCAGCGTTTGAACGCTAATACATTGTATGTAGCCGCCATCTTGTTTTCTCGTTCATCCCTACATAGGGAGTCACTACCGTGACTCCCTAATGATATCCATCCAGCCATGATGAGCTGCCAGATGGAGCAGAGAGACTTGACTAGCATTCATCACACCTGGTATAGAGATTGTTGTTGTCCTAATGTCTCTTGTCGTCAGGTCACAGTGTTGTTCATTGATGAGGTACCTTACCACCTCCAGTTGATCATTGCTGACAGCATAGTGTAGTGGAGTGCGTTCGTTAGAGTCCTTACAGTTGGTGTCGCACTTGTACTTTGTTATTAGGTCAATTATGATATCCATCCAGCCATTTTGAGCTGCCAGATGGAGCAGAGAGACTTGACTAGCATTCCACACATCTGATATAGAGCTTGTTGTTGTTGTGATGTCAGCTGGTTCTTTTATTTGTAATAGTAGTCTCTCCGCATCTTGTTTGTTCCCTTCCTTGAATGCCTCCTCTACACAGTTAGTCTCTATCTCCTGTGACATTGTTGCAGTTGTCTTTCTTATTGTGTCCATGTATGGTAATATATGACTTGTTTACTGTATAATTATGGCTTGTTTACTATAAGCAGGTATGAAAAATGTTGTACAGACCCGTCAGGCTTGTTTTCTGAAATTGAAGCTGTTGAATATAATAATCTTGTGATAAAATCAACAAAGCATTGCTAAATGTGATTGCCGGAATTTAAACTTGAGTCAACATTATAAACATAAAGTTTGTTACTACACTACATTAATGCATGGCGGACACTTAGTACAGTGCATCCTTTGTAGTTATACATGTACCAGAAGCATACCAGAAGCAAGCATAATGCTGTCTGTCATTCACATCTGTACAAAGTACATGTATGCGTGGTATATTTACCCTTAGCTATAAACTTTGATCAGAATGAACTACATGTATAAACATGATTTAAGTGTTAAGTTGTTCCATAGAAGCTGATACTACTTCTCATTATTTTTATAAAAGTCGGATAAGAGGGAATTTTTAATAGTTCACCTAGAGGTCAGCAAAGGTATTTTGCCTAATTTCATGTTTCATACTCCGAGACAACTAAGCCTGCACTTGTATGACAGAAATTAACCCTTTAACCCCCAATGATGCCTATAGTTGGCTCTATACCTACTTTAGACGTCATAAACGGTGCCTCTTGGTCTATGTGCTAAAGTCTACTTTAACTAAAATCACTTTTTTTCGGTGCGCCCTCCCCACTAAACTGTACAGTACTGTACAGGGGTGTTCCTCCGTTAAACCCGGGGTTCGAACTACTTCATCTTTCAACAGAGCAATCATGATGATGCTAGTACAAACACATGTAATGGAATCATCATCTGTGTTATCACTTGATATGATCTGCAATCATGCAAGAGAGCTGTTTTTGTCAGTCTTTACTGAGTCTATTAGTCCAAGTATATTACAAGATAATGCAGAGGAGTTTAGACAATCTGGTGTTGATGAGGCTCACCATATCTTGTTGTGACCATGAGTTGCAGTAATGATGTGTGGTAATCATTGATATGATCACGTTACTGGCGCATTAGGTGCATGCACTATATAGTTATGGATGAAAATTCTGCTTAGATGAGCCTATATTCTGATTTGCCCTAATCCCTTAACTGAGTACATTATATCACACAATTCAAGTTGCATTTGTACATGTTTATAATAAAGTGTCTTGTTTTCAAATATTGAGAACATCAGCAAAATAATGTTTAATTGACTATGTGTATGCCTATATAAGAGTACTGCATGTGCCTATAATACAGTACACTACTTTCAACAACAATTCCATGGTCAGAATGTCTTAGTTATAAAATAGTGTGATTTGTGATTCAGACTATCGCAAAAACATACTCACTGTAATAAGGATGGGATTATACTGTTCAACTAGCAAAGTAGTTAGTAAAGCTAGTCCAGTTCAGAGCAGGTTTTATAACCTTCATGTTGAGACAGAACTTCACTGTCACTAGACATTCTATGCTATTACTGGTCATAAAGATATTCTCGCATTCAAAAATACAGTTCGTGGTTGTGATTTTATCCACTTGCATGGTCCTGTGTGAGAGGGACAACACACACTCACAATGTTGTACTAGTCACAACTCACCATCAGTTGCTGATCGTGTCAGCCGTCTCATGCTTTCCCATCTGCTTCAATGCAGTTCTCAACACACTCCGTGAAGGGACACCCTTCTGTGACACATTGTCTTGTTGTAGTAGCCATGCTGAGAGCATGTGTATCTTGCAGCTATGTGTCCTCCCTTGCTGCTCAAGGTTTATCCTCTCTAGTGAGGAGTCAAAAAGACCTAGCTGTAGTCCAAGCTCCTTCCAATGATTGACATCATCGAGCACAGCCAACACATCACTCAGATCATTCTCAGCTGTAAACATGTATGTAACTATAGGACTCTCTCATTCACTGTAACTCACTGAGTGGTCTAGAGGTGTCACCACTAACACCAGCAGCAGCTGTGGATAACTGTATAGCTTTGTGACTGATGATGTCTGCCGCCTTCAGCTCAGCCATTTCCTGTACATAACAGAGAAATAGATCAGTACAGTACAGCCTGCACACTGCAACTCACCAGAGGGTTTCTACCAGCAAATATGCTGTACTTGTTGACACACTCTCTGAACTCACTGTGGTCTCGTGGCTTCTGGTGGGACAGCTGGCAGTAGCTGAGTACCTCCTGGAGGAGGGGATCAGGAACAGGCTGGCTAGCTATGCTTTGGTTGAAGAGCTGGCACACAGAGGAGGGTTGCAATAGATAGTAAGGCTCACACGATAGAGCCTCATCTGTAGAGAACTCATTCTTTCCTTCCTTTCGATCCAAGAGAAGCTTGTGGTGAAGAAGCATCGACCTAGCTACTGTAGGTAGATCAAATAGACCAGTGTCAGGCAAGGCATCAAAGGGATAGCGGTCGAGTAGAGAGGGAGAGATGAGACATTCACATGTGGTGACAAGTGGACTACACAGCTGGTGTTGGAGGTCGAGGATCATCCTGATGACACTGCTACAGGTCTGTGCTGCTTCTCTGGTCTTCTCAGACACCAGCACAATGACCCAACGATTGAGATCTACAATCTCTACTATAGTGGACACTCCAGAGACACTTTTCCAGCAGATTCCATTTTGCCACACCTCACATTGTCGCTCGATATCTTGTAGAAAGGGAGAGAGTGAACGAGTTACACTTGCCAGAGAAAATGTGAATGCAAGACGAAGGAGAAGAACATGTAGGAAACGATTACTGAAAAACTGGTGAGGGTCACTGCACCCCAGACACCAGCCAAATCTTGGAGAGGGTAGGTCACCAGGTCGATGCTGTTTGACAAGAATCGGGAAAAAGAGATGGTTAGCTCCTGATGGAGAGGACAGTGAAGTGGCTTTGATGTTTGTGGCTTGAAGTGCAGGAAGGTCCACTGGATGACAGAATTCCATACTCTCAAGACAGCCAACTAGCATCTCTGAGTTGTATTGTGGGAACAACTCCTCAAGTGTTGCGATGGGCACTATACCAGTGTTACTGGCAACTTGACGGTACTGCTTAAAATTGTAGGGAGCAAATAGTGTTCCATTGACCTCTCTCAGCAAGGCCTCTTTCTCCACCACCACCCAGCTAGACTGGGGATGCTTGCTGTTCTGTAAAAACAAGATGAGGCCTTTATCACTGAGGGAGATTAGTGATTCTGTGAGTAGTGTAGATTTGTAAGAGGGATCGTTTTCTGAATCAAGGGCAGAGGTCAACTCTTGCAGTGTGCAGCCTGTCTTCCCGAGCTTTGAATGCAGAAACGCATACAACACGTGACAGTACAAACTCATGCTGGGCTGAGATGACAGTATGGCTTGTTGGCTGGTTGAAAGGAGAGAGCGAAAATGACGTGCTTCTTTGGTTTTCGACTCTCGACAGTCCAAGCTTACTAATCCTCCATACATCATCTGCTTCACTCTGCTCTCTGCTATGATCTCCACTAGTGAGCTCTTCTCCTTTTGTTCTTGTGATGACTTGACCAAGTCAGCATGGCTGCCAACAATGATGACATGTGATGATCCCTGGGCTGAGCTGCAGGCGTTCTCTATGAAACTGATCCAGTAGTGTATGGACTCACTGATCTTGTCCATACACTGACTCAGGTCTACGATACAAACAAAGATAGCGGCAGAATTCCTCATGAGCCATTCCAGTACAGCACCATGACTAGAGTAGTACTCTTGTTGCCCTGCGAAATCGTATATTACCATGTTACCAAACTCGTTAACCTTGCTCTCGACATGGAGAGGTATGATTCCAGCAGTGAGGCATTCTACATCAGTAACACGACCTGATGATAGCCACGAGAATAAGCCACTAGATTTGCTGGCTAAGAGAAAAATGAGTTGAGATATGGTGGTCTTGCCAGCTCCACTGTATCCAGTTAGGATGAGTTTAGTGTATGTGTGCACGGGAAAGTCTCTCTTGCATTGCGGAAATAACTGGAACAGTTTTAGCACATCGTAATTGTTAGATTTTTTGCTAGCCCAGTCTATTGGAGTGCGGTCATACTTGTTTTTAGCTAATGGGTCCACTTTTCCAGTTGATAATAAGTATTGCACAATGTGGGCTTGACCATTGAGACTAGCATAGTGAAGTAATGTATTACCATCATCATCGTTTTCACATGATGGGTTACAGTGTGCCTCATTAATGAGATACATGGCTATGTTGAGGTGACCATTACTACAAGCAAAGTGAAGTGGTGTATCACCATAATTGTTCTTACATGATGGGTTACAGTGTGTCTCATTAATGAGGTACATGGCTATGTTGAGGTGACCATTACTACAAGCAAAGTGAAGTGGTGTATCACCATTATTGTTCTCACAAAATGGGTTACAGTGTGCCTCACTGATGAGATACTGAATGGTGTGGAGTTTACTATTTTTACAAACATAGTGGAGTAGTTTTGAGGCGTCTTCGTAATTGTCTGCTTTACTACAAGCAAAGTGAAGTGGTGTATCACCATTAAAGTTCTCACATGATGGGTTACAGTGTGCTTCACGGATGAGGAACTTAGCTATGTTGAGGTGGGCATTCTTACAAGCAAAGTGAAGTGGTGTATCACCATCATTGTTTTTACATGATGGGTAGCATTCTAGTTTACTGATGAGGTATTGAGTAATCTTAAGGTAACCATAGCGACAAAAATAGTGAAGTTGTCTATTGCCACAAATGTCTCTAGACATTGGCTCATTGTGCAGTTCTTTGAATAAGTACCTTACCACCTTCTGGTGATTGTTGATGATAGCATAGTGTAGTGGAGTGCATCCATTAGAGTCCTTACTGTAGATGCCACACTTGTACTTTGTTACTAGATCAGTGATGATATCCATCCAGCCATGGGCAGCTGCTAGGTGGAGCAGAGAGACCGGTGAAGTGTTCCCTTTTGGCTCAGTGCAGTTGTGTGCTATTGTCCTGATGTCAGCTGGTTCTATTTGTGGTAGTAGTCGCTCAGCATCTTTTTTACTTTTTTCTTTGAATGCTTCTACACATTCTCTCCTCAACTGTTCCTGTGTCATCAATTTTAGTTGACTCTAATCCAGTCCTTCTAGTTGGTATACTGTAAATTATTACTGTGACATCCCTTTTATGGGCAAACAAGGAATTGCACTAATCAATGAATGTTAGCCTATTGGGAGTTTCTCATAGTGGTCATGTTTGCTTTAAACTCAATACAAGTCTAAAATGTAAGTTTAATAATAACGTGATGTGTTTATGATATTAGTCCATTCATGAGACTATCATGTGAGTATCTCATAGTCAATATGACCTTGCAATATTGTTGTCTTCCAAGTTGTCATGGATACAGTATTTCCTTATGATGTTAGACACATGACCAGCAAAAGGTAATTTTAACCATAAGCTCCTAAAAATAATAAAGGGTTTCAAATGTATATTAAGATATTCCTGATGTCAGCTGGTTGTTTTATTTGTGGTAGCGGTCTCTCAGCATTTCGTTTGTTCCCTTGTTTGAATGCCTCCATACGCTCACTTTCCAAATTTTCCTGTGACATCTTTGCTGTAGTTGACTCTGGCTCTTTTTTGACCAAAGAAGGCAATGCATTTACCTATGAATGTTAGCCTATTGGGAGTCTTAAACAGTGGTTTTGTGATCTTTTTATGAAGGCATGGTATTATAAACCCATTACAATACACTGCAATGAGAGTTTACTATTCTTGTTTATGTGTTTATGATAATAGCACATCATGAGACTGTCTTTTGAACATAACAGTTTCGATATGTCCTTGAATTATGCTTAAGAGTCATCCAGGGATTGATAGTTTATGGGACATGTGCAAAGGCATTAGCAGTATCTGATCCTATAGGAGATAATAAAGAGAAGTATTAGCTAACTATCATCAAACTAACATCTTTTCTAAAGCTGCTAGTACATTTCTACCACTAGGAACAGAACTGACATGTAGAGATGACTGCGATTCAAGATGGTAGCTGCAATGGACTGAAAACAATCTATTGCCTGCCAGTATAGTTTCCCACTTTAAATTTCTAGCAGGTTTACAATCAATGATTCTAGATTTTTCATGTGCACTAGCTTTCAAGAATTAAGTCTGTTAACATTTTTTAATGCTTTGATGAGCCTAACTTATCTTGCATGGGTTGTGATTATGGTAACTTGCGTAAGGCCTGGCACAATGTTTCAGATGGATATAAAGATTACTTCTAGTGTTCTGTCATAGCTATAAGTGATGGATGAGGAGGAGGCCTGTTTTTAAATATCTAACCCACTGATGTAGGGATACTTGGAACTTCAGTAATGCTTACTTTTGCAAGCAGCTTGTTCCTTTACTTTTGATGCTGATGCTGACACCATTTACTCTTGGTGGATTTCTGAAAGCAACAATAATTCTGGCTCTGGGATCTGATTTGATGTGTTGGGCATGTTTTAACACATACATGTAGTTTTAACTTAGCAACTGAAATAGCGGTCTCATGTGATCTTAATTTCAAACAGGGACTAAATTTTTTAGTTAGGAAATTTTTCAGAAGGTGCATAGATACATGTTGAAAATTTAGAATGTTTTTAAAACTAGCTATACAATATTTGTATGGCTGACAGCACACAGGAAATAAGTACATCTTCATAATAGAGCTTCACTGAAACCAAAAATTAATGCTCAATATCCTCAATAACCTTGCTCCTGCTCCTGCATGAGAGGAACAACACGCACTCACAATGGTGTACTAGTCACAACTCACCATCAGTTGCTGATCCTGTCAGCTGTCTCGTGCTCTCCCATACTCTGCAGTGCAGCTCTCAACACACTCCATGAAGGGACTCCCTTCTGTGAGACATTGTCTTGTTGTTGTAGCCATGCTGAGAGCATGTCTATCCTGCATTCATTAGGTTTGCCTCGTCGATAGGTCTCGATATCGGTCAGTGTTGAGTAGAGAAGGCCTAGTTGTAGTCCAAGGACCTTCCAGTCATTGAGATCACGAATCACAGCCAACACATCACACAAGTCATTCTCAGCTGTAATGAGTACATAATAACAGTGACACTCTCCTCATCATTGTAACTCACTAAGTGTTCTAGAGATGCCACCACTAACACCAGCAGCAGCTGTGGGTAGCTGTGTAGCAGTAGCTGTGGGTAGCTGTGTAACAGTAGCTGTGTGACTGATGATGTCTTCCTCCTTCAGCTCAGCCACCTCCTATACACACCAGAGAAACATACGATCACATGCTACAGTACAGCCTGCACACTGCAACTCACCAGAGGGTTTCTACCAGCAAATATGCTGTACTTGTTGACACACTCCCTGAGCTCATTGTGGTCTCGTGGCTTCTGGTGGGACAGCTGACAGTAGCTGAGTACCTCCTGGAGGAGGGGACCAGGAACAGGCTGGCTACCCATACTTTGGTTGAAGAGCTGGCACACAGAGGAGGGTTGCAATAGATAGTAAGGCTCACACGATAGAGCCTCATCTGTTGAGAACTCATTCTTTCCTTCCTTTCGGTCCAAGAGAAGCTTGTGGTGAAGAAGCATTGACCTAGCTACTGTAGGTAGATCAAATAGGTCAGTGTCGGACAAGGCATCAAAGGGATAGCGGTCGAGTAGAGAGGGAGAGATGAGACATTCACATGTGGCGACAAGTGGATTACACAGCTGGTGTTGGAGGTCGAGGATCATCCTGATGACACTGCTACAGGTCTGTGCTGCTTCTCTGGTCTTCTCAGACACCAGCACAATGACCCAACGATTGAGGTCTACAATCTCTACTATAGTGGACACTCCAGAGACACTCTTCCAGCAGATTCCATTTTGCCACACCTCACATTGTCGGTCGAGACCACACAGAGAGGGAGAGAGTGAACGATTCTTGCTAGCTAGCGAAAACCTGAATGCAAGTCGAAGGAGAAGAACATGTAGAAAACGACTACTGAAAAACTGGTGAGGGTCACTGCACCCCAGACACCAGCCAAACCTTGGAGAGGGGAGGTCACCTGGTCGATGTTCTTTAACGAGACTTGGGAAGAAGAGATGGTTAGTTCCTGATGGAGAGAACGATGAAGTAGCTTTGAGAATAGTAGCTTGAAGTATAGAGGGGTCCACTGGATGACAAAATTCCATACTCTCAAGACAGCCCACAAGCATCTCTGAGCTGTACTGTGGGAACAACTCCCCAAGGGTCGCAATGGGCACTATACCAGTGTTACTGGCAACTTGACGATACTGCTTGAATTGGTCAGGAGCAAATAGTGTTCCATTGACCTCTCTCAAAAAGGTCTCTTTTTCTACCACCACCCAGCTAGACTGGGGATGTTCTTTGTTCTGCACAAACAAAACAAGACCTGTATCACTTAGGGAGATCAATGACTCTGTGAGTACGATAGGGTCAGGAAAAAGATTTTCTGCTGAATCAAGTGCTGAGGTGAGTTCTTGCAGTGTACAGCCTGTCTTCTTGAGCTTTGTATGAAGAAAAGCGTATAACACATGACAGTATAGATTTGTTCTGGGCTGGGATGATAGTATTGCTTGTTGGCTGGTTGAGAGGAGAGAGCAAAATGAACGTGCTTCTTTGGTTTTTAACAGTCGACAGTCTATGCTTACAAATCCTCCATATATCAGCTGCTTCACTCTGCTCTCTGCTATGCTCTCCACTAGTAAGCTCTTCTCCTTTAGCTCTTGTGATGACTTGACCATGTCAGCATGGCTGCCAAGAATGATGACGTGTGATGATCCCTGGACTGAGCTACAGGCGTTCTCTATGAAACTGATCCAGTAGTGGATGGACTCGCTGATCTTGTCCA
The DNA here is from genome assembly GCA_964017065.1 of Haliclona indistincta. Lineage (NCBI taxonomy): Eukaryota > Metazoa > Porifera > Demospongiae > Haplosclerida > Chalinidae > Haliclona > Haliclona indistincta. The sequence continues at coordinate 1,199,803 of OZ024791.1, forward strand.
TACACTGACTCAAGTCTACGATACAAACAAATATAGCGGCAGAATTCTTCATGATGCTTTCCAGTACAGCACCATGACTAGAGTAGTACTCTTGTTGTCCTGCAAAATCGTATATTACCATGTTACCAAGCTCATTAACCTTGCTCTCAACATGGAGAGGTATGATTCCAGCAGTGAGGCATTCTACATCAGTAACACGACCTGATGATAGTAGAGAGAAGAAGCCACTAGCTTTGTTAGCTAAGCGAAAAATGAGTTGAGATATGGTGGTCTTGCCAGCTCCACTGTATCCAGTTAAGATGAGTTTAGTGTATGTGTGCACTGGATAGTCTCTCTTGCATTGTGAAAATGATTTCAGGAACAATTTCAGCAGATCATCATTATTGTTTTGTTCACTAGCTATTTGTAGTGCAGTCTTGTGATAATTGGTTGTTGCTAGTGGGTCAGCTTTACCAGTTGATAGTAGGTATTGCACAATATGGGTGTGACCACTTCGACAAGCGAGGTGAAGAGGTGTCTCGCCATGATTGTTCTCACATGATGGGTTACAGTGTGCCTCACGGATGAGGTACTGAACAATAGTAATGTAACCATTGCAACAAGCGTAGTGTAATGCAGAATTTCCTTCGATATCTTTAGAGTTAGTGTCGCATTTATATATTTTTGTTAGTTTAGTGATGATATCCTCCCAGCCATGGTGGGCTGCCAAGTGAAGCAGTGAGACAGGTTTGTCTTTCAATGCATAGATTGGAATGTTTCCGGTTTTGTTTTTAGCCTGTATGTCAACTTTGCCTGTTGATAGTAGGTATTGCACGATATGAGCATGGCTATATTCACAAGCAAGGTGAAGTGGTGTATTACCATCTTTGTTCTTACATGATAGGTTGCAGTGTAGATTTTCAATGAGGTATTGTGTGATGTCAAGGTGACCACTTCTGCAAGCAAGATGAAGTGGCGTATCACCATCATTGTTCTCACATGATGGGTTACAATTTGCCTTACCTTTAAGGTACATAGCGATGTTGAGGTGATCATAGCGACAAGCAATGTGAAGTGGTGTGTCACCATCATTGTCTCTAACCATTGGGTCACAGTGTTGTTCATTGATGAAGTACATCACCATCTCCATGTTATTGCTGATGACAGCATAGTGTAGTGGAGTGCGTCCATCGGAGTCCTTACAGTTGATGTCACACCTGTACTGTGTTATTAGGTCAATGGCGGTATCTATCCAGCCATGGTGAGCTGCCAGGTGGAGTAGCGATAGCTTCATCTGTTTGTCCGACCAAGACAAATGCATTCGTCTATAGTTAGTCCAAAACACTGCAATCTCACCATAGTTGTTTCTAGCTAGTGGGTCCACTCTACCGGTAGATAGCAAGTGTTGCACAATTCGGGGATGACCATTGCTACAGGCAACATGAAGTGGTGTAATGCCGTTAATATCTGCACATGATGGGCTAATGTGTATACTTATGAGGAACTGGACAATGTTGAGGTGATTATATTGGCAAGCATAGTGAAGTGGTGTGATGCCATCGTTGTCTCTAACCATTGGGTCACAGGTTTGTTTGTTGATGAAGTACTTCACCACCTCTAGACTTCCTTTAATGGCAGCATAGTGTAGTGGAGTGTGTCCATCTTTGTCCTTACAGTTTGTGTCACACTTGTACTTTGTTATTAGGTCAATGATGATATCCATCCATCCCTGGGCAGCTGCCAGGTGGAGCAGAGAGACCAATTCAGCATACCACACACCTGGTATCGAAAATGCTGTTGTCCAGATGTCAGCTGGGTGTCTTATTAGTGGTAGCAGTCTCTCAGCATCTTGTTTGTTCCCTTGTTTGAATGCCTCTATACACTCTATCTCTTGTGACATAGTTGTAGATGCCTGTTCTGTGTTCATCAAAATTTACGATGCTAATACCATACATGGTATTATAGGTTTCACTAATTGTTTGTAATTTTGAATTTTTCATTTTCATTGTTTACCGTAAACAAGGATTAAACGTGCAAAACACATGCAATGTCAGTGTATTGTAGCGATACACCAATAACATAAAAATTTAACAGCCATAAAATGTTGTATTCTACATTCTAAATAATAGTACTACAAGCAGATACTAAGAGTTTAAACAGACCTGATTTTTGGTGAAGTTAAAGCTTTTGTGTTAATAATTTTACCACATTTTGTGTGAGATTGCTAGCAATTATAGATTTTCATCAATACTTAGCTCAACATAATTTTGTTTCAAATCCCTCAGCATGCTTACCTTACCTTGTACGCTTTAGTGACATTTTGCTGCATCTAATTCAATGTTCCTTCTTTGTGTGTTGTTTGTCATACTCTTTTTGTTTACAGTATTAGAATAAGCAAGTCACAATTTGTCAACAATTTACTAAGTTATCTTTCAGTGTGCACATACAGTGCTTACAGCCTAAAGAGGGCACTCATCTGATTATTGAATTTAGTCTACAAAACTTTCTACATCGCTATTTCTATTGCATTAATGCAGATTGCAACTTTGACCATGAGAAAATGCAAGACACACGATGCTCTACAGCTATCTCCCATTGAAGCTAATACAATAGCGCCATGTTTGTGACATCACTACAATTTGTACGACGTCACGACGAACCACACCTACGACACAGCAGCCACTGTCTAGCGCCACAACGAGGCTTGGCGGTTATTATTTCCTAGAGCTTAGCTAGTATCTATGCTGCAGAAGCACGCTTAAGAACGGGCAAAGCGCAAAACACAGATTTTGATCGGCGCCATTCTTGCCGCTCGACGGTTAGCGGCGCAGCGCACGCAGAAATGCGTAATCGATAAACGCTCATATTGGATGAATATCATTATAACACGGCAGAGAGTCGAAGTGACAGCTAAAAGTTGGTGTTCTCGACGACCGCGTTTGCGCATGGATGGACGTATCACGCTGGTTTAAAAACTAGTGAAAACTACAAGTATTCAGCTATCCATATATCAAGTGGTTTTTCTTAACTCGCAAAGCTGTTGAATTCTCAGCTTAAAGCAATTTTCAACTCAAAAACACTAAAATTTCTGTCCTTTTTGGCTTCCTACATTAGCATGGATCAAAGATAAGCCTCCAAACTTTGTGAGATGAACAAAGACCTACCTTACAATCAAACAGTAAATGGTTTTTGCTTAACTCAAAACAGCACTAAAATGCTGGCTTAAAGGTCATTTGCAATTGGAAGGTGTCAACTTGTATCACTTAAACATTATTATTTTCAGAACTACATAGAATTACTATTTGTAATTTGACTAACATAGGCAGAGAGGATCATTCTACACTTACACCAACTTTGGAAGCAATAGGTCCCAGAATAATGTTTTTACAACAAAATATGTACTGAGTTGCTAAAATCAGCTGAGTGCCCTCTTTAGGCTGTATGCACTGTACATATACTATTTGTTAGTCAATGTCAGGTCAATGTTATCCTTTTAAGTTTCTTGCTGACTTTTAACCTGTTTCACATTATCCTCTCACCGCTTACAGCTAGAAAAGTGGTTATAGAATTTTCTCGGTGATCACATGACTAATGAATAGGATAATACATATAGGATAATGGATAGGATACAGGAATATCTCTCTGAATTCTCAATAATAATATTTTGTTCAGTTTACGAGCTGCTGCACCTTCTCAACTGTTTGATGATTGATATCAGACGACTCGTGGAGCTATGCTTGTCAGCTGAAATGAACTGGATGTGTCCTCCTTGCCAGTAGCAAGTTCTAGCCAGCTTGCAGGAGGGGAGCCATGGTTTAGCATGAGATATGCAGCATTGTTGGTGTCCAGTACTGTAGGAATGAAGAGGAACATTATCTAGTACAGTAAATAATGCACCTTTCGTGTGAGATTCATGCATGATAAACCAAGCACCTTATTACATGCTATTATCATAGCTCACAAGCTAACAATTGCAAAATTGTGTGTGATCCTGATGCATGAGCAAAGCACGTTATTTTTGTGTACTGGTGTACCACATACTGTATCACCCAGACATGCCTACACCAAGTTATAATCCTCTAAAGTTGTCACTTAGCAACTTACAGGTCTTGCAAAATTATTCATAAACCATGAAGGACAAACCATAGATTGTCAGCAATAAAAAGGCGTCCACATGAGGTATTGCCGAAGCCTATATCAATGTGTGCATACAATGAGCCTCTTAGTATGCACGGCATCAATAATAATGATTCGTCACCGTTGCAGCGAGTGGATGCTGTTTTGTTCATGCATGCTGGTTCGTGGTCTATGAATCAAGTAAAATAGGAATTCAAAAATTTGTATGCTATAGTAATTTCTTCCTGCTCTTGTATGAGATGAACAACACATGCTCACAGTACTAGCCACAACTCACCATCAGTTGCTGATCATGTCAGCTGTCTCATGCTCTCCCATCTGCTTCAATGCTGCTCTCAACACACTCCGTGAAGGGACACCCTTCTGTAAGACATTGTCTTGTTGTTGTAGCCATGCTGAGATCATGTGTATCTTGCAGCTATCTATCCTGCCTTGCTGTTCAAGGTTTATTCTCTCTAGTGAGATGTCGACAAGACCTAGCTGTAGTCCAAGCTCCTTCCAATTGTTGACATCATCAATTACAGCCAACACATCACTCAAGTCATTCTCAGCTGTAACAAAAATAAATATCCTAGATCGGTTGTCCTAGATCGTATCTTATCTACAGGTACTAATTTTTGCAATTTTATACTATAGCGAGTAATGCAAATCCGCAAAAATAGAAAATATTTACCCGCAAAAATTGCTACTATAAGGCATTATTTTTCTCAGACGATAACTTTCGCGATGGTGAGTTCACAAAAAATTATTGTCACAACAGAAATTGTTTTTAGTTCTGTTCCTCAAAATTGTGAAATTTTGTTTTCACAAACTACGTTATTGCCTTCAATACGCGAAATATGTAGCTAGACCTTGAAGATTATACAATCTACACTAAATACACTGTGTAGTAAGGACACTGTCCTCATAATTATAACTCACTGAGTAGTCTAGAGGTATCACAACTAACAGAAACTGTGGGTAGCTGTGTATCAGCAGCTGTGCGACTGATGATATCTTCCTCCTTCAGCTCAGCCACCTCCTGTACACACCAGAGAAACATTCCATCACATGCTACAGTACAGCCTGCACACTGCAACTCACCAGAGGGTTTCTACCAGCAAATATGCTGTGCTTGTTGACACACTCTCTCAGCTCATGGTGGTCTCGTGGCTTCTGGTGGGGCAGCTGGCAGTAGCTGAGTACCTCCTGGAGGAGGGGATCAGGAACAGGCTGGCTAGCCATGCTTTGGTTGAAGAGCTGGCACACAGAGGAGGGTTGCAAGAGGTAGTAAGGCTCACACGATAGAGCCTCATCTGTTGAGAACTCATTCTTTCCTTCCTTTCGATCCAAGAGAAGCTTGTGGTGAAGAAGCATTGACCTAGCTACTGTAGGTAGATCAAATAGGTCAGTGTCGGGCAAGGCATCAAAGGGATAGCGGTCGAGTAGAGAGGGAGAGATGAGACATTCACATGTGGTGATAGCACTACACAGCTGGTGTTGGAGGTCGAGGATCATCCTGATGACACTGCTGCAGGTCTGTGCTGCTTCTCTGGTCTTCTCAGACACCAGCACAACGACCCAGCGATTGAGGTCTATAATCTCTACTATAGTGGACACTCCAGAGACACTCTTCCAGCAGATTCCATTTTGCCACACCTCACATTGTCGTTCGAGACCACACAGAGAGGGAGAGAGTGAACGATTCTTGCTAGCTAGCGGAAACCTGAATGCAAGTCGAAGGAGAAGAACATGTAGAAAACGATTACTGAAAAACTGATGAGGGTTACTGCACCCCAGACACCAGCCAAACCTTGGAGAGGGGAGGTCACTTGGTTGATGCTCTTTAATGAGACTCGGGAAGAAGAGATGGTTAGCTCCTGATAGAGAGGATGAAGTAGCTTTGAGGTTAGTAGCTTGAAGTGTGGAGAGGTCCACTGCATGACAGAATTCCATACTCTCAAGACAGCCCACGAGCATCTTTGAGCTGTACTGTGGGAACAACTCTTCAAGGGTTGCAATGGGTACTATACCAGTGTTACTGGCAACTTGACGATGCTGCTTGAAATGGATAGGAGCAAATAGTGTTCCATTGACCTCTCTCAACAAGACCTCTTTCTCCACCACAACCCAGCTTGACTGGGGATGCTCGTAGTTCTGTAAAAACAAGATTAGGCCTTTATCACTGAGGGAGATTAGTGATTCTGTGAGTAGTGTAGATTTGTTAGAGTGATCATTTTCTGAATCAAGGGCAGAGATCAGTTCTTGCAGTGTGCAGCTATTTTTTCTGAGCTTTGAATGCAGAAAGGCATACAACACGTGACAGTACAAATTCATGCTGGGCTGGGATGATAGTATAGCTAGAGCGGAAATGACGCGCTTCTTTAGTGTTTGATAGTCGACAGTCCATGCTTACAAATCCTCCATACATCGGCTGCTGTATTCTTCTTTCTGCTATGCTCTCCACTAGTAAGCTCTTCTCCTTTAGCTCTTGTGATGATTTCACCAGGTCAGCATGGCTGCCAACAATGATGACGTGTGACGATCCCTGGGCTGAGCTGCAGGCATTCTCTATGAAACTGATCCAGTAGTGTATGGACTCACTGATCTTGTCCATACACTGACTCATGTCTACAATAAAAATAAAAATAGCACTAGAATTTCTCATGATGCGTTCCAGTACGGCACCATGACTAGAGTAGTACTCTTGTTGTCCTGCGAAATCATATATTACCATGTTACCAAGCTCGTTGACCTTGCTCTCGACATGTAGAGGTATGATTCCAGCAGTGAGGCATTCTACATCAGTAACACGACCTGATGACAGCCAAGAGAAAAAGCCACTAGCTTTTTTAGCTAATAGGAAAGTGAGTTGAGATATGGTGGTCTTGCCAGCTCCACTGTATCCAGTTAGGATGAGTTTAGTGTATGTGTGCACGGGAAAGTCTCTCTTGCATTGCGGAAATAACTGGAACAGTTTTAGTACATTGTAATTGTTTGGTTTTATACTTGCGCAGTACATTGGAGTGCGGCCATAATTGTTTCTAGCTAATGGGTCCACTTTTCCAGTTGATAATAAGTATTGTACAATGTGAGCTTGACCACAGAGACTAGCATAGTGAAGTAATGTATTACCATCATCATCTTTCCATGCTGGGTTACAGTGTGCCTCATTAATGAGATACTTGATGGTGTGGAAATTATCTAAGTGATAAGCATAGTGGAGTACTTTTGAAGCATTTTCGCAATTGTCTGCTTTACAGTGTGCTTTGATGATGAGGTAGTAGCCAATTTCCACGTGGCTATTTCTACAAGCTAAGTAAAGTGGTGTATGACCGTTACTGTTCTTACATGATGGGTTACAATGTGCCTCACTGATAAGGTATTTAACTATGTTGAAGTGGCCATTACTGCAAGCAAAGTGAAGCGGTATATCACCGTTATTGTTCATACATGATGGGTTACAGTGTGCCTCACTGATGAGGTACTTAGTTATATCGATCTGACCTTTACTGCAAGCAAAGTGAAGTGGTGTATCGCCGTTGCTGTTCTCACATGATGGATTACAGTGTGCCTCACTGATGAGGTACTTAACAAAGTTGAAGTAGCCATTACTGCAGCTAATATGAAGTGGTGTATCACCATTACTGTTCTTACATGATGGGTTACAATGCGCCTCATTGATAAGATACTTAGTTATGTAGAGGTATCCATTTCTACAAGCAAAGTGAAGTGGTGTATTACCATTATTGTTCTTACATGATGGGTTACAATGCGCCTCATTGATAAGATACCTAGTTATGTAGAAGTATCCATTTCTACAAGCAAAGTGAAGTGGTGTATTCATTGCCAGCTAATAACGACATCCTGTTACAATTTCCGTATACTATCAAAACTTAGGTCCGTATATTCACTTTAGTTAATGTATTGTGTTCATTGGAAGATGAACTTCTACTCGGCGTCCTGACTTCCACAAACTAGATTTTCACTTGGTCGACCCAGGATAGCAAACTTCAGCCTATTAGCTATCGATTGAGCTAAAAATGTTGCAGTAGAGTTGAAAAAAGTCCGTTCCAAAACGCACTTCAAAGTCGCGACTATCGCCCAATTGTTAATGTATTAGCTGATGTCAAAATGTGATTTTTATCGATTTTTGAGCGACTGTAACTAAAAAACTAAACTCGATTTTGAGTTGGTCGACCCCAGGTCTAATAGAACAGGGTCTGAAGATTTGAATGGTGTGTTCAAAATTGAAATCCAAAGAAAAAAGTAGGTTCCACTTTTGAGGTGAAGTTAGGTAAGAAACAAGTTTTGCCCGGGAAGAAATGAAGTACAGCAGTTGTGTTTAGGACAGTTTGAGCATGGATTATTCAGTTTAAACTGTAGCGCTAGTATCTCAGACTATCTCTAGACTGTCTAGAAACTAGTACTTGGCAATTCTAGTGTAGCAAAGGCTCAGGAGGGAGGCCAGAAGTCACTCGTGACCGCCATTCTCTATGAGCTCTGATTTCGTCGCGCTGCTTACTTTCTGTTCTAAAAAGAACATTGTTACAGGTAATACATAAGCTTGAGCTTCTTAGCATAGCTATACACAACCGTGTTGAAACAGTGGACGTCTATACTGCAAGCGTTGTAGAGCTGTGAAGTTGCCTACCTGTACCATGCTAGCGAACGGCGACAAGGCTTTGTAGTTCAGAGCGAAGGAAGCAGACGTTCAAGGCGCACCAATAGGAGTCCTTTTCAGTACCACAGACGCTACTGGGACTAGTAGAAACTGTGCAAGAAGACGCACAGTGAACTATGATCAAAGGTGACCTTCACGGAACGGAGCGGTTGTCATTAGCAACCCGTTATATTAATCGTGTTACATTACAAGTAAATCGTGTTCTGTGCATAAACGTAATTCCGTGTGATGTCCTTTATTTCTGGTAATGTACCATTATTGTTCTCACATGATGGGTTGCTGTGTGTCTCATAAATAAGGTACTTAGCTAAGTTCAGTTGGAGAGCGAATGGAAGTGGTATATCATTCTTAATTGATGGGATTTTACTCATGAAGGTAAGATAAGCATTTAGATAGGCATAGCGGCAAACATAGTGCAGTGGAGTGTTACCAAAATTGTCTCTTGTCATTGGATCACAGTGTTGTTCATTGATTAGGTACTTCACCACCTCCAGGCAATTGTTGTTGACAGCATAGTGTAGTGGAGTGCATCCATCAGAGTCCTTACAGTTGGTGTCACACTTGCATTTTGTTATTAAGACAATGATGATATCCATCCAGCCATGGACAGCTGCTAGGTGGAGCAGAGAGACCAATGAAGTGTTCCCTTTTGGCCCGGTGCACTTGCTTGTTATTGTCCTCAAGTCAGCTGGTTGTTCTATTTGTGGTAGTAGTCGCTCGGCATCTTCTTTGCCGTATCCTTTTTTGAATGCTTCTACACATTCTCTCCTCAACTGTTCCTGTGTCATCATTTAGTTGACTCTAATCCAGTCCTTCTAGTTGATAAATGCATGTACTGTAAATTATTACTGTGACATCCCTTTTATGGTCATACAAGGAATTGCACTAATCAATGAATGTTAGCCTATTGGGAGTTTCTCATAGTGGTCATGTTTGCTTTAAACTCAATACAAGTCTAAGTTTAATAATAATGTGATGTGTTTATGATATTAGACCATTCATGAGACTTATCATGTGAGTATCCCATAGTCTTCAGTTTCAATATGACCTTGCATTATTATTGTCTTCCAAGTTGTCATGGATCATAATGATGTGTATAGTTAGACACATGACTAGCAAAAGGTAATTTTAACCATACGCTCCTGTTTATCATAAATGAGTGTCTATGGTTATAGAGCTTAACTGAATAAAATATTTGTACGAGTAAGAAAGGAAAGAATACAGAATGATGTTTGATGAGTTGTGGAGATGTTTATTCACAGAGAAGAGTTGTCTGCCAATTTTCTGGCATAGAACGTTTGAAGTAGTAATGATAATTACACTCCCTAGGCTTACATGCACATACCTTATTGCAAGGAACAGGTTGCACCAGTTAATAGTTGTCTGCTTATACTCTCTGATATTAGCATTGTAATAACTTGCCAAAATTTAATGTTGTTCGATTTCAATTTTTAGTTATGAGTGTCACATTGTTGTGAATTGCAATCAAAACAATGATCTGTATAATTTTGTATGTAGAACAAGAACAGTCTGCCGGTCTTTGAGTGAGTATGATTTGAATAATAGCCTACACTAACTCGACTGATTCACACATGCATTCTCATTAACTGCTATTCAACCTGCATGGATTGTGAGTAGGTTTCAAGTTAGTTCACAATGTGTACAATGTTATTAGCCGTGCAGTTATCAAATCAGCTTCATCTATGGGTTCATAAAACTAATTTAATAACTACCTGAAGCTACCAATGTGTGTTATTTGTTCCTAATTCTGTTGTTCTTTGGAATTCACTCCCTTTTTCTCTCCAATCGACTATTTCTATCTCTTCTTTTAAATATAATTTAGTTAAATTTCTTTCAGAACATGACTTGTATTAGCTTTTGCTATTTTCATGTTGAAAAGTTAAAAAAAAAAAAAAAAAAATTTCTCACTTTTGGGTAAACTCTGACTGATGTTACAAACAAGACCATTGAAAAGGAAAAGCATCGCTTTCAGTTCTACAAAGTTTACAAAAATAATTTCATTTCTAAAAATGCATGTCATACAGCATAGTCAGTCAAACCACACCCACAGAATGATTCCAGTGGGCACTGCCAGTGAGTATGGTTGGATGATTTTTCATTATGCCTCGGTGGGCGGAGCCACGGGGCATACGGTAGTCGGTTTGTGTATCTGTCTGTGTGTGTGTGTGTCTGTCTGTCGGCAGGATTTCTCGTCGCTCGCAGAAAACTAAGCGCTGAAAGTTGCAATACAAGCTAAAGTCGATATTTGCTTGAAAATGAATTGTAAGGATTTTGGTTACAAGGCTCTGTTCGTGAGTTATAGCGTGATTGCTTACCTCGCGATCGCCGGCTGGCGATCTAGTTGCTGATGTAAAGACAAAATTGTCTATTGCTGGCTGCCTTACAGCTAGTGAGTTCGCCTTTACTTCAGAACAGCACGGCAGACTTGTATATGAAGCTGCAATCTAGAGTTAAGGCGTAGCTTTGCTTACCTCGCGATCTATGGCCGTTGCTGGCGATCTAGAGTTCTCCGTAGACAAAATTATCCACAGTTGACTGCCTAGAAGCTGATAGGTTACATCGTATGTCTAAAGAAATTGTGCAAGCAAGCTATGGACGCTATCTCGCTCGTTGTACGTGCTGTGCCCCGAGGGGTCCGACACTGCGTGATTTCGCGTACGAGATTTCACTGATTTCAGAGTGATTTCACTGGTTTAATTAAGCGTGGGTGTTAGTATACGGGAAAATGGTCAGTATACGGGGAAAATACGGTGATTTCACCCATGATTTCAAGATTTCAACTGTGATTTCACCAGTCAGCGTACGAGATTTCACTTGTGTCGGACCCCTCGCTGTGCCCTGAACAACATAGACACGCCCAGTTGAATTAGTGGTCAGCACTGATTGGCTTCTGATTGCATAACTATTATACTGCATTGGTACAGAAAGGTACAACAGCTGCAGTTTAACTTTACTGTGTATGTTTATTTTCTTTTCTCTACTCCTTACATCTCACTAGTATAATATTATGTAAAATGTTCATTGCCATTATTGAATACCATGTCAGATTTATTGTCTCTCATATGAGGTGCTGAACTTCGTAATAATTTTATAAGTCGTCAGCCACTAGCATAGTGTTCAACTAGCAACAGCAGACTTTCATTACTGCTTGTGCATTTCAGTTCAGCGTATTTAGTCAGACAGGCATGTATGCATAACATTCCACCGAGGCATAAGCACCTTCGGTGCCTAGTTTAAAATTAGGAAAGATATACTTATGAGACAACAATATACTAGTAATGAAGGGTAACAATGGTGTATTGCAAAGACGATACTGCATCAGCTGATTACAGTCTTGAGTATTCTACACACAGCCTTATTACAAATGACATAGTCTATAAAAATAATTCTCTGCACATCAGAATTATATCTATGCCTTGTTTTCATAAAATAAGTGCATGCTGCAAAACATAAAATAGAGCATTTCTCAATAACTCTATAACCCGTCAGCTACAGCGGTTTTATTACTTCTTGCAAGGGTAAAGCGTAAACCGTAGAGCATAGACCATAAAGCGTGGAGCACTAATGCGTTAAAATGTCATTAAATCTTTGATCATGCTCCATTGTGTGAATAAATACCAGTGACTTGACACATTAGTGACTGCAAGGTGACGCTTTACACTCAAATCTTCCTTGCAAGAACTAATAAAACCTCTGTGGACTTGGTGCGAGCTGAAGCCATGAACTATTGACTCAGTTTATTATCTTGTAGATTTATTGTGCTCTACTTTTCCTTCATATAATTACTAGTTTTATAATAAGAAAATAATAAACCTCTGTATGATAGCCTAGTACTAGGCTAGCTGTATCAAAGCCATGTTCTCACTTGTGCAGTATGGTTATTTACATCATAAGTGTAATCTGAATGAAATGTACAGCACAGCATATCACATTAGCACATGTATGTCACAACAGCAAGAACTATTGTGTTTGCAGTTTCTTGTATATTTCAATGAGTTCCTTGCAAGCTTGTGCTACGCGTGGATCTTCAGATAGTTTTGTATCTGTCACATTAAACTCATGCAGGATCATCAGAGGATGGTGATCCTTGTTTCTTCAACCACTTTAAAATTCGATAATGCCTATCATTCCACCCTAGCTCTTCTTTCAGCTCATCCCAACGTTGCTTCACAACTTTTCTTTGTTCTTCATCAAAAATACTGCCATAGCAACTCTTCCCCAAGAGAGCCTTTTCAACACAGATAATCGAAGGATTGATCATTAATTCACCAGGACTACTAGGAAATCCACACTTTTGTACAAGCTTATCAACCAATGCCGTGTCAAGCCTGTAGGCTAACTGAATTCCAAACCTCCATTTTTGTTCATAACACTCTCTCCTTCTGCGATCCACCTTCAATAGTCGATCAATCGATCTTTCCAAATCTGTTAAATTATTTTTAGCTTCCTCACTCATGGCTCACAGTATACTTGATGGGAACTTATTCAGATGCAGTAGAGCTCGAAATAATGATAACAGCAAGATACTTCGTATAAGACTAGCTAGAGAAAGACTAAAAATCTTAGAACATGGAGTCCTTTTATACAGATGAAGAAATGTGAAGCATTTCCATAGATACATTATACAGAGGTGAAGTATGCTTATGTGGTAACATCAAGTGAAGTTCGTATTTCCTAACTACTATACGTAGGACGAGCTCATCTTCAATGCTAGCCCTAACATAACATGAGCCTGTGAACACTGCTGCGGAGCCATTGGTTGGTACACTAAGTTGGGTAACAGATCAGGTACTGTATGACTAACGTAATACATTGAGTCTCATTCTTGAGTTGCAGTTTACTGTGTTATTAATGCTAGTGAGTTAGTACAATAGGCACACAAGCTTTCGCATGCTTATAGTCAGTCACATGTAAGATTTTTAGTTCTAATAATACTAGGTGTCACAGAGTGAATTGAGAGGGTTCTACTAAACAGGCTAACTGGATCTTCTCCACAGTAGCAGGAGCAACTGAAAACAATGAAGAATATTCAAATTACCAGTCAAGAATATTCAACTTACATAAAGAAAAGAAGTCTCTGTTACCAATCTCAGCTCTGGAACTCTCAATAGCTCGCTTAGCAGCAAACAATGCTGAGCAACTCATCACTAATGGCGGCTCACCAACTCCTGCATAGAGAAACAGTGATACACAGCTGCTGCAGTATAATATAACAATACCTTTACTGCCTAGAACATTGACAGGATTAGGAGCATCCTGGATTAGGAGCATGTTGTCCAGATGTCAGCTGGGTGTCTTATTTGTGGTAGCAGTCTCTCAGCATCTTGCTTGTTACCTTGTTTGAATGCCTCTATACACTCTATCTCTTGTGACATAGTTGTAGATGCCCGTTCTGTGTACATCAAAATTTACGATGCTAATACCATACGTGGTAATAAAGTTTTCTCTAGTTGTTTGTAATTCTGAATTTTTCATTTTCATTGTTTACCGTAAACAAGGATTAAACGTGCAAAACACATGCAATGTCAGTGCATTTATAGCGATACACCAATAACATAAAAATTTAACAGCCATAAAATGTTGTATTCTACATTCTAAATAATAGCAGATACTAAGAGTTTAAACAGACCTGAGTTTGGTGAAGTTAAAGCTTTTGTGTTAATAATTTTACCACATTTTGTGCGAGATTGCTAGCAATTATAGATTATCATCAATACTTAGCTCAACATATTTTTGTTTCAAATCCCTCAACATGCTTACCTTACCTTGTATGCTTTAGAGACATTTTGCTGCATCTAATTCAATCCTCCTTCTTTGTGTGTTGTTTGTCATACTCTTTCTGTTTACAGTATTAGAATAAGCAAGTCACAATTTGTCAACAATTTACTAAGTTATCTTTCAGTGTGCACATGCATATAATATTTGTTAGTCAATGTCAGGTCAATGTTATCCTTTTAAGTTTCTTGCTGACTTTTAACCCGTTTCACATTATCCTCTCACCGCTTACAGCTAGAAAAGTGGTTATAGAATTTTATCGGTGATCACATGACTAATGAATAGGATAATACATATAGGATAATGGATAGTATACAGGAGCATCTCTCTGAATTCTCAATAAAAATATTTTGTTCAGTTTACGAGCTGCTGCACCTTCTCCACTCATCTTCATAGCTTCCTTGAGCTTCCACAATGTTCTTTCCACATCGTTAGCTATCCAGTGTTCAATGATTGATATCAGACGACTCGTGGAACTATGCTTGTTGGCTGAAATGAACTGGATGTGTCCTCCTTGCCAGTAGCAAGTTCTAGCCACCTTGCAGGAGGGAAGCCATGCTTTAGCACGAGATATGCAGCATTGTTGTGTCCAGTACTGTAGGAATGAAGAGGAACATTATCTATTACAGTAAATAATGCACCTTTCGTGTGAGATTCATGCATGATAAACCAAGCACCTTATCACGTGCTATTATCATAGCTCACAAGCTAACAAGTGCAAAATGTCGTGTGTGATACTGGTGCATGAGCAAAGCACATTATTTTTGTCACATACTGTATCACCCAGACATGCCTAGTTTTAATCCTCTAAAATTGTCACTTAGCAACTTACAGGCCTTGCAAAATTGTTCATAAACCATGAAGGACGAACCATAGATTGTCAGCAGTAAAAAGGCATTGCTGAAGCCTATCAATGTGTGCATACAATGAGCCTCTTTGTATGCACGGCATCAATAATAATGATTCGTCACCGTTACAGTGAGTGGATGCTGTTTTGTTCATGCTTCGTGGTCTATGAATCGAGTAGAATAGGAATTCAAAAATTTGTATGCTATAGTAATTTCTTCCTGCTCTTGTATGAGATGAACAACACATGCTCACAATACTAGTCACAACTCACCATCAGTTGCTGATCCTGTCAGCTGTCTCATGCTCTCCCATCCGCTTCAATGCAGCTCTCAACACACTCCGTGAAGGGACACCCTTCTGTGACACATTGTCTTGTTGCTGTAGCCATGCTGAGAGCATGTGTATCTTGCAGCTATCTATCCTGCCTTGCTGCTCAAGGTTTATCCTCTCTAGTGAGATGTCGACAAGACCTAGTTGTAGTCCAAGCTCCTTCCAATTGTTGACATCGTCAATTACAGCCAACACATCACTCAGGTCATTCTCAGCTGTAACAAAAATAAATACCCTAGATCGAATCTTAGAGAATAACTTTAAATTTGTTTGCAGATTGCTGATAATTCTTTTGCAATTTACTGGAACTAATTTTTGCTATAGTGGAAACAAGGCAAAAAGCACGTGCTATGGGTGTGTCGCATGTCGTGTAACGGTGAACTGCTGCTTGTACTGCTGCTTAAATTGAACTGCTTGTATCACTACTGTAGTAGCAATACAAGCAGTTCTCTGGTCATTATCTTAGTCTCGCACATGGCTGATCATACTAATGCAGATCTTCCTGGTCTTTTTCATGATACCATGAACATAAGGCAATATGCAGACACCAGTGCTCAACGAACATTATGTGAGAAAAAAAACAAAAACGATCACTATGCTGCGGCTGCAAGAACTTCAGTGACCCACTTCAATTGAATAGCGCAGAACGCCAGAAGATCTCTCCAGCAACTACAGTAGCAAGTTATTATTGTGTGGATGTGGCTTTACAGCATTATTTAGTATTTACGAGAATTAATTTTTTGCTTTTTGAACAAAAATACAAAATATTTTACCCGCAAAAAAATTGTTACTCTAAGGCATTATTTTTTTGGACGGTAACTTGTGTTCACGAAAATTATTGTCACAACAAAAATTGATTTTAGTTCTATGTGAATTTTGTTTTCACAAACTAAGTTTTTCCTTCGATTCGCGAAATAATGTAGGCAATAGATACACTGTAGTAATAGGGACATTATTCTTATGATTATAACTCACTGAGTAGTCTAGAGGTGTCACAACTAACAGAAGCTGTGGATAACTGTGTAGCAGTAGCTCTGTGACTAATGATGTCCTCCTCCTTCAGCTCAGCCACCTCCTGTACATACCAGAGAAACATACCATCACATGCTACAGTACAGCCTGCACACTGCAACTCACAAGAGGATTTCTGCCAGCAAATATGCTGTGCTTGTTGACACACTCTCTGAGCTCATTGTGGTCTTGTGGCTTCTGGTGTTGCAGCTGGCAGTAGCTGAGTACCTCTTGGAGGAGGGGATCAGGAACAGGCTGGCTAGCCATGCTTTGGTTGAAGAGCTGGCACACAGAGGAGGGTTGCAAGAGGTAGTAAGGCTCACACGATAGAGCCTCATCTGTTGAGAACTCATTCTTTCCTTCTTTTCGATCCAAGAGAAGCTTGTGGTGAAGAAGCATCGACCTAGCTACTGTAGGTAGATCAAATAGGTCATTGTCAGGCAAGGCATCAAAGGGATAGCGGTCGAGTAGAGAGGGAGAGATGAGACATTCACATGTGGTGACAAGTGGACTACACAGCTGGTGTTGGATGTCGAAGATCATCTTGATGACACTGCTGCAAGTTTGTGCTGCTTCTCTGGTCTTCTCAGACACCAGCACAATGACCCATCGATTGAGGTCTATAATCTCTACTATAGTGGACACTCCAGAGACACTCTTCCAGCAGATTCCATTTTGCCACACCTCACATTGTCGTTCGAGACCACACAGAGAGGGAGAGAGTGAACGATTCTTGCTAGCTAGCGAAAACCTGTATGCAAGTCGAAGGAGAAGAACATGTAGGAAACGATTACTGAAAAACTGGTGAGGGTCACTGCACCCCAGACACCAGCCAAACCTTGGAGAGGGGAGGTCACTTGGTCGATGCTCTTTAATGAGACTTGGGAAAAAGAGATGGTTAGCTCCTGATGGAGAGGATGAAGTAGCTTTGAGGTTAGTAGCTTGAAGTGTAGAGAGGTCTACCTGATTACAGAATTCCATACTCTCAAGACAGCCCACGAGCATCTCTGAGCTGTACTGTGGAAACAACTCCTCAAGGGTCGCAATGGGCACAATACCAGTGTTACTGGCAACTTGACGATACTGCTTGAAATGGACAGGAGCAAATAGTGTTCCATTGACCTCTCTCAACAAGACCTCTTTCTCCACCACCACCCAGCTAGCCTGGAGATCCTCGCTTTTCTGTAAAAATAAGATGAGGCCTTTATCACTGAGGGAGATTAGTGATTTTGTAAGTAGTGTAGATTTGTAAGAGCGATCGTTTTCTGAATCAAGGGCAGAGGTCAGTTCTTGCAGTGTGCAGCTATTTTTTCTGAGCTTTGAATGCAGAAAGGCATATAACACGTGACAGTACAAACTCATGCTAGGCAGAGATGACAGTATGGCTTGTTGGCTGGTTGAGAGGAGAGAGCGGAAATGACGTGCTTCTTTAGTGTTTGATAGTCGGCAGTCCATGCTTACAAATCCTCCATATGTCAGCTGCTTTACTCTTCTCTCTGCTATGCTCTCCACTAGTGAACTCTTCTCCTTTAGCTCTCGTGATGACTTGACCAGGTCAGCATGGCTTCCAACAATGATAACGTGTGATGATCCCTGGGCTGAGCTGCAGGCATTCTCTATGAAACTGATCCAGTAGTGTATGGACTCACTGATCTTGTCCATACACTGACTCAGGTCTACGATACAAATAAAGATAGCGGCAGAATTCCTCATGATGCGTTCCAGTACAGCACCATGACTAGAGTAGTACTCTTGTTGTCCTGCAAAATCATATATTACCATGTTACTAAGCTCGTTGACCTTGCTCTCAACATGAAGAGGTATGATTCCAGCAGTGAGGCATTCTACATCAGTAACACGACGTGATGACAGCCAAGAGAGGAAGCCACTAGCTTTGTTAGCTAATAGGAAAGTGAGTTGAGATATGGTGGTCTTGCCAACTCCACTGTATCCAGTTAGGATGAGTTTAGTGTATGTGTGCACTGGAAAGTCTCTCTTGCATTGCGGAAATAACTGGAACAGTTTAAGCACATTGTAATTGTTTGGTTTTCTACTAGCCCAGTCTATTGGAGTGTTTCCATTCTTGTTTTTAGCCAATGGGTCCACTTTTCCAGTTGATAGTAAGTATTGCACAATATGTGCTTGACCATAGAGACTAGCATAATGAAGTGGTGTATTACCATCACTGTCTTTACGTGATGGATCACATTGTGCCTCACTAATGAGACACTGGGTGGTGTATAGTTTACCACTTTTGCAAGCGTAGAAGAGTAGTTTTGAAGCATATTCGCAATTGTCTGTTTTACAGTGTGCTTCACAAATGAGGTACTGGCCAATGCTTATGAGGTGACCTTTACTACAAGCTACACGAAATGGAGTATCACCATATCTGTTCTCACATGATGGATTACAGTTTGCCTCATTGATAAGGTACTTAGCTATGTTGAGGTGGCCATTACTACAAGCAAAGTGAAGTGGTGTATCACCATTATTGTTCTCACATGATGGGTTACAGTGTGCCTCACTGATGAGGTACTTAGCTATTTTGTAGTGACCTTTACTACAAGCAAGGTGAAGTGGTGTATGACCATATTTGTTCTTTGATGACGGATTACAATTTACCTCACAGATGAAGAGCTGAACTATTTTGTAGTGACCTGTACTACAAGCTAAGTGAAGTGGTGTATTACCTCTTTTGTTTTCACAAGATGGATTACAGTGTGCTTCACTGATGAGGAACTTGGTTATGTCAAGATAGCCTTGACTACAAGCAAAGTGAAGTGGTGTATTACCCTTTTTGTTTTCACATGATGGGTTACAGTGTGCCTCGCTGATGAGGAACTTAGCTATGTTGAGGCTGCGAGCGAAGTGAAGTGGTATATCACCATTATCGTTCTTATATGCTGGGACTTCACTGATGGTGAAAGGAACAGGGTCGGCATAGCGGCAAACATAGTGCAGTGGACTGTTACCAAAATAGTCTCTTGTCATAGGATCGCAGTATTCTTCATTGATGAAGTACTTCACCACCTCCAGGTGATTGTTGATGACAGCATAGTGTAGTGGAGTGAGTCCATCAGAGTTCCTACAGTTGGTGTCACACTTGTACTTTATTATTAAGTCAATGATGATATCCATCCAGCCATTCTTAACTGCTAGGTGGAGCAGAGAGACCGGTGAAGTGTTCTCAATGGAGTTATTTGTCCTGATGTCAGCTGGTTGTTCTATTTGTGGTAGTAGTCGCTTAGCATCTTGTTTGTTTCCTTTTTCGAATGCTTCTACACATTCACTCCTCAACTGTTCCTGTGTCATCCTCAATGCTTTGGTTGATTATAATCCAGTCCTTCTAGTTTATAATCTTTATTATTACTGTGACATCCCTTTTATGGACAAACAAGGAATTGCACTAATCAATGAATTTTAGCCTATTGGGAGTTTCTCATATATAGTGGTCGTGTTTGCTTTAAACTCAATACAAGTCTAAAATGTGAGTTTAATAATAATGTGATGTGTTTATGATATTAGACCATTCATGAGACTATCATGTGAGTACCCCATATATAGTCTTCAGTTTCAACATGACCTTTTTTATAATACTTTAGCTTATTTTCCAAGTTGTCATGGATACGGTATTTCCCTATGATGTGTATAATTAGGCACATGACTAGCAAAAGATAATTTTAACCTGTTTATCATAAATGAGTTTCTATAACTATAGAGCTTAACTGAATGTATCATAATAAGAATTTGTACGAGTAAGAAAGGAAAGTATACAGAATGATGTTTGATGAGTTGCGGAGATGTTTATTCACAGAAAAGAGTTGTCTGCCAATTTTCTGGCGTAGAAAGTTTGAAGTTGTAATGATAAATACACTGCCTAAGCATAGATGCACATACCATATTGCGTTGCACCAGTTAAATAGATTAGATAGTTGTCTGCTTATACTCTCTAATAATTATTAGCATTGTAATAACTTGCCAAAATTTAACGTTGTTCAATTTCAATGTTTAGTTATGAGTGTAACATTGTTGTGAATTGCACAATGGTCTGTATAATTTTGTATGTAGAACAAGAACAGTCTGCCAGTCTTTGAGTGAGTACGATTTTGAATAATAGCCTTCACTAACTCGACTGATTCACACATGCATTCTCATTAACTGCTGCTGTTCAACCTGCATGGATTGTGAGTAGGTTTCTCCATAATATTTTTATTGGTTGCTTAAAAGTCAAAAGTGGGAAATAAGAATTTATCTATTTTGCTGACTTCACTACATTATCTTAGTGATCACACATGTTGCACACACTATGGCACTATAATTTATTGACACTGCCGCAAGTTTCAAGTTTGTTCACATTATTTTATTAGCTGTGCAGTTATCAAATCAGCTTCATCTATGGCTTCATAAAACTAATTTGGTAGTTTCCTGAAGCTACCAATGTGTTATTTCTCACTCTTGCGTAAACTCTGATTGATTGTTACAAACAGAACCATTGAAAAAGGAAAAGCATCGCTTTCAGTTATAATACCCATACAAAGTTTACGTTTCTAAAAATGCATGTAATACAGCATAGTCAGTCAGACCACACCCACACAATGATTCCAATGGTCACTGCCAGTGAGTATGATCAGATTGTTAAACGACTTGAAATTAGGAAAGATATACTTATGAGACAACAATATGCTAGTAATAAAGGATAATGAGGGTGTCACAGACTGCAGAGCAGTCGTCACCAATCATACATTGTACTTCTTCACTGAAGGTTTCATGTGAGGACTAGGTTTATATAGTTGCTACTGTTATATGATAATGGTTTCTCTCTCTCATTCTGCATAGTGGTCTGGGGCCTCTTGTGCTTAGTGCAGTGAAGCTTATAATTATGTGTGATGTGTACAGAAATATTGCCTTTCACTGATCTGAGGTAAGATCTTTCAATACACATTTCCTTGATTGGTTACAAGAGTTCAGATTCTTATTAACTACATTTGGTGGAAATTTGATTTCTACTCATTGATGCTTGCTTTATGGTAATGAGGTTCACACTACCACATTAATAGCACAATGGCAGGGTTTAGAGACTAAAGCTGTGTACAGCTGCACTGGATTGTTATTTTACTGTCTTTACAGAAACACTGTGAAAAGCATTTCCACACCAAACAATTTTGTAATGCAAAGACGATACTGTATCAGCTTGAGTATTCTACACACTACCTTATTATAAATGACATAGTCTATAAAAAATAATTCTCTATATGCCTTGTTTTTTCATAAACTTGCTGCCTAATTTGATTCAAAAATTCTACAGATCATCAGGAGATGGTGATCCTTGTTTCTTCAACCACTTTAACATTATATAATGCCTATAACTCCAGCCTAGCTCTTCTTTCAACATAGTTTCACAACTTTTCTTTGTTCTTCATCATAAAATACTGCCACAAGAAAATAAAAAGATTTCTATCGAAATCAAAAGGATGTAGGGTTGTGAAATCTACCACTGGTCCACAATGTAAACTAAAACAAGGAACAAGCATGGAATGGTAACACGATTGACTTGCTAACAGACCATAGATCCCTACATCAGTGGCTGCTTTGGCTGACTATATATAGCTAGTTCTGCTAGTTGCTGTTAATTGACACCTGACGTGCATTCTTATGTACAGCTCTTCTTATGTACAGCTCTTATGTACAGCATTCTCACGACTGTTCGTGGGTGTTTTGGTCTCGGCACTGCTCGTGTAAAGGTGCTAGGCGAGTGGAAAGAAAGAAAACGAAGATGACGAAACTCGATTTTCACCGTTTCCAGGTTCGTCACTTTAGTAACAATTTCGAGCCATCTCCTTGCTACTGTAAGATGGGGCAACGCCAGAGAGCAGATCTAAGTGTTTATGGACGTATAAAATTCATCACCAGGTGAAATATCAGCGTTTGAACGCTAATACATTGTATGTATCCGCCATCTTGTTTTTCCGTTCAACCCTACATAGGGAGTCACTACCGTGCCTCCCTAATACAGCGGTTTTATTACTTCTTGCAAGGGTAAAGCGTAAACCGTAGAGCGTAGACCGTAAAGCGTGGAGCACTAATGCGTTAAAATGTCATTAAGTCTTTGATCATGCTCCATTGTGTGAATATAATGCCAGTGATTTGACACATTAGTGACTGCAAGGTACCGCTTTACACTCAAATCTTCCTTGCAAGGAGTAATAAAACCTCTGTAGTAACTCTTTAATTTTCAGCTTAGATAATCGAAGGACGGATCATTAATTCAGGGAAATCCGCATGTGTTTGTACCAGCTTATCAACCAATACTGTGTCCAGCCTGTAGGCTAACTGAACTCCAATATTAATTTTCTCCTTCTGCGACTATAATGATCCTCCTCTAATAGTCGATCAATCCTTCTTCCAAGATCTGTTAATATATTGTTGGTTTCCTCATCCATGGTTTACAGTACAGACAATGTCACTCGAAGGGAACTAATTCAGATGCAGCAAAGCTCGATAATAATGAAAACAGCAAGATACTTTGTATATTAGGCTAGCTACATGTAGACAAATAATAAAAATCTAAGAACACGCGGACTCCTTTTATACTGTTGAAGAAAGGTTAACCATTTCATTTACACCATCAGCCACTGAAATACAACTGCACATGCAGAATCTAGAGCTCTTCTGAAGTATAATTCAATGCAAGCCCGAACAGATCTAGAGCATGAGTGAACTTGCTAGTTCACAGAACATGAACCATTGCTTGGTATACCAAGTTGTGTATCATTGTAAGAGATTAGGCATGATGTAACACGTCATTGAGGCTCATTCTTGAGTTGCAGCATGGCTATTATTTTGTGTTCCTGAGTTGTACAAGTATTGTGATTTTTGATTATTCTTTACTAAGCATCAACTTGTCATAAACAATTTCCTGTTAACGCATGCCCATTGCATGTTTCTGACTAATTGTACAGAAAATGTACTGTGCGCATGCGCCAGCAAAATTTTTTGGGTCAAGCAACCTGCAAAACCCAGCACTATGCTAAAACTGTACTAATAACCACAGATGAGGGCCGGATGAGGGACATGTTTCTGTGTTGTTACACATTGAGGTATCTGCATGGTTTTCTTTGTCACTATCATCCCATGACAAAAGTTATCAATATTAAATAAACAACATTGCATGTGGTTAGTTGTGTTGTGGTATTTTCTTCCTGCTCCTGCATGAGTGGGACAAAACACACTCGTAATGATGTACCAGTCACAACTCACCATCAGTTGCTGATCCTGTCAGCTGTCTCATGCTCTCCCATATTCCGCAGTGCAGCTCTCAACACACTCCATGAAGGGACTCCCTTCTGTGAGACATAGTCTTGTTGTTGTAGCCATGCTGAGAGCATGTCGATCCTGCATTCACTAGGTTTGCCTCGTCGATAGGTCTCAATATCGGTCAGTGTTGAGTAGAGAAGCCCTAGTTGTAGTCCAAGGTCCTTCCAGTCATTGAGATCACGAATCACAGCCAAAACATTGCACAGGTCATTCTCAGCTGAAAAGAATATACATAATAACAGGGACACTTTCCTCATCATTGTAACTGACTGAGTGTTCTAGAGATGTCAAAGCTAACACCAGCAACTGTGGGTAGCTGTATGAATCTGTGACTGATAATGTCCTCCTTTTTCAGCTCAGCCACCTCCTATACACACCAGAGAAACATACCATCACATGCTACAGTACAGCCTGCACAATGCAACTCACCAGAGGATTTCTACCAGCAAATATGCTGTGCTTGTTGACACACTCTCTGAGCTCATTGTGGTCTTGTGGCTTCTGGTGGGGCAGCTGGCAGTAGCTGAGTACCTCCTGGAGGAGGGGATCAGGAACAGGCTGGCTAGCCATGCTTTGGTTGAAGAGCTGGCACACAGAGGAGGGTTGCAAGAGGTAGTAAGGTTCACACGATAGAGCCTGGTCTGTTGAGAACTCATTCTTTCCTTCCTTTCGATCCAAGAGAAGCTTGTGGTGAAGAAGCATTGACCTAGCTACTGTAGGTAGATCAAATAGTTCAGTGTCAGGCAAAGCATCAAAGGGATAGCAGTCAAGTAGAGAGGGAGAGATGAGACATTCACATGTGGTGACAAGTGGACTACACAGCTGGTGTTGGAGGTCGAGGATCATCCTGATGACACTGCTGCAGGTTTGTGCTGCTTCTCTGGTCTTCTCAGACACCAGCACAATGACCCAACGATTGAGGTCTACAACCTCTACTATAGTGGACACTCCAGAGACACTTTTCCAGCAGATTCCATTTTGCCACACCTCACATTGTCGTTCGAGACCACACAGAGAGGGAGAGAGTGAACGGTTCTTGCTAGCTAGAGAAAACCTGAATGCAAGTCGAAGGAGAAGAACATGTAGGAAACGATTACTGAAAAACTGGTGAGGGTCACTGCACCCCAGACACCAGCCAAACCTTGGAGAAGGGAGGTCACTTGGTCGATGTTCTTTAATGAGACTCGGGAAGAAGAGATGGTTGGCTCCTGATGGAGAGGATGAAGTAGCTTTGAGGTTAGTGGCTTGAAGTGTAGAGAGGTCCACTGGATGACAGAATTCCATACTCTCAAGACAGCCCACCAGCATCTCTGAGCTGTACTGTGGGAACAACTCTTCAAGGGTCGCAATGGGCACTATACCAGTGTTACTGGCAACTTGACGATATTGCTTGAAATGGACAGGAGCAAACAGTGTTCCATTGACCTCTCTCAACAAGACATCTTTCTCCACCACCACCCAGCTTGACTGGGGATGCTCGCTGTTCTGTAAAAACAAGATTAGGCCTTTATCACTGAGGGATATTAGTGATTCTGTGAGTAGTGTAGATTTGTAAGAGTGATCGTTTTCTGAATCAAGGGCAGATGTCAGTTCTTGCAGTGTGCAGCAATTTTTTCTGAGCTTTGAATGCAGAAAGGCATACAACACATGACAGTACAAACTTATGCTGGGCTGAGATGACAGTATGGCTTGTTGGCTGGTTGAGAGGAGAGAGCAGAAATGACGTGCTTGTTTGGTTTTTGAAAATCGACAGTCCATGCTTACAAATCCTTCATATGTCACATATGTCAGCTGCTTCACTCTGCTCTCTGCTATGCTCTCCACTAGTGAGCTCTTCTCCTTTAGCTCTTGTGATGACTTGACCAGGTCAGCATGGCTGCCAACAATGATGACGTGTGATGATCCTTGGCCTGAGCTACAGGCGTTCTCTATGAAACTGATCCAGTAGTGTATGGATTCATTGATCTTTTCCATACACTGACTCAAGTCTATGATACAAGCAAATATAGCGGCAGTGTTCCTCATGATGCGTTCCAGTACAGCACCATGACTAGAGTAGTACTCTTGTTGTCCTGCAAAATCGTATATTACCATGTTACCAACTTTGTTGACCTTGCTCTCAACATGGAGAGGTATGATTCCAGCAGTGAGGCATTCTACATCAGTAACACGACCTGATGATAGTAGAGAGAAGAAGCCACTAGCTTTGTTAGCTAAGAGAAGAATGAGTTGAGATATGGTGGTCTTACCAACTCCACTGT
The DNA here is from genome assembly GCA_964017065.1 of Haliclona indistincta. Lineage (NCBI taxonomy): Eukaryota > Metazoa > Porifera > Demospongiae > Haplosclerida > Chalinidae > Haliclona > Haliclona indistincta. Next base: position 1,226,143 of record OZ024791.1, read on the forward strand.
ATCCAATTAGGATGACTTTAGTGTATGTGTGCACTGGAAATCCTATTGTACATTGAGGAAATGACTGAAACTGTTTCAAAACATCATAATTGTCAGATTTTCTACTAGCCCAGTCTATTGGAGAACTGCCATACTTGTTCTTGGCTAGTGGGTCAACTGTTTCATTTGATAATAAATATTGCACAATATTGGCATGGCCATAAAGTGCGGCAAAGTGAAGTAGCGAATTATTATCATTGTCTTGACATGATGGGTTACAGTGCAATTCATCTACGAGATATTTGACCAATTTTAAGTCACCATCATGACAAGCAAGGAATAGCAGTGGTTCACTATTCTCAATTATACATGATGGATTGCAATGCATTTCCCAGATGAGATATCTGATGAACTTGATATCACGACCATGGCAAGCTAAGCTAAATGGTGTTTCACTATAATTAATTATTTGTTCACACACGATAGATTACAATATTCTTCTTTGATGAGGTATTTGACAATGTCAAAGCGTCTTTCAGTACAAGCAAGGTGAAGTGGTGTGTCACCATTCTCATTCTCACATGATGGATTACAGTCTCCCACATTGATGAGATATTGGACGATGTTTAGGTGACCTTTTTTGCAAGCATAGTGAAGTGGTGTGTCACCATTATTGTCTCTAGTCATTGGGTCACAGTGTGGCTGATTGATGAAGTACATCACCATCTCCATGTTATTGTTGATGACTGCATAGTGTAGTGGAGTGCGTCCGTCAGAGTCCTTACAGTTTAATGTGTCACACTTGTACTTTGTTATTAGGTCAATGATGATATCCATCCAGCCTTTGAGAGCTGCCAGGTGGAGCAGAGAGACCCGTCGTTCCAATATTGGTTTGCATGATAGACGAAAGATGCTCCTGATTGGAATCATGATTTCAGTTAGTGGGTCTGCTTTACCAGTGGATAGTAAGTAGTGTATAATGTGTGCATGGCCAAGTGAGGAAGCGTAGTGAAGTGGTGTTTTACTTCTCTTGCTCTCACATGATGGGTTACAGTGTGCCTCACTGATGAGGTACTTGACAATGTTAAGATGACCTTCGCGACAAGCCAAGTGAAGTGGTGTATCACCATCACTGTCCTCACATGATGGGTTACAATGTGCCTCACTAATGAGGTACTGGGCAAGGTTGAGATGACCATATGAACAAGCATTGTGAAGTGGCATACTGCTGAAATCGTCTCTAGTCATTGGGTCACAGTGTTGTTCGTTGATGAAGTACCTTACCACCTCCAGGTGATTTTTGATGGCAGCATAGTGTAGTGGAGTGCGTCCATGAGAGTCTTTACAGTTGGTGTCACACTTGTATTTTGTTATTAGGTCAATGATGATATCCATCCAGCCATAGGTGGCTGCCAGGTGGAGCAGAGAGACTTGTTTAGCATACCCGGGTCCCAGTATTTTTGTTCTGATGTCAGCTATTTGAGGTAGCAGTCTCTCAGCATCTTGCTTGTTCTCTTGTTTGAATGCCTCCACACACTCACTTTTTAAATTTTCCTGTGACATTAGCTACTGTTGTTGCTGCTGCTTCTTTCTGGTGGTGCTGAGTTCCTCACAGAGTAATGTACAATGTGCTAGCTCAACCTGGCAGGTATATAGTGTTGAGGCTGGCAGCTTGGTGTGTTCAAGCTGGCAACTGGCAACCAATTATTTATAGTAAACGCCTTATATAGTATGTTTCATTTTAGTATTTGACTGAGTCTATGTACCGAATATGAAACATACATCTTAGTGCTGATTCATCATACTTTGATACAGACTTCTTGCAGGAAGATTTGAGTGTAAAGCGTCACCTTGTAGTCACTAATGTGTCAAGTCACTGGTATTTATTCACACAATGGAGCATGATCAAAGACTTAATGACATTTTAACGCATTAGTGCTCCACGCTTTACGGTCTACACTCTATGGTTTATCCTTGCATTCTGTACAAAATGCACAGATTGTATTTCTAGATACATTATACAGAGGTGAAGTATGCTTATGTGGTAACATCAAGTGAAGTTCGTATTTCCTAACTACTACACGTAGGACGAGGTCTTCATTCAATGCAAGCCCTAACATAGCATGAGCCTGTGAACATTGCTGCGGAGCCATTGGTTGGTACACTAAGTTGGGTAACAGATCAGGTACTGTATGACCAATGTGAGGCTCATTCTTGAGTTGCAGTTTACAGTGTTATTAATGCTAGTGAGTTAGTACAATAGGCACACAAGCTTTCACATGGTTATAGTCAGTCACATGTAAGATTTTTAGTTCTAATAATACTAGGTGTCACAGAGTGAATTGAGAGGGTTCTACTAAACAGGCTAACTGGATCTTCTCCACAGTAGCAGGAGCAACTGAAAACAATGAAGAATATTCAAATTACCAGTCAAGAATATTCAACTTACATAAAGAAAAGAAGTCTCTGTTACCAATCTCAGCTCTGGAACTCTCAATAGCTCGCTTAGCAGCAAACAATGCTGAGCAACTCATCACTAATGGCGGCTCACCAACTCCTGCATAGAGAAACAGTGATACACAGCTGCTGCAGTATAATATAACAATACCTTTACTGCCTAGAACATTGACAGGATTAGGAGCATCCTTTAGTAACGTCACTCTGAAGTCAATAGGTATATCCTTTGATGATGGTGGTTTGTATTCCTATAGAAAGACCAAGAGCAGACTCAGTGTGTGCATGATCATGCTAGATCGGTCATAGTCTGAATGCAGCAGTAGTTCATACTGACCCATGTGTTATGAGTGAGCAGCTCTCCAGTATCCGGATCATATACCACTTGTTCTGTCAACCACTCACCCAGACCAAACACAAAGCCGCCTTCAACCTGACCAAGATCTATCTCGGGATTGATGCTAGAAGTTAAGAGAACAGTGTTAAGTTTTGTAATCGATAAAAAAGGTTGTAAAGGTATACCTTCGTCCACAATCATGAAGAATATCCACTCTCAATATCTGTATCTCTCCGGTAAGAATGTCTACCTCTACTTCAGAGCAGGTCACACCATATGCATTGTAAACCACATCTTCCTCAGACTCAGGATAAATACTGCATGCAGGAATTACTCAATGATATGTTAATGCATTTGCTGAACACACTCACAAGCCCTTCTCAGATAGGTCAACACCTTTGTTGAAACTCTTCTTGACAACATCTAACCAGCTCGGTGACCCTTTCATCTTCTCCTTCACTTTATCCAGTCTTCCTTTCAAAGACTGGCAAGCCTTCAACACACCCTACAAGCAATGATTCAACAAGTGCGATCGATGCATTAAAACACTAACAATGCTGTTTAGTTCAGTGGTAATGCTTCCCCCTGTAGCGTATCCATTAGGGTTTGTGAGAACACTAGTTGGCTTCACTTTCACCATGTCAAGAGGAATACCAAGTGTCTTAGCAGCAACTTGTGCAACCTGGAAGGGAGGAGGAGGAAGAGAGAGGGAGGAAGATGAAGAGAGAGAGAGAGGGAGGAGGAAGGGAGAGAGAAAGAGAGAGAAAGAGAGAGAGAGAGAGAGAGAGAGAGAGGGGGAGAGAATAATACAAGGCTTATACAGACAAGTAAATACCTTAGTATTGATTCCTTGTCCAACCTCTACTCCTCCATGAGCTACAGCTACTGATCCATCTCCAGCATACACATCAACCAGCACTGTTCCTTCATACAACCACACTATACCAAACTTGAGTGGTACCATTGATATTCCACGCTTCCTCCATCGATTTGCCTACACAGACACACAATGAAAGATGAAACACCTCTCCATCATAAAACAAGTGTTACAATTAGTACATAACTGACTTTGTTAAACTCTTCAACTTTCTCCTTCCTATTCCTCACATCAGCAGATGAGTAGAGCTCTATAATGTAAAGTGAGTGAGCACACGAGTGATACAAATCAAAGAATAGCAACTCCAATACACAAAGTACTTACAGCCACAACCAAGTCTATAAAATCCGATCAAATTAACGAGATACTAAGGATTTATGGTTAAATGTCAGAAACACTAGTTGTTTAATACATGAAAACAGTTCTTGATCGTCTAATCTAGCTGCACTCTTGACTGGTGTCATTTGGTAATGCTAATGCAATTTGATTCTAGTCAAGGCCGCTATAGTACCGTGAGTGTTGGAGTCACCATCTCTTGACAACACGTTACTCACCATCCCACATAGCCTCAATATTACAGTGATCCAACTTGAATCCTATAGGATAGTTCACCTGCATGGTTGAAGGTAAAATGAAACTACCAAAGAGTCCATCTCTGAGAGATGCATGAATATTTAACCCTCTGAATGCAGACAAATTGTAATCTCATGCATGCAGCTTCTGTGTGTGTATTTCACCAATATAATTCTAACCAGCAAGTGCTGCCTGTGCACAACAGCCAATGCAGAAACTGATTGTCAATCATGACTACGCCCACTTCATAATATCAATGTGTCAGAAACACACACACATACACACCACAGCAAGCAGATTCTTGGGTTTGGCTGTTTCCATGACAAGCTTAGGATAACCAATCCTTGTTGTCAAGCTTTTCAGCTGGCTCATTAAAATTAATGATATTATATGACATAGGGGGTAGTGGGTATTCAGCCTGGGCCCCAAACTTCTAACACTGGAACCCCTACTCCAATAAAAAATTATATGGAAATTGTGCAAAACATTTCACGCTTTGAAGGCACCCACAAAAACGCAAAATTATTAATGCTAATAATGTTACCATGGTACATGGTAGCCTATCAACAGATGATATTGCATAGCAACCTCCCTCAGGCTTACAGTATATGATGTGTCTCCTTGCTTGTACAGGTTGGCTCGCTTCACTTGATCCACATCTAGTTGAAGAGAACGTGCTACATGATCCATAATGGACTCCATCACAAAAATAGCTGCCATGGTGCCTAAGATGACAATGAATACATTAGTAGAGAGGGAGGTGAGAGGCTACTTACCTGGTGATCTACAAAAGGTGTTACTGCAGGTATCAGTCTTGCAAGAGACGGGAGTCAAGCTCCAGTTAGCACAGCGATAAGCTGAGAGCAAGCCATCAACACAGTTAGACTACAGGCAAGTACTAACTATTATCCAGTGAGAACAAGGCAGGAGACATCACACAACTATCATTATTAGTATGACCGGAGTCTTCATATAGAATGATCTCTACTGCATTCAGTATACCCTCCCTGGTAGAGCCCACCTGAGGACAGCAGCAAAGATGAGATACATGTGCCTGTGGTCTAACCTTGTATGAAGCATAAGATGGATAGCGTTTACCAGCCATCTTCATATTCGTGTCCAAGTCCATATGCATTCTTACCGGCCTACGCACAAATCAGAACCATTCAAGGACAATCATGATGTGGAATTGGAGATAGCGTAATTCACCAATAATTGTGTTCTCTACCTTCCAGTGATGTATGATCCCAGACCACATGCAGCTGCAATATGGTGACAACGAGTGATCTTGGCGCCAAAAGCTCCTCCAACTCTTTTCACACTCACATTTACACTATAAACAGTGAAATCGATATGATAGACGCATGATAGTAGCCTACCTGTTGTGTGATATACCTAAGATGGCGGCCACAGCAGCCTGGGTCTGTGTGGTCCACTGGGTAGAGGAGTGTACTGTGAACCCATCATCCTCTGGAACACACAGAGCAGTCTAGTAGAGACACACACTGTATGGGTCCATGGTTACTATGAGCTAACTTGTGTCTCCATTGAGAAGTGATATTGTGTTCCACACCCAATCTCACCAGAGATCACATGATCTGATCCAGCAATAGCTCCTATGGTATACAGATTATGAACAAAACTTCATTTTATGTCCAGCTACCTTGTGTGTCACCAATTGTCATACCGGCACTGCTTGGTATCTCGAAGTCGCTATGGAACGACTGTTTCTCGATAGCTTCTTGTATAGTGAGGATTGGTTTGGCAATGGGATCATATGAGACTGTGATAGCAGCTGCCATTTTGAGAGCATGTGCATGAGTGTCGGCTAGAACAAGAGCTACAGCTTGACCAGCATAAGCAGACACACCATCAGCTAATACCTGCCGAGAGATTGCTAGTGAGTGAGTGAGTGAGTGAGTGAGTGAGTGAGTGAGTGAGTGAGTGAGTGAGTGAGTGAGTGAGAGAGAGTTACTTGTTCAGGCATTGGTTGACCAGAGGTAGCCATGAAGTCATTCACACCTCCAGTAGGAATATCAGCAGCAGTGAGCACCTTAACAGCACCTGGCACAGCCTGAGAGAGGAAGGGAGTGAGTGAGTGAGTGAGTGAGTGAGTGAGTGAGCAAGTGAGCGAGTGAAGTGAGTGAGTGAGGGAGGAAGGGAGTGAGTGAGTTACATGAGGAGGGATAAGTATGGTAAAGGATAACTCACCATAGCAGCATGTGTGTTGATAGCTGTAATCTTAGCGTTGCCCTATGATAACAATACAAACTAAGAGTGTGTATAATAGTAATGTATCACATACCAAGGTAGTGAGTGCAAATGCAGCTGCTAGCTCTGCTGGTTGTGTTGGTATATCAGTAGTATACTGTGCTTCACCTGATGTCTATCAATACACAGTGTATCAGTATGTTACAGAGCAGTACTAGCATACCTGTTGGAGAGCTGATAATTTAGACATTGGTTGTGTGATAGGATACTGGCTCTTGTCTGTACTGTATGAGTGCTCGCTACGAGAGACTGGTCGTATGAACGGGACAGCTGCAGATCGGACCCGATCACTAGCACTGTCTCCAAGGACTGCAAGATAAAACTACAAGAAACCTGAGCATCATTGTTTAGTGTCACTGTCTCTCCTACCTTGTAGAACAGGTTTAGTGCTAGGTTCTTCCTGTATTGAGTACTAGCAGCTGCTGGGTACTGGTTAGGGCTGATCTCACTCGACAGCACAGACATTGCTTCACTCAGAGTGCCTGCATCATAGAGACCTTTCTGGGACAGGAATGACTCCGTTGCAGACACTCTGATCTATAGAAAGACCTTATAAACTGAGTGAGTGGGTGGGTGAGAGAGTGAGTTAGTGAGTGAGTATCCATGTTCAGTACTCACAGCTTGTTCTCTGATACCACCATACACGATAGTAGGTTTGGATATCACTTGGAGAGTGCTTGGATCCACTGTTACACTGAAGGCAGCATTCACATAGGCATGAGCATTCTACACACCACATGAAGACACTACATTAGCTACAGCAGTATCACTCACTTGAGCACGAGGCATTATCTTGTAGCTACGAAACACAGTGTTCTCAGATGAGAAGGGAATTATCATTGACACTATAACCTGAAGAAGAGTTATAATTACTGCATACAACAAAAATACACACAGTAGGCCGCCATTTTGAATATGGTCATCACTACCTAGCTGCCCTCACAACTACTGTGGTAGCTACATTGCACACTAACTGAATTGGTCATGTCGGCTTTGAGGAAGTCCCACAATGAGAACTGCTCTACTCCATCAGCCAATACTGCAACAGACACATATCTGTATAATAGCCGGCAGCCCTCATGCAGTGTGACCATACCTACTACAACCAAGGCACCAATGGCTGACATCATAGTGAAGACATCCGATGGAAAGTTAGCATTGTCATGAGTCAGCATCAGGTTACCAGCCCAGGAACCAGTCTGAACAATAAAGTAAAGATTTGATTATAAACCAGAGAAATTACGTGTTAAAATGCTTACATTACGCACTGGAACATTTGCTATCTGCAGTATAGAGAGAGAGGGAGAGAGAGAGAGAGGGAGGGAGGGAGGGAGAGAGGGTGGGAGGGAGGGAGAGAGGGGGGAGGGAGAGTGAGAGAGCGAAGAGACATCATACACACAGCAAACACATGTTATACACTGACTGACCTTCTGTAAGTGAGATGCTAGATGAGTGAAGGTGTTGGGAGACCTGTCCTGATGGGTCAGCAATACACTGATCAGACTAGTGAGTGATAGAGTAGCTCCAACCTGCAGATAGCTCTCATGTACCTGGACACCAACATACAAGATACAAATTCAAGATTTTTTTGAAGTGGTACACGTAGTGGTCCAAAATTTTGCGCAAATTTATTTTTAAAATTGCTATTAATAGATGTCATTTACCTTGACAGTCTGCAACTCAGCAATATTCATCAAGTCTATGATCACATTGGCCGACTCCAGTGCTTTAAACACACCTTCATGCATGGTATCCCAGCACAGCATGTAAAGAGTTATCACATCTCACCTCGTCCAGTGTTTCCAGCGATCAGTTTCACCTTCTCATTAGGATGAGCTGAGAAGATGTCAAACACTTGAGTGAGCTCGTTTGGTTGATACCATACTGGATCACTACTAACACGAGAATAGCTAGCAGCTGAACACAGTAGAGGCTTAGAACACTCCTTCTTACAGCACTTAGCAGACAAGTCCTGAGTGGTAAGGTGTGAAACAGTAATATTTTCCTATTTCTATCATAGAGAACTCTTGTGTACGAGGCACTACATGATCCATCCCATGACAGTGTGGTCTGAACTCACTTCAATATCGTAAGGTACTGTACCATTGGAATTCATAGAGAATGTCTTCATGGCTTCAAGAATAGGTCGATAGCCTAGGAAATGATGAGACAGCACATCATGTATCACACCTATAAACTTACCTGTGCATCTACAGATGTTACCATCAAAGTTATCCTCTACATTCTGTTCAGTTGGAGCAGGATTAGCTTGGAGCAGACTGAGATAACATTGAAACATAAGTTGTGAGTAAACTAAATTAACGAATTTACGATGGTTTTCTGAGTCTAAGCTGTGTTTTACAACTCTGCTAGTGTGTTGTGCATACAAGTGGGAGGGGCTCACCAAGTGGGAGGGGCTAACCTGTACATAGACATGACCATTCCTGGTGTACAGTATCCACACTGAGTAGCATTGTAGTCTGAGAACTTCTGCTGGATAGCATGATAGCCCTCTCGAGAGCTGCAGTGAGTAATGTGCTTTATAACTACACTGTATAATTATTACTGGCTGAGAACAATACTGTAAATAATTATTATTGTCTCAAACAAGGGGTCTGACACGAGCTGATTTAGCGTACGAGAATTCACTGATTTCAGAGCGATTTCACTAAGCATGGGTGTTAGTATACGAAATTACTATAATACAGTGATTTCATGATTTCACCAGTAAGTGTATGATATTTAACCCATACCATTGTACGAATGTATGAGTTTTGACAATCAAAGTATCAATGCACAAGATTTAACATAACAACTCACTTTCCAAGTCCCTCTACTGTAGTAATACTCCACCCATTCAGAGAATATAGTGGACACAGACACTGTGAAAGAAGTCAAAAAACATTTAGGACAGCAGCAACAGGTGTTGCAAGTATGGTTAGTGCTATAAGTCTTTCCTTTATTTAACGAGTATTATGTGGTGTATGCTCTCACAGAATTTATAGCAAACGGCGCTTGTTTCCCTGTCAAAGGGTCGGTCCTGACTGCAGTCACAACACAACAGCCACAGCCTCCCTCAGAGCACATCCTCTTGGTGCCCCTGAGCCCTGGCTGCGAGTACAACCACTCCTGAAGCGTGACGAGTGGACTGGCTCCCTCAACAACAACCGGGACTCCATTGAGAGTGAAGGATACCTCGTTCACGTGGTTCACACTGCTCATGATTGCTCGAGCTAGAGAGGATCCGGATATGGATATTTAGCTCCGCCTAGTTAACGCCCACCCGGACAAATAAAAAATGGCGATCGAGTTGTTTGGTGTCGTCGTCTTCTCAGTTGTCTAGACTACGGCTTGCTACTGCTGGTGATAGTCACACATGTTTTCGTTAAATGGCAACTAAGGAGGAGATCTTTACGGAAATGGTGGTCTTCAGTTCCAGGCGATTCGTCTTTTAAATCGAAGAGGATGAGCGACAGCTGGCGAATGACTTTCAAGCTATCGGTGCTGTGGTCTCTGACACGCGAATTATCAACCACGATCTCTCTCCTTCAAGTTACGGAGTACCCAAGGGTTCTGATGATACCGTGTACCCTCCTCATTGGCAGCGCATGGGGGCCCTGGATGCTGCAGCTGACTTCGTTGCCTCTCATCATGATCTGCTTGATTGTGACTCCACTGGTCAACCCTTGCCTCAGTTTCTTACCGCTCTACAGCAGCATAAAGTACTCTCTGATGGTTTACCAGTTACTCAACAGGCACTAGACCACTACAGCAATGCCAGGACTAACCCGCTCACAGGAGACTATACTGAGGCAGTGTTTGATGAATTCAATAACTTACTGCTCAAAATCAGTCAATACCATCTGAGAAAGTCACATGCAACTACTAGTGTCTAGCAATAATGTAAAGCATCATACCAGGAGCACAAACCATCATACCAGGAGCACAAACCTTCTGTTCATGTGCTCCTGATCATACCGGTATTATCTGATTTCGCAAGGTGTGGTTTGAGCAGCAGTTGCCGCCCACCTAATCACATGACTGTAATTTGTTTTGTAACCAATAACAACCATTAAATAATGGCGGTCCAGAGATCACTAGTACTTCCAGCGAACGAGGAATATGATGATATTGTAGAAGCTTTTAGAAATGGAGACAGGG
>OZ024791.1:1236994-1285369 GCA_964017065.1 Haliclona indistincta
GGAGAATTTCATGACTGTTCATGGGTGTTTTGGTCTCGGCATTGCTCGCGTAATGGCGCTAGGCGCGCTGAAGAAAGAAAGAAAGAAAGAAGAAAACGAAGATGACGAAACACGATTTTCACCGTTTCCAGGTTCGTCACTTTAGCAACAACTTCGAGCAATCTCCTTGCTACTGTAATATGGGGCAACGCCAGAGAGCAGATTTAAGTGTCTTTTGGCGTATACAATTCATGACCAGGCGAAATATCAGCGTTTGAACGCTAATACATTGTATGTAGCCGCCATCTTGTTTTCTCGTTCAACCCTACATAGGGAGGCACTACCGTGCCTCCCTAACAAAGGAACAAAATCCATGCCATAATATGTACGACAGTAATGTTAACATGAAAAAGTAGTTATTTGAACCTGAAGTGCAATCAAAGTATCATCATCGTGTCATTCAGTGGTTCACGAAGGGGACTCAAGAAATCATCATCATCATAATCGTCTTCATCTGTGTCATACTGCGGGTCATGAAGGGGACTCAAGAAATCGTCTTCATACTGCGGGTCAGGAAGGGGACTCAAGAAATCGTCTTCATTCTGCGGGTCATGAAGGAGACTCAAGAAATCGTCATCATCATCGTCTTCATCTGTGTCATACTGCAGGTCACGAAGAGGACTCAAGAAATCGTCATTTGTAGCCTGTATAGAGTAGAAGTAACAAAAATTAAGCAGTGCTACAGTAAATATTGCTAGTACTCACAGAATTGCCTTGCTTGTATGGCTTGATGTGTGCACCGGTCGCCTTTAGCACATTCGTCCCATCTTGTGAAGTGAGCTGGTATACACCTCGAGTGAGAACAGCTGATATAACGAATGGACCAACGTATCGCTCATCCAGTTTCCCGCCCTTTCTCTTCTTCCGCTTGAAATCTTTCTTCAAAACCAGCTGGCCTTTCTTGAAGAGATCGGGGTTGCTGTGCTTCTTGTCAAAAGCTAATTTCTGCTTTTCTTGTGCCTTTTTGATATTTGCTTTTGCTGTGTCCAATTGAGCAGTCCATATTCGTTGAAGTTCATCCTGATCTGGGTCTTGAAGGTTAGCGTATTTTACAGCTACCTCCTCACTGCTGGCTTTACGCACATTGATGTCAATGGGTAATGTTGCTTGCCGATTGAACATCAGCTGGAATGGTGTAAACCCAGAAGATTCGTGGCGAGATGTATTGTATGCAAACACACAGTTGTCCAAGTAGGTGGCCCACTCCTCCTTCTTCTTGTAGCAATACTTCACTAACATCCGCTGCATTGTTTGGTTCCATCGCTCCACCAATCCATTAGCCTATATAATAATGATTTAAAGTGTTATAATCACGCACTTCAGTAAATTGAGCTATTTTCACCTGTGGATGATACGGAGTTGTTAGTCGCCTTTTTATGCCAAGAAGATTAGCCAATCTTTTATCGAGCTTGTTGTCAAACTCCCTTCCATTGTCGGAAATGATGACATTGGGAAGACCCATACGCATGAATACCTAGAAAGCAATGATGCAAATATAATTATTTATGCACATGTTTACAAACTTTGAACAGACACGTGGCTACAGACGATGCCTCCTTGTTGGTAGTTGGGACTGCCTCGACCCACTTGGTGAAGTAGTCCGTGATTGTTAATATGTAGAGGCTCCCATCAGTGGCAGGTGGCGAAATGGGTCCGACAAAATCAATACCCAACATGTGCCATGGAGCCTTTACAGCAATCGGATTCAACTGTGGTGTGCCTGTTGTCAACTTTCTGTTCATCCTTTGACAGACATCACAAGCTGATAACTGCAATAAATGACAAAAAATATTGCAAGCATGGATTATACAATGTAGTAGAACCAACAGTCACACAGTAAACTGGTCAAGTATCATTATACAATTGATCGTACTCGCTTTTCTCTTGCAGGCGAGTAAGCAAATAATGCTATCCAACGAACAAATATGCCCACGGCCAAGCATGATAATTCTCAATGCACATTATAGTTAACATACCATATCTGTAACATCTTTTAGCAACCCATGCCACATGAACCGTTCTTTAATGCGATGAATGGTTCGGGTTCGCCCCAAGTGTCCAGCAGTACTGTCGACATGACAGGCACGCAATATTTTTTGCCTCTCGGTGATGTTTTGGATGTACCGCAGCAGAACATCTCCCTACATTGGTGAATTATGAAATATTTAGCTTATAATTCATTTTGATAAATCCTTGACTTGCTCTTCCTTTAATCTTGTGCTTGTAAAAAAGCTCTCCGTCAATAACAGCAAACTTCTTCGCCTTCCGTCTAATCGTTCTTTTTCTGCTGTCGCTGCATCCCTCGGGATATGACTGGTTTACAGCATATTGATAGGCTAGTTCGACAAGATCATCGTCAATCTCCTCATCACCGCTTCCATTCAATATCCAAGTTGTCTTGACTGGCGCTTCTGCCATTGCGGATCGACAGCGCACTACAGATTCCGGTGTAGATCTAGCCGAGGATCTAGCTAAACTCCAGGCCTTGTGAACATAGGGTCTACACGTGTTCAAGTGCCTGAGCAGGCAACGCCACATGGTAGAACTGTTCTGATTGGTCACATAGCTCTGTAGCAGCTATTGACGACGACGCTTTCTTCTGATTGGTCGAATCTCAGCCCTGCTTGCGAGCCGGCTTGTTAGCAGCAGCTGTTGCTGATGACAGACTGGCCGGAAAAAATGGTCCTATACCCGGACCATAATTTCCAGAGTCGGACCAATTTTTCCAGGAAAATTTGGTCCGGGCGGACCAATTTTACCGGTAATTTTGGTCCGCCTGACCGAAATTTCCGCGGACCAAAATTTCCGTGACAGATCACTAGTACCTCCAGCGAATAAAGAACAGGGGGCGGCGACTCTAATATACCCTGTACTTGTGGCCGCGACCGCGATCAAAATTTTGATCGTCCAAAATCTGATCTTGATCGCTTGACTGCTGTAGATTTTCGACTTTGATCGTTTGATCTTGGTCGCGCACGTGCGCGTTTAAGCTCCTCCCTAGCCTACTGCTAGTCTGGCGTGTACGTACTACACCAGTTCTAGCAAAAACATGCAAGTTAACACCAAACACCCATGCTTAGCTGTACCATTAGTAACTACCATGCGTACCTACGGCTGTGCAAAGAACAGCTGCAATGGCAAACAGGCATGCACGCAGAGGAGCTCTAATTTTAATAAGTAGGAGTGGCCGTTTACCCCTAGTGGGAGTGGCCTGACGAGTAGCTAGCTAGCCGCGTTATACTTCCGCTGTGTACGGTCTCGTAGCATATGCACAGAGAGTCATAACTCATTGTATAGCATTATAAACAGGTATGATTATGATTTATAAACTTATTAGAGTAGAGTTAAATTTTTGATTTTGATCAGCCCAGGAACTGTCTTGATCCTTTGATCGCCACCAACGAACCATCTTGATCCATTGATTCCAATTTGATCCCGGTCGCGGCCGCAAGTACAGGGTACATTGGAGTCGCCGCCCCCTGAAAGAATATGATGATATTGTAGAGGCTTTTAAAAACGGAGACAGGGACATGGCGGAGCGGCTGCTTCCTAGTATACCAAGACAAGCTATCATAATAACGACGATGTTTCAGTTTCCGGCTTCCTTTTTCGTGGGAATGGTTTCTCTGCTGCACCTGGCTGCTTATCATGGATGGAGAGATATTGTTACCGCGCTTGTCGAAGTGCACGGCTGCACTGTCTTCGTTAAAGATCAGATAAATCACACTCCACTGCACTATGCCGCTTATCAAGGACACCTTGAGGTAGTGAAATACTTACAGTGGTTGGACCCATTGGGGCAAAACTCCTATAGAGAGACACCACTTCACTATGCTTGTCAAATGGGTCACCTTGATATTACCAAATACTTTATTGATAAGCTACGTCGTAACCCGTCACACATCTACAGGTGTCGTCACGACATGGTACCACTAACTGTCGCCTATGAGAATGCTTGCCTCAAAATCACAGGAAAAGTTTTTGAAATGACCCGTACTTCCCTATGTAGGCATGAGCATAATAGTGGAAAGTATGATACACTACTACATCTTGCTTGCGAGAATGGTCGTCTTAATATTGCACAGTATCTAATTGGTGAACTACAATGTAAGCCAGCATCGTATACTACTACTACGGGGAGAACACTGCTTCACTATGCTTGTAGGTATGGTCACCTTAATATCACACAGTATTTGATTGAAATGACACATTTTAATCCAGCATGTTGTGATATTTCGAGAATTACACCACTTCACCAGGCTTGTTCAAACGGCTACGTTAAAATTGCCAGGTACCTTATCAATGACTGCCACTGTGACCCATCATGCATTGATACTAGTGGACGTACTCCCCTTCACCTGGCTTGTACATATGGTCAAATTGAAATTGCCAGGTACCTTACCAATGACTGTCGCTGTGACCCATCATGCACTGATACTATTGGACATACTCCGCTTCACCTTGCTTGTACATATGGTCAAATTGAAATTGCCAGGTACCTTATCAATGATCTCCACTGTGACCCATCGCATATTAGCTATAGAGGCCGAACACCACTTCATTATGCTTGTATAAGTAGCCATGCCCTTGTTGCAAAATTTCTTCTATCAATTGGCCAAGTAAATCCACTGGTTCAGGACAAATATGGTCGCACTCCCTTGTACTATGCTAGTGGGAATTACGATATTATCAAACTATTTGAATCATTTGAGAAGTGTAGAGTAGACTTTCCAGTACACACATTCACCAAGTTGATCCTCACAGGAGACAGTGGAGCAGGGAAAACTACCACGGCTAATTGCCTCGTTCACCTAGCTGATAGTACAACCAATGTACCTGTAGAGTATGTGCCAGATGTTGAACAGTTGACAGCAGGAATAGTTCAGCACCGCATCCAGAGTGAAAAGATAGGAAACTTCATTATTTATGATTTTGCCGGTCAGCAAGAATACTACTCAAGTCACGCTGCTGTACTAGAGCAAGTAATGCGAAAATCACCAGCCATGTTTCTCTGTTTGATTGACCTGAGTAAAAGCAATGAGAGTATCTCTCAGTCACTCAACTACTGGATAAGCTTTATTGATAACGCCTGCAGCTCAATAGAGGGAAAATCACATGTACTCATCGTTGGAAGCCATGCTGACCAGGTCACCTCATCAGTAGAGGAGAATAGGTTAATACTCCAGACGATAGCTACCAGGAGGATAAAGCGCCAAGAATACGTAGGCTGTGTCGCTATGGATTGTCGTAGACCTGATAATGAATATTTGATCTCTGTGCTAACCGATAGCCAAAGCTCCATAGCTGAAAGTCAACCAATCATTAGCTACTATAACCATGTTGTCTATGCCTTCCTGCAAACAAAGCTGGATGTTGTTGGCTGTACGCTAGACGATCTTATTACTAAAATCAAGATAGAAGATGATTCCTCTCTTCCTACTGACATATCTGATCTCACAGAGACCCTTACTACACTCAGTGATAAAGGACTCATCCTCTTTATACATGATCCTCAGTCTGTGTCTTGGGTCATTGTGAAGACAGATGCTTTGCTAACTGAAGTCAATGGAACACTGTTTGCTCCTGATCATTTTGAGGAGCATAGAGCTGATCTTGCCAGTAACACTGGCATAGTATCCATCTCCAGCTTATCCCGAGTATTTCCTGACTATGATGCTAAAATGCTTGCCAGTTTTCTCGAGTCACTCCATTTCTGTAGATCAATCGATTACGCAGTACTGAAGAATACCAACCTCCTGACTACTCCTTCTTGCTTAACAACAGATCTTCTTTTCTTTCCTGGCCTAGTTCAGTTACAACGACCTAAGAACCTTGTTCCGCAGGGAGCACTTCAGTTTGGTTGGTGTCTGAAGTGTATCAATCCGAATGAATTTTTTAGTACACGTTTTCTTCACGTTCTTCTCCTCTCAGTGGCGTACGAGTTTCCTCTAGCTGGTCAAAATCTTCATCGTATGTGCAAGTTATGGAGGAATGGCATCTTCTGGAGAAATTTTGACAATATCACAACTGTGATAGAAGTGCTTGACAATAACCGGCAGGTAGTAGTGGCTATGTCATGTGATGAATCTGATCACACTAGTCAAACTGAGCATGCTAAACTTCGCAGTTCTCTCATTTCACTGATACGCAGCCTTCAATACGAATATTGCAATATTCTCAGTGTTTGTGAGTTTCTTATTTCTCCTGATCTTGTCCGCCAATACCCCATGGATAGTAACCTGCCCGATTCTGGTTTATTTGATATTTGTCACGTGGCTCGAGCAATGCTCCTTCACAAGAAGGTGGTTCCTAGTTATAAAGATAGCAGTGGCTGTCTACCTTTACAATCACTTCCCTTTGAACCTTATCACCGTCTGGAATCCTCCTTCATCTTTCAACTGCTTAACCCCGACAAAGCTGATGAAGAAGTGCCCACCTCCCTCCTCCATAAGATACGAACACTTTGCCATCAATTTAAAATGAAGCCACAAGTTAACAAGAATCTGAGAGAGTACATTGATGGTCTTAGTCTATTTGCTGGCAGGAACCCTCTGGTGAGCACAGCACTTTGATTTCATAGCTGCATTGAATTATGTGCTGCATGTTCTTGTGTATAGGAGGTGGCTGGTCTAAACGAGGATGATCTTCCACATGAGCCCGACAATGACACTAATACAGCTCCTACTAGCACCCTCAGTGAGTTGTGACACATTTACACTAGTGTGCAGCAAATGCATATTTCTGACTCTGCAGGTATCGCTGATTTGGCTGAAGTAAAGCGGCTCCTAAAGAATCTTGTTGACTGGAAAGGTCTTGGTCTGGAGCTGGGACTACTTTATCCCTCTCTGAAGAAGATCGAGGTGGAACAACATGGATCAGTAGAACAATGCAAGACAGAGATGCTGGCTGCTTGGTTACAAGAACAGGACAATGCTAGTCAGCCGTCTTGGTCAGTACTGAGAGCAGCTTTAGAAAGAATTGGAGAGAATGAGCTAGCCAGGAGCATCAGTAACACATAGCAATGAACTGGAGTATGATTACTGTGCAGGCTTCTCTATAGGTGCCATCAGGACCTTTAACAGTCTTATTTGTGTACATTATGTTTAACCTGAGATTATGGTGTTATTATGACATCATAATAATAAAATCATGTACAAAACACAGAGAGAAGGTGAAGATAGTTGTTGGGTGGGTCAGTGAGTGAGTGAGTGGGCCTGTTACTATGAGTCACTGCGCCACAGTTTAATGGTCTTGTCGTTCTCCAGTGCTCCTGATGCGACCATGTTCTGAGTAGGATGACACGCCGTACAGAGTACAACATCTGAAGAGAATGATTAGATAGTAGTGGTTAAAGGAGGCGGAGAATAACAACTAAGATAGAGAGGAAGTGTGTAAACAAAAAGAATAATCTGGATTAGAGAGAGAGGTGCACCTGTGTGTCCTTCTAATTTCTGTACTATTTCTTTAGTTTGTAAATTCCACAAATACACCATATGATCCTCTGAGCCACTCACTATCCACTGGAGAGAGAGAGAGAGGAGGGAGGGAGGGAGGACTTTAAAGATGTGTGACCCAAATTTTATCTAATCACATAGTAATCTCTGAGGGACACTAGTAATCTCTGAGGGACACTAGTATGATGCAACACCACATAATGGCAGTTTTTATGCAAGGATGCAGATGAAACTGTTTAACCCTTTAAGGCCTAATGATGCCTTTAGGTGTCATAATTGACTCCACCTACTCTAGACGTCATAGTATGAAAAGTGCTCTAGAGAGGTCAAAAAGATGCAAAAAGATGACTTTACCTGTAAAAACCCACTGCGTGCCTCCCCACTAAAACGTATAGCACGGGGGAAATTTTAAAGGGGGTGTCCCCATTAACACGGGGGTTGAAGGGGCATCATTTTTACCAGGAATTTTAAGGCTTCAGGATGCCCAGAAATGCATACTTGGGCATAGAATATGGTCTAAACTATGCATTTTGCTCACCTGGACACCACCAGGTTTTTGTATCAGTCACCAGGGTTAAAACGAAGACCAAAATTGGCTGAAAAATGACGAGGTCGCAGCACTTAAGCGACTACAGTTCCAAAGTGGGAATGGCCAACTCAGAGTTTAGTACATGATAGTAAACTTTGACATGCCAGGAAAAAAACAGTGCTAGTTTGGAACAGCTAGCGTACTGCATGTTGTAGAAAATCGCAAAACAAATTGTCAGTTTAGAGCAAGTCAAATTTTCGTCAAAATAATTCAGGAACTAAAGGGTTAACTGACCTTTCCTCCTGTAACTGAAAAGTTAGCAAACACACAGTACTTCTCATTCTTGTGTCCTGTGTAGACCTTGAGACACTACACAACAACACACTAATATAATACATCGTCAACCAATGAACATACCTTTCCTTTAGTAAAATCCCATAATTTTAGTGTGCTACAAAAAAAACAAATGAGTAAATTAACTTTAAGAAATGGAATCGTGTATGACAACAGCAGAAAGAATGGAGTCTCACTTGTGAAGTGTTGCTGCTAATATGTATTTGCCGTTAGGTGAGAACTTGACGTATGATACAGGTGGATTCTCATCATCTGAACAGATCGAGACATTGGTAGTCACACAATATCACAACAACCTCTCTCGGGGCATAGACAAGTAGACAAAGTAGAGAATGAACACTCTTTACTTACCCACTAATGTCTTGAGGCACTGACCTGATCCAGTGTCCCAAATACGACTATGCATAGAAAATCGAATAAATTTGATACCATTTCACATGTGTTTGTTTTCACTGTACATGCATACATTCATGCTGGTTCATGTGCCTTAGCTCACCATAGTCCATCATAACTACTCGATACTATGAGAGAGCCGTCTCTGTTGAAGTGGACAGCAGTCACTGGGTCAGAGTGAGCTGGTAGTGTGCGTAGACACTTGCCGGTCTTCACCTCCCAAATCCGCACACTCTCATCAAACTAGAGAGAAAACAAAAAATAAAATACTAGTAGTATGTGAGCAGGTTATCACTCACTGATCCTGACACGATGAGATTTGACTGAGGATTGAAGTTACAACAGAACACATAATTAGTGTGCCCTCTAAGAGTTTTACCACAACGACCCTAAACATCAAAGATGAAACAGTGAGCATATAAAACCCATAACACTCTCTTGCACTGTGTAGCATTGAATGTGTACAAACTATGACTATGTGATTGAGTCACTGACTGTTGCTGCCTCCCATAATTTTAGTGTCTTGTCGTCGGAACCTGTGACCAAATATCGTGAGTCATGTGACCACGACACATCTGATATACCCTATAGAGATGGAGGGAGTCGGAGAGAGAGAGAAGAGGGAGAAAAAGAGGGGATGAAGAGGAGGAAGGGGAGAGAGAGAGAGAGAGAGAGAGAGAGAGAGAGAGAGAGAGAGAGAGAGAGAGAGAGAGAGAGAGAGAGAGAGAGAGGGATGAAGTGGAGGAAGAAGAGAGAGAGAGAGAGAGAGAGAGAGAGGGAGGGAGGGAGGGAGGGAGGGAGGGAGGGAGGGAGGGAGGGAGGGAGGGAGGGAGAGGAGGAAGAAGAGAGAGTGAGTGAGAGAGAAAGAGAGAGGAGGAAAGAGAATAGTAAGAACTGATGTTCTAGTGAATTGAGTTTCAGTACCAATTTGTGTCCTGTGATTGTTCGTTCAAACTTGCCGTCATAAGCTCCCCATATCTTTACTGTTTTATCAGCCGCTAGAAAAGAGAAACCATACTTTATAGACTTCCGGAGGATATGTGGTGCTTACATGAGCTTGCCAGCCATTGTCCATCGGGACTAAACTTTACTGCAGAAACTGCTTTTGTGTGACCAACGAGAGTGAACTTGAGACTATAGTTTGGGCGAGATGATTGCTGAATGAGAGAAACCACACAAGTGACTGACAGAAGGAAACAAGACCAGACAAAGAGAAAACATGACACTTTAGCACTACCTGGCGCTATTATAACTGCTGAGGGTTATTTCTGGTAGTGCCCAGGTAATGCATATTAACTGATTTATTACGTAGAGGTAGCCAAAGGATTCGGCAGTTGGCGACGAGATGAGACTCTTCGATGGCTTGATCGAGTGAATCTGAAAAAAGTGCAAGCTGAATTAGTCCCGGCTGGAACTGAGATGCCAGAAAGCTCGAAATGTTTCACACTGTGGTACTGTGTGTTTTCAAGTGAGGAGAGATGAGTGGAAAGTAGTCTAGCTTGCTAGACCCTCAACGCTCTCTCGCTCGATGGGAGGGGTTACGGGGCGGAGCCCCAAGCGAGATCGCAATGAGGGTCTAGCCAAACCTGCAACATGATTAGTTTCTGAAATGAGTTTTGTAATCATATTCATTATTAATTACGTCACGCACATGGTGAGCTCAGAGTGACGTTCAAGCCATATGTCTACAGACAACTGCGCGTTTTGCAGCTCGCCCCCGCCACTTTACTACCTACCAGATGGCGATAGGACTGATCTAGGGAGATTTGTGGAAGTGATCGTCGAGGAAGACCTGAAGGACAGTTGAGAAACGTGTCTCTTCCATGAAGTACAGTTTTTGCGGTATCAGATTGCAATGGCCTTGCTTTTTGGTGACCTAAAGCATGTACTCCGTGTTCAATAGCTCTCACGAAAAGTTGATCGTCGGTTGGTACGCTATCGGTTGTTTTAGCTGACCAGAGATTACACAGCGACGATAGCGCGGCCATATTGACTAAGTGACGAAATCAATGACGTAACGACTTGCATTAACAAAACTCATTTCAGAAACTAATCATGTTGCAGGTTTGGCTAGACCCTCATCGCAATCTCGGCCGGGGCTCCGCCCCGTAACCCTGCCCATCGAGCGAGAGAGCGTTGAGGGTCTAGCAAGCTAGACTAAGTGGAAAGATGATCAGATAGGGATTTCTGACATAATTGCTAGGCTTGCAATTCTATTGTCTAGGCCTCATTGTTTGATCTTGGCACCTAATTTTGTCACTTTTCTAACAAAGGATTTCACAGTACGAAATGGGAAGTGAAATCCTGGCGACCTAGGTAATAAACCTATTTAATGCTCACCCTAGGTCCACCACCTGAACCGGAACCCTTGCCTGCAGATGCATCATCCTTGGCGTCTGATAAAGTAGAAGTGAGTCGTGTGCTTGCTAGTGACTCGTCCAGTGACTCCTGGGTAGCTAGCTTCTGAACTGCCATCACGCACGTTCTGCAGCCATTCCCACGTTCACGAATGAGTGCATGATCATGAGTGAGTGAGTGAGTGAGTGAGTGAGTGAGTGAGTGAGTGTGTGAGTGAGTGAGTATCCATGATCAGTACTCACAGCTTGTTCTCTGATACCACCATACACGATAGTAGGTTTGGATATCACTTGGAGAGTGCTTGGATCCACTGTTACACTGAAGGCAGCATTCACATAGGCATGAGCATTCTACATACCACATGAAGACACTACATTAGCTACAGCAGTATCACTCACTTGAGCACGAGGCATTATCTTGTAGCTACGAAACACAGTGTTCTCAGATGAGAAGGGAATTATCATTGACACTATAACCTGAAGAAGAGTTATAATTACTGCATACAACAAAAATACAACAAAGGCCGCCATTTTGAATATGGTCATCACTACCTAGCTGCCCTCACAACTACTGTGGTAGCACACTAACTGAATTGGTCATGTCGACTTTGAGAAAGTCCCATAATGAGAACTGCTCTAGTCCATCAGCCAATACTGCAACAGACACATATCTGTATAATAGCCGGCAGCCCTCATGCAGTGTGGCCATACCTACTACAACCAAGGCACCAATGGCTGACATCATAGTGAAGACATCCGATGGAAAGTTAGCATTGTCATGAGTCAGCATCAGGTTACCAGCCCAGGAACTAGTCTGAACAATAAAGTAAAGATTCGATTAAAAACCAAAGAAATTACGTTTTAAAATGCTTACATTACGCACTGGAACATTTGCTATCTGCAGGAGAGAGAGAGAGAGAGAGAGAGAGAGAGAGAGAGAGAGAGAGAGAGAGAGAGAGAGAGAGAGACATCATACACACAGCAAACACATGTTGTTCACTGACTGACCTTCTGTAAGTGAGATGCTAGATGAGTGAAGGTGTTGGGAGACCTGTCCTGATGGGTCAGCAATACACTGATCAGACTATTGAGTGATAGAGTAGCTCCAACCTGCAGATAGCTCTCATGTACCTGGACACCAACAAACAAGATACAAATTCAAGATTTTATTGAAATGTTAGTGGTCCAAAAATTGTGCAAATCTATTAAAAATTACTATAAACAGATGTCATTTACCTTGACAGTCTGCAACTCAGCAATATTCATCAAGTCTATGATCACATTGGCTGACTCCAGTGCTTTAAACACACCTTCATGCATGGTATCCCAGCACAGCATGTAAAGAGTTATCACATCTCACCTCGTCCAGTGTTTCCAGCGATCAGTTTCACCTTCTCACTAGGATGAGCTGAGAAGATGTCAAACACTTGAGTGAGCTCGTTTGGTTGGTACCATACTGGATCACTACTAACACGAGAATAGCTAGCAGCTGAACACAGTAGAGGCTTAGAACACTCCTTCTTACAGCACTTAGGAGCCAAGTCCTGAGTGGTAAGGTGTGAAACAGCACTACATGATCCATCCCTTGACAGTGTGTAGTGAACTCACTTCAATATCGTAAGGTACTGTACCATTGGAATTCATAGAGAATGTCTTCATAGCTTCAAGACTTCTGCTGGATAGCATGATAGCCCTCTCGAGAACTGCAGTGAGTAATGTGCTTTATAACTATACAGTACAAGTGGATATGCAACGTGCCCGCATACGCTACATTGCCTGAAGACATCACTGCAGCGGATGACACGGATATAAACTACGGAATTCCGTAAATGAATACGCGCGCGAGCGCGCGTGTACTCAGCTAGCTAGCCGTGCAAGACAGTAGTAGTGCTTCTCGCAGCGTTTGTACTACTAATAAGGAAGATAATGCTTTGATATTCCAGCAAATCTATTCTATAGATGCAATATATTGTTTATGCACAGTGAATCCTTAGTATTATGAATAACTTTGGTATAAAGGATGGAATTGTTGCTGTGCTTTACTGTGTGTTGTGGCTTGCTCAGAAGCGCAGTGTGTTTTTAAACACCCCAGTTAGTTGTACAAAGAGCTGAATTCCTGGATAATATCATCAGTCTTCATCTAGAAGAAAATGTAGCCAAGTTTCTGTCTAAAAAGTAAATCAGAGCTGCATACCAGCATGGTGGCTCTAGTTGCAAAAATACAACACAGGACGTCTTAAAATGCAGCCAGTTAGTTACAACAACTAACTCCAGTTTCAAATATCCATCAAGAACGCTCCAAACATGTTCGGTACGACTAGTTTAGTCTAAAAAGAAACAAGAACAGCTTGTCCTTGGATTAAAACCACTGTAGCAAGGCATTGCACTGTACCCGAGCAACGAATTGTCGCTAGGTTGCTGCGCTGGACAGTACTGAGTGTCTGGAGTCGGTCTACAAGACATCTGGCGTCCTACAATTCCACCAAGAACTTGATTTCTCTATAAAACTGAAGTTGACCCTTGTGCTGGCGCAAGTGTGAAGGCGCTAATAGTCCCGCGAGATCTCACAGGTGAACCTCTGAGGCGTGGGAGTACCGCTGCAGTGACTGCTTCAGCAGCTTCCGTGTATTTTCCCGTATACGCGCTCGTTGCATATCCACTTGTACTGTATTATCTATGATGTAAGTGCAGCAGCAGAAAAAGCTCCGTTACTGTGGCTGTGGTTTTGAAACAACAGCCCTCAGTGACTACCATACAGCAGAACACAAAAGACCAAGCAATTTAGGTGGCAAGCCATGACAGCAAACAAGATGCAACGCCTGGTCAGCTACTTTACCAAGGCTGCAGCAGTTCCACAGGCTACCTGGTCTTGACTTCGATTTTTCAAAGTTTCCAACTTTAAGAACTCTTGATTTCTCAGCTCTAGTCCCACAACAGTTGTGTCCTTGTGCGCTGCTAGTAGAGCAAGTATAGCTAACTGAGCGCCAGCTTCTTTTTTGTGTATATGCATGTTCAAGTTCTGTTTAATACAGTTTACGTGATAAATTACTTATTGATTACGAAACAATATACAATTTCTTATTAAGTATAAATAATTATTACTTGCTGCGCACCTGCTGAACACTGTTAATACTATGATATTTCACTGTATTCAAGCTACTCTACTCTGACTCTATACTGGTGAATATAAATTATTGTCACAAAATAAACTGATTTGATGGACATGATAGTAGAAAATATGCACATATCTGATCTGAAACAGATCAGAAACTCCTAAAAATGCCTGTACTATTTTTTCATTAAATGGACTTTTTTTCCAAAATGGTCTTTACCCACCGACCCTCTTTTTTGGCTTAGGGTCTGAAACTTTTAGTACTGGAACCCCCTGATACTGTGTAATTATTAATATATGGAAAAATACAGTGATTTCATGATTTCACCAGTCAGCGTATGATAATTATTAATTTTTAACCCATACCATTGTACGAATGCGTTTTGACAACCATGTACAAGATTTAACAGAACAACTCACTTTCCAAGTCCCTCTACTGTAGTAATACTCCACCCATTCAGAGAATATAGTGGACACAGACACTGTGAAAGAAGTCAAAAACATTTAGTACAGCAGCAGCAACAGGTGTTGCAATCATGGTTAGTGCTATAAGTCTTTCCTTTATTTTACGAGTATTATGCGGTGTATGCTCTCACAGAATTTATAGCAAACGGCGCTTGTTTCCCTGTCAAAGGGTCGGTCCTGACTGCAGTCACAATGTTCAACAGCCACAGCCTCCCTCAGAGCACATCCTCTTGGTAGAGTGTCCAAGCGATTTTTAAAATCTATTGCAGGAGATTAGTTTCTGTTGTTGCTTTGTTCTCTAGTTCATTACGAATCGACTGCAAGTTAAACAACAAAAATCGGTGAAGAAACTGCAGAGATATTCTTGAAAAACGTTTAGTAATTGGCATAAATTTTTCTAGAGATTTTCAATTGGAAATACGGTATCTTCAGTGTCCACCCTTCGTCACGTGAGCAATAGCTTTGTACTGAAAAGGAGAAGTCAGCAGAAAAAAAATCAACCAAACTAAGATAATGGATGCATGAAACTAAACTTATAATTTATCTTGTATTATCATAGTAAAAGTTTTAATAAAATTATGAGCGTTCAAATTGCGTTAGTGTATTTTATGGCTGAATACAAGCATGACAAACTATTATTAATATTTCGCGAGTAGTAATTCATTATGTAAAAGGCTAGTTTGGATCGATGTATAGGCAATAAAGGGCGCTGAATCGTTCTATGATAGTCTTGCCATCGTGCGATGTTGGTATGTAGCTATAGACCATCTAGTTAGCAAAAAGCCTCCATACTTTATTTAATATTACTATACTTTAACTCAAGACTGTCATAAACGAAAAGATCAGTTTATTGCGATTAGAATGGTACCTGATTTGTCCATTTTTGATCGGGTTTTGCCATCGCGAGAGTTGTCTGAAGTTATGTACTGATTGGACCAAAATTCTAATACATTTTCCACTAGAAAATTTTTATGCATGCGCGCTAACCCTTGGACTACCTACTCTTGGTGCCCCAGAGCCCTGGCTGCGAGTACAACCACTCCTGAAGCGTGACGAGTGGACTGGCTCCCTCAACAACAACCGGGACTCCATTGAGAGTGAAGGATACCTCGTTCACGTGGTTGCTCATGATTGCTCGAGCGAGGATCCGGATATGGATATTTTAGCTCCGCCTTGTTAACGCCCACCCGCCCCGGTCAACGTTAAAAATGGCGATCGAGTTGTTTAGTGTCGTCGTCTTCTCAGTTGTCTATGGCTTGCTACTGCTGGTGATAGTCACACATGTTTTCCTTAAATGGCAACTAAGGAGGAGATCTTTACGGAAATGGTGGTCTGCAGTTCCAGGCGATTCGTCTTTTAAATCGAAGAGGATGAGACGACAGCTGGTGAATGACTTTCAAGCTATCGGTGCTGTGGTCTCTGACACACGACTTATCAAGCACGACCTCTCTCCTTCAAGTTACGGAGTACCCAAGGGCTCTGATGATACCGTGTACCCTCCTCATTGGCAGCGCATGAGGGCCCTGGATGCTGCAGCTGACTTCGTTGCCTCTCATCATGATCTGCTTGATTGTGACTCCACTGGTCAACCCTTGCCTCAGTTTCTTACCGCTCTACAGCAGCATAAAGTACTCTCTGATGGTTTACCAGTTACTCAACAGGCAATAGACCACTACAGCAATGCCAGGACTAACCCGCTCACAGGAGACTATACTGAGGCAGTGTTTGATGAATTCAATAACTTACTGCTCAAAATCAGTCAATACCATCTGAGAAAGTCACATGCAACTGCTAGTGTATAGCAATAATGTAAAGCATCATAACTCACTGTACATATCACTCATAAAGTTGTTTACTGATTATTTTGCAAGGTGTGGTTTGAACAGCAGTTGCCGCCCACCTTATCACATGACTGTAATTTGTTTTGTAACCAGTGACGACCAGTAAACAATGGCGGTCCAGGGATCACTAGTACCACCAGCGAATGAAGAAGACAATGATGTTGTAAAGGCTTTTAAAAACGGAGACAGGGACATGGCGGAGCGGCTGCTTCCTACTATACCAAGACTACCTATCATCACGACAATATTTAAGTTTCCTTCCTCCGTTTTCGTGCGAATGGTTTCTCTGCTGCACCTGGCTGCTTATCATGGATGGAAAGATATTTTTACCGCGCTTGTCGAAGTGCACAGCTGCACTGTCTTCGTTAAAGATGAGGATGATCACACTCCGCTGCACTATGCCGCTTATCAAGGACACCTTGAGGTAGTGAAATACTTACAGTGGTTGGAACCATTGCAGGAAAACTCCTCTAGAGAGACACCACTTCACTATGCTTGTCAAATGGGTCACCTTGATATTACCAAATACTTTATTGATAAGCTACGTCGTAACCCGTCAGACATCTACAAGTGTCGTCATAACATGGCACCACTAACTGTCGCATATGAGAATGTTTGCCTCAAAATCACAGGAAAAGTTTTTTTAATGCGATGTACTTCCCCATGTAGGTATGAGTATAGGTGTCAGTATAGTAGTGGTTTGTATGATGATAATACACTACTACATCTTGCTTGCAAGAATGGTCATCTTAATATTGCACAGTATCTAATTGGAGAACTACAATGTAAGCCAGCACGGTATACTACTAGGCGGAAAACGCTGCTTCACTATGCTTGTGAGAATGGTCACCTTAATATCACACAGTATTTGATTGAGGTGGCACATTGTAATCCAGCATGTCGTGATCCTTTGAGAAATACTCCACTTCACTTAGCTTGTTCAAACGGCTACATTAAAATTGTCAGGTACCTTATCAATGGCTGTCACTGTGACCCATCATGCACTGATACTAGAGGAAATACTCCGCTTCATGAGGCTTGTACACATGGTCAAATTGAAATTGCCAAGTACCTTATCAATGACTGTCACTGTTACCCATCATGCACTAAAGCATTTGGACATACTCCGCTTCACCAGGCTTGTTCAAGTGGTCATATTGAAATTGCCAGGTACCTTATCAACGACTGTCACTGTGACCCATCATGCATAGCTGATACTAGAGGAAATACTCCGCTTCACCTGGCTTGTTTAAATGGTCGAATTGAAATTGCCAGGTGCCTTATCAATGACTGTCACTGTGACCCATCATGCACTGATGCTAGAGGAAATACTCCACTTCACCTGGCTTGTTCAAATGGTCATATTGAAATTGCCAGGTACCTTATCAAAGACTGTCACTGTAACCCATCATGCACTGATGCTAGAGGAAATACTTCGCTTCACCAGGCTTGTTCAAATGGTCATATTGAAATTGCCAGATACCTTATCAAAGACTGTTACTGTAACCCATCATGCACTGATACTAGAGGAAATACTCCACTTCACCTGGCTTGTTCAAATGGTCATATTGAAATTGCCAGGTACCTTATCAAAGACTGTCACTGTAACCCATCATGCACTGATGCTAGAGGAAATACTTCGCTTCACCAGGCTTGTTCAAATGGTCATATTGAAATTGCCAGATACCTTATCAAAGACTGTTACTGTAACCCATCATGCACTGATACTAGAGGAAATACTCCACTTCACCTGGCTTGTTCAAATGGTCATATTGAAATTGCCAGGTACCTTATCAAAGACTGTCACTGTAACCCATCATGCACTGATGCTAGAGGAAATACTCCACTTCACCTGGCTTGTTCAAATGGTCAAATTGAAATTGCCAGGTACCTTATCAATGATCTTCACTGTGACCCGTCGTGTATTGGCTATGGTGGCCTCACACCACTTCATTATGCTTGTAAAAGTAACCATGCCCTTATTGCAAAATTTCTTCTATCAATTGGCCAAGTAAATCCACTGGTTGAGGACCAAGACTGTCACACTCCCTTGTACTATGCTAGTGGGAATTACGAGATTATCAAACTATTTGAATCATTTGAGAAGTGTAGAGTAGACTTTCCAGTACACACGTTCACCAAGTTGATCCTCACAGGAGACAGTGGAGCAGGGAAAACTACCACTGCTAATTGCCTCGTTCACCTAGCTGATAGTACAGCCAATGTACCTGTAGAGTATGTGCCAGATGTTGAACAGTTGACAGCAGGAATAGTTCAGCACCGCATCCAGAGTGAGAAGACAGGAAACTTCATTATTTATGATTTTGCCGGTCAGCAAGAATACTACTCAAGTCACGCTGCTGTACTAGAGCAAGTAATGCGAAAATCACCAGCCATGTTTCTCTGTTTGATTGACCTGAGTAAAAGCAATGAGAGTATCTCTCAGTCACTCAACTACTGGATAAGCTTTATTGATAACGCCTGCAGCTCAATAGAGGGAAAATCACATGTACTCATCGTTGGTAGCCATGCTGACCGGGTCACCTCATCAGTAGTGGAGAAAAGGTTAATACTCCAGACGATAGCTACCAGGAGGATAAAGCGCCAAGAATACGTAGGCTGTGTCGCTATGGATTGTCGTAGACCTGATAATGAATATTTGATCTCTGTGCTAACCGATAGCCAAAGCTCCATAGCTGAAAGTCAACCAATCATTAGCTACTATAACCATGTTGTCTATGCCTTCCTGCAAACAAAGCTGGATGTTGTTGGCTGTACGCTAGACCATCTTATTACTAAAATCAAGATAGAAGATGACTCCTCCCTTCCCACTGACATATCTGATCTCACAGAGACCCTTACTACACTCAGTGATAAAGGACTCATCCTCTTTATACATGATCCTCAGTCTGTGTCTTGGGTCATTGTGAAGACAGAAGCTTTGCTAACTGAAGTCAATGGAACACTGTTTGCTCCTGATCATTTTGTGGAGCATAGAGCTGATCTTGCCAGCAACACAGGCATAGTATCCATCTCCAGTTTATCCCGAATATTTCCTGACTATGATCCTAAACTGCTTGTCAGTTTCCTCAAGTCACTCCATTTCTGTAGACAAGTCGATTACGCAGTACTGAAGAATACCAACCTCCAGACTACTCCTTCTTGCTTAACAACAGATCTTCTTTTCTTTCCCGGCCTTGTTCAGTTAGAACGACCTAAGAACCTTGTTCCGCAGGGAGCACTTCAGTTTGGTTGGTGTCTGAAGTGTATCAATCCAAATGAATTTTTTAGTACACGTTTTCTTCACGTTCTTCTTCTCTCAGTGGCGTACAAGTTTCCTCTAGTCGGTCAAGATCTTCATCGCATGTGCAAGTT
Organism: Haliclona indistincta; assembly: GCA_964017065.1. Taxonomy (NCBI): domain Eukaryota; kingdom Metazoa; phylum Porifera; class Demospongiae; order Haplosclerida; family Chalinidae; genus Haliclona; species Haliclona indistincta. The sequence continues at coordinate 1,256,914 of OZ024791.1, forward strand.
ATGGAAGAATGGCATCTTTTGGAGAAATTATGACAATATCACAACTGTGATAGAAGTGCTTGACAATAACCGGCGGGTAGTAGTGGCTATGTCATGTGATGAATCTGATCACACTAGTCAAACTGAGCATGCTAAACTTCGCAGTTCTCTCATTTCACTGATACGCAGCCTTCAACATGAATATTGCAATATTCTCAGTGTTAGCGAGTTTCTTATTTCTCCTGATCTTGTCCGCCAGTACCCCATGGACCTGCCTGATTCTGATTTATTCAATATCTGTCACGTGGCTCGAGCAATGCTCCTTCGCAAGAAAGTGGTTCCTAGTTATAAAGATAGCAGTGGCTGTCTTCGTTTACAATCACTTCCCTTTGAACCTTATCACCGTCTGGAAGCCCCCTTCATCTGTCAACTGCTTAACCCCGACAAAGCTGATGAAGAAGTGTCCGCCTCGCTTCTCCACAGGATACAAAAACTTTGCCATCAAGAGCCACAAGTTTACAAGGATCTGAGAGAGTACATTGATGGTCTTAGTCTATTTGCTGGCAGGAACCCTCTGGTGAGCACTTTGATTTCATAGCTGCATTGAGTTATGTGTGCTGTTTTTGTGTATAGGAGGTGGCTGGTCTAAACGAGGATGATCTTCCACATGAGCCCAACAATGACACTAATACAGCTCCTACTAGCACCCTCAGTGAGTTGTGACACATTTACACTAGTGTGCAGCAAATGCATATTTCTGACTCTGCAGGTATCACTGATTTGGCTGAAGTAAAGGATTTCCTGGAGGACATTGTTGACTGGAAAAGTCTTGGTCTCAAACTAGGGCTACTTTATCCCTCTCTGAAGAAGATCGAGGTAGATCAGCGTGGATTAGTGGAACAATGCAAGACAGAGATGCTGGCTGCTTGGTTACAAGAACAGGACAATGCTAGTCAGCCGTCTTGGTCAGTACTGAGAGCAGCTTTAGAAAGAATCGGAAAGAAAAAGCTAGCCAGGAGCATCAGCAACACAGCAATGAACTGGAGTATGATTACTGTGCAGGCTTCTCTATAGGTGCCATCAGCACCTTTAACAGTCTTATTTGTGTACATTATGTTTAACCTGAGATTATGGTGTTATTATGACATCATAATAATAAAATCATGTACAAAACACAGAGAGAAGGTGAAGATAGTTGTTGGGTGGGTCAGTGAGTGAGTGAGTGGGCCTGTTACTATGAGTCACTGCGCCACAGTTTAATGGTCTTGTCGTTCTCCAGTGCTCCTGATGCGACCATGTTCTGAGTAGGATGACACGCCGTACAGAGTACAACATCTGAAGAGAATGATTAGATAGTAGTGGTTAAAGGAGGCGGAGAATAACAACTAAGATAGAGAGGAAGTGTGTAAACAAAATACTCAAAAAGAATAATCTGGATTAGAGAGAGAGGTGCACCTGTGTGTCCTTCTAATTTCTGTACTATTTCTTTAGTTTGTAAATTCCACAAATACACCATATGATCCTCTGAGCCACTCACTATCCACTGGAGAGAGAGAGAGAGAGAGAGAGAGAGAGAGAGAGAGAGAGAGAGAGAGAAGAGGGAGAGAGAGGAGGGAGGGAGAGAGGACATTAAAGAGATGTGACCCAGATTTTATCTAATCACTTAGTAATCTCTGAGGGACACTAGTAATCTCTGAGGGACACTAGTAATTTCTGGGGGACACTAGTAATCTCCGAGGGACACTAGTAATCTCTGGGGGACACTAGTAATCTCTGAGGGGCACTAGGGGGCACTAGTAATCTCTGAGGGGCACTAGTAATCTCTGAGGGACACTAGTAATCTCTGAGGGACACTAGTATGATGCAACACCACAAATGGCAGTGTTTATGAAAGGGTTGTAGATGAAACTGTTTAACCCTTTAAGATCTGACGACGCCTTTAGGCATCATAATTGACTCCACCTACTCTTAGACGTCATAGTGTGAAAAGTGCTCTAGAAAGGTCAAATCAAGTTTAATTGCTTTACCTGAAAAAACCCCACTGTTTTTTGGTTCGCCCTCCCCGGCCACTAAAACGGCGGAAATTTTAAAGGGGGTACTTTACTACTTCGCTACTTTCGGGATTTTTAAGGCTTCAGGATGCCCAGAAATGCATACTTGGGCATAGAACATGGTCTAAACTACGCTGTTTGCTCACCTGGACACCACCAGGGTTAAACGAAGACCAAAATTGGCTGAAAATGACGAGGTCGCAGTACTTAAGCGGCTTCAGTTCCAAATGGGATTGGCCAACTCAGAGTTTAGTACATGATCGACGCTTGATCGTAACTTTACATGCCAGGAAAAAAACAGTGCTAGTTTGGAACAGCTAGCGTACTGCATGTTGTAGAAATCGCAAGACAAACTGTCAGTTTAGAGCAAGTCAAATTTTTGTCAAAATAATTCAGGAACTAAAGGGTTAACTGACCTTTCCTCCCGTAACTGAAAAGTTAGCAAACACACAGTACTTCTCATTCTTGTGTCCTGTGTAGACCTTGAGACACTACACAACAACACACTAATATAATACATCGTCAACCAATGAACATACCTTTCCTTTAGTAAAATCCCATAATTTTAGTGTGCTAAAAAACAAACAAATATTAGTATATTAACTTTAAGGAATGGAATCGTGTATGACAACAGCAGAAAGAATGGAGTCTCACTTGTGAAGTGTTGCTGCTAATATGTATTTGCCGTTAGGTGAGAACTTGACGTATGATACAGGTGGATTCTCATCATCTGAACAGATCGAGACATTGGTAGTCACACAATATCACAACAACCTCTCTCAGGGCATAGAGAATGAACACTCTTTACTTACCCACTAATGTCTTGAGGCACTGACCTGATCCTGTGTCCCAAATACGACTATGCATAGAAAATTGAATAAATTAAATTTGATACCATTTCACATGTGTTTGTTTTCACTGTACATGCATACATTCATGCTGGTTCATGTGCCTTAGCTCACCATAGTCCATCATAACTACTCGATACTATGAGAGAGCCGTCTCTGTTGAAGTGGACAGCAGTCACTGGGTCAGAGTGAGCTGGTAGTGTGCGTAGACACTTGCCGGTCTTCACCTCCCAAATCCGCACACTCTCATCAAACTAGAGAGAAACCAAAAATAAAATACTAGTAGTATGTGAGCAGGTTATCACTCACTGATCCTGACACGATGAGATTTGACTGAGGATTGAAATTACAACAGAACACATAATTAGTGTGCCCTCTAAGAGTTTTACCACAACGACCCTAAACATCAAAGATGAAACAGTGAGCATATAAAACCCATAACACTCTCTTGCACTGTGTAGCATTGAATGTGTACAAACTATGACTATGTGATTGAGTCACTGACTGTTGCTGCCTCCCATAATTTTAGTGTCTTGTCGTCAGAACCTGTGACCAAATATCGTGAGTCATGTGACCATGACACATCTGATATACCCTATAGATATGGAGGGAGTCGGAGAGAGAGAAGAGGGAGAAAAAGAGGGGATGAAGAGGAGGAAGGGGAGAGAGATAGATGTATAGATTATAAGGAGGGAGGGAGGGAGGGAGGGAGGGAGAGAGAGGGAGAGGGGGAGGGATGGAGGGAGAGAGGGAGGGAGGGAGGGAGGGAGGGAGAGAGGGAGAGAGGGAGAGAGGGAGAGAGAGAGAGAGAGAGAGAGAGAGAGAGAGAGAAAGGAGAAAAGAGAGGGAGGGAGTGAGGGAGAGAGTGAGTGAGAGAGCGAGGGAGAGTGAGAGAGAGAGAGAAGGAGAGGAGGAAAGAGAATAGTAAGAACTGATGTTCTAGTGAATTGAGTTTCAGTACCAATTTGTGTCCTGTGATTGTTCGTTCAAACTTGCCATCATAAGCTCCCCATATCTTTACTGTTTTATCAGCCGCTAGAGAAGAGAAACCATACTTTATAGACTTCCGCAGGATATGTGGTGCTTACATGAGCTTGCCAGCCATTGTCCATCGGGACTAAACTTTACTGCAGAAACTGCTTTTGTGTGACCAACGAGAGTGAATTTCAGGCTATAGTTTGGGCGAGATGATGATTGCTGAATGAGAGAAACCACACAAGTGACTGATAGAAGAAAACAAGACCCAGACAAGAGAAAACATGACACTTTAGCATTACCTGGGCGCTATTATATATAACTGCTGAGGGTTATTTCTGGTAGCGCCTAGGTAATGCATAATAACTGATTTATTACGTAGAGGTAGCCAAAGGAATCGGCGGTTGGCGACGAGATAAGACTCTTCGATGGCTTGATCGAGTGAATCTGAAAAAAGTGCAAGCTGAATTAGTCCCGGCTGGAACTGAGATGCCAGAAAGCTCGAAATGTTTCACACTGTGGTACTGTGTGTTTTCAAGTGAGGAGAGATGAGTGGAACAATGATCTACATGCAGCAGAATTCTACAGCTAGGAATTTCTGACATTGCTAGGCTTGCAATTCTATTGTCTATGCCTCAATGTTTGATCTTGGCACCTAATTTTTGTCACCTTTCTAACAAAGGATTTCACAGTACGAAATGGGAAGTGAAATCCTGGCGACCTAGGTAATAAACCTATTTAATGCTCACCCTAGGTCCACCACCTGAACCGGAACCCTTGCCTGCAGATGCATCATCCTTAGCGTCTGATAAAGTAGAAGTGAGTCGTGTGCTCGCTAGTGACTCGTCCTGGGTAGTTTCTGAACCGCTACCACGCTCTGCAGCCATTCCCACGTTCACAACTTAACTAAAGCGAATGGGCGTGTCTTTGTTTACGAATAATTAGAAACAGTAGCCTAATTTTGAAATCGTCGTTCTGTAGCTGTAATTACTAGGGTCTACCACATTTCTTCCCAGCTAGGCGGCGAGTTCTCTGGAGATTTTAGAGGGCTTTGAAGAGCCGTGTCGCCATGAGCAAGACGCTACACTCCAGTCAGTCCATCTCGGAGCGAAAATTCGCAGAGAAACTGACGATCCTAAATGAGCGCGGTGCTGGGATTTTAGCCCGAATTTACAACATCAAGAAGGTAGGCAGCCCTAGAATACTCTGAACAAGGTTTGGAGCTTATCCCGAGCAAGATTAGCTTACCAACTAGAATGCTGTGTTGTTTGCTACTCGACAAGTTGTTTTTCGTCACCTTTTACCTCCCAGATTGCAAACATACCCCCACTTGCAACTTGAAGCCTTTAGTACTGTATTACTGTGTATATACACATCTACTCTTTTATAATACATTGACACACTGTATGTACATTGCAAGCTAACTCTCTCCCCCTCCCTCTCTCTCTCTCTCTCTCTCTCTCTCTCTCTCTCTCTCTCTCTCTCTCTCTCTCTCTCTCTCTCTAGACATGCACCGATTCCAGCAGGCGTCCTCACTTTCTCTCCGAGAAGCAGCTGGAAGCTCCAATCAAGCACATCACCAAGAAGTTCCCTAACATAGACACCAAGGTACTACCATACCACCATGGTACTACCATACCACCATACTACCAACCCAATGGGTCTAGCTAGCTAGACCCATTGGGTTGTTTGTTGTTGAATAGTTGTAGACATACCAGGAGTGGAATATAGCATATTGTTATCGAGTGCTACAATAAATAAAGCAGACTTTATGCAGTGATGAGTGAACCTCAACTAGACAGATACTGGACACCATTTTACTTGAATTTATGACTGCTAGAAAGCGTCTGAGTCAAAAATAAATGTGTCTCTGTGCACTGAGAGAGGAGGGAGAGAAAGATTTCAGCATCAATCTCTTTTTGAGACCAGCACAGCTCACGAGCTTGGTGTGTACACGTATTGTACACGTACTGTTTGCCAACTATTGGTTGGTCATTGTTACAGTATGTGATGACATACTGCTCCGTGTGTGTGCATTGCTGGTTACATCAACGTGTATCACTAGAGCTGTGTTGCTCTATAGCTATTGATATCACTGTGTGTACACACACTGCTTGCTGTGTGTGGCTGTGCTGCTGTGGATGTTAGCAAAGGATGTATTATCAGTGTGTATGTCATCTTAGTTTGAACACACAATGACATTATCTAACATTAGTATTAGATTACATGTACAGCATTCTCTCATGTAATCAAATCTCTCTATTTTGCATGTATTTTCTCTCCTCCCCTCACTATTTATCTACCAACTTCTCTTTCTCTCCCTCCTCTCTCTCTCTTTCTCTCTCTCTCTCTCTCTCTCTCTCTCTCTGCGTCTCTCTCTCTCTCTCTGTGTCTCTCTCTCTCTGTGTGTCTCTCTCTCTCTGTCTGTCATTCCCCCTCTCTCCCTCACTCCCCTTCTCTCCCTCCCTTCCACCTTTCTCTATCTCTCTCCCTCACCCCCTCTCTCTCCCCCTTCCATCTTTCTCTATCTCTCTCTATATCCACACAGGACAAGGTTCATTTGACCGCTATCAGTAGCTATCAGAAGGACATCATGTCTATCTTACCTAGCTACTATAACACATTTGTTGACGTGATGGAGTTCCATGACCTAGCGATAGAAGTGATCACGTCACTAGCTACAGTGCAGTTCAACCTAAACATTGTGAGTCACATATACTATGTGTAACACATGATATAGTACAGGCTTAGGAGAGAGCATTGAAAGTAGTGTCAAGTACATTGGTTTGGTAGTACCAGTCTGTAGATAGTGGTTTGGCTGAAATTGGAATACGGAGTCTTATCTATGAACTGTACTGTTCCTTAGTTTGAATGCCTCACTCAAATGCCTTTACTAGGCCTATAACACTAAAATTGCAGATACCAGATTTAAGAACCCTATAAGCTCTAAAGTGTAGTGAACACTGTTTGTTACACAATGAACAAAATTTAAACATAATCATTATTCTTTATTCACAGACACTCAATTTTGATCTGACTAAAGGGTTGTTAGACCTAGTAGCAGCGTATGCCTCCATTATGATACTGTTAGGACAAGTAGATGATCGTAAAGCCATCGTTGGTCTCTACAACATAGCACATGAGAGCACGAGAGGAGGAGGGTAAGACCAGTATACCATTAGTTGTTTGGGGAAAATAGTGTTTGTATTTCATAATAATTACAAAACAATTCACTTTCAAATGACTGTACGTGTAATAACTTGTAACATTCAAATCTGCTTATTACATGTATGTGCAATAGTACATGTAATAACTATGTGTACATGGATGTGAAGGTGTGAATTACTATCATCACCTTGGTTACACTAGTATGACTCATCACTAGGCAACAACAATGATGTCATACATATAGCAATACCGTACATAGTGATGGGTCTATTGACAAACAGTGCTTCTGGAAGCATAGCATAGTATATCAGTATGAAATCTCTGTATTGCCATGTGCTGTACTAGATTCTCTAAACCTAGAGACTGTCTTTGTGTAGCTCATTCCATGCTACAGATTACATTAGTGTATTGTTGTATTGTTGTGCACAGCACATTGTGTACTATGATCAACAATAGAGTTCTCATACCATCAATACTGTAGCAGCAGCAGGAACAGCACTAACACAACACTGTGCATCGCTGTGTAAACACCGATTATCTTGCCCTAATAAGCTAAGGCTGGGTCTATGAATCCCTAGCAAAGCTGCCTAGTAATGGCTAGTACAACACTACTATGGTTAGTTGTGCTTGGTACAAGACCATGATCATAGCTTTGTCAACTCAACTGGTGTTTGCAGTCTCATTTTTGTTTGTGCTTATGGTTACGTTGTCTGCTTTGTCCTATGCTTTAGGATCACCGAAAAACAGGACTTGTATCGTCAACCGAAAAATATTTTAACAAAAAATGACAATGAGTGGGACGACAGAGGCGGAATAAAAAGTCTAGAAACTAAATTCGAAACAGCTTTGGAGGAGGTCAACCTGCTGAGACAGCTTAAGAATTATAAGTAGCCGCCTCTGTTCAGCACTACCCTGCCTACACACATGTGTGGTAGGGAGGTAGTGCTGTGCAGTTGTGTAGCTACTTACATGTCTTGAGCTGTCTCAGTAGGTTAACCTCTCTTCAAGCTGTTTTGAATTTAGTTTCTACGCTTTTTGTTCTACTTTTGCCGTCCCTCTCTTCATTTTCTGTTGAGATATATTATGTTATAAACTTGATATTTAACAAAGATGGTGAGCTACCATTGTACTGTATGTGTTGTGTGTGAAACTATGTACTCTTGGGAGCCTCTGGACCTGCATCTATCTGTGTATACAGTATGTGTGTATGCAATATGTATAGCATTCGAGTATTGTTCTTGAGTGTGATGTATGTGCTGACTCTCCCTCTCTCTCTCTCTCTCTCTCTCTCTCTCTCTCTCTCTCTCTCTCTCTCTCTCTCTCTCTCTCTCTCTCTCTCTCCCTCCCCCTCCCTCCCTCCCTCCCTCCCTCTCTCTCTCTCTCTCTCTCTATCTCTAGTGAGCCAAGCTTTCCTCGTCTTAGTCAAATGTTCATTGACTTTGAGCATCCTCTGAAACGAATGATGGAAGAGTTCACACCGATTAGCAAGGTTTGTCAACCTCATAATACACCATATTCCCTACCCAATACATACAGTACATGTAGTATTATACTAGTACAATAATACTACTGTGTCTTTGCTCAGGTTGTTAGTCAAGCAGTGATATCACTCATGAGTGTCTACCTACGCCGCAACCTACCAGCCGACCAGATGAGAGGTCAACAGATACTCAGCCTCAGCGGTAATCCGATGAACATGCTCAATCCTGACCTCAGCGGGGAGCTTCCCTGTGAGACCCTGTCACTGGCAGCCATGGTCCGATGGATTCTCTGTGAGTCAGTCTACTATTGCAACAATTTTGCGCTTTCTAGCAGCTGCATGTACAATGTGCATAATAGTTTAGTTTTATAGAGTGATGTACCTTCTCTTTCATATAGTTGGGTTTCTGTTGTGTCCATTCTCTATTGGTTATGAACATGCTATTGATCTATGGAGACTAGCACTGCAAGATGGCTACGTGTTGACACTGTATCGCGATGAACACCTTCTCATTCACTCTGTGTTTGAGAGACACTTGTTGGACCTCAAGACTAAAGAGTAAGATGAATGTGTGTACTACAATACACTATTTGCTTCTGACACACAGTGAAAAGAAGAGGGCTAACGAAGTGTCCGAGCATCTCAACATTGCCCTGCAGTCTGCGTGAGTATATTAACCCTTCACAGCCATGCACAGCACCCCTAATGCACGTGTTCTTGTAGAGGTCCTCTTCATCGTGAGCGAAGACAGTTCCTTCGTTCAGCTCTCAACGAGCTATGTCTACTGCTTTCAGACCAGCCCGGACTCTTTGGTCCCAAGGTGAGAGAGTGATGAACTCCTCTTTGAAAAGAGCATCTGACATTTTCATCTTGTCTAGGCGACCACGGTCCAGCAGGCTCTGACACTAGTTCGTGATGAGATCCATTGGATGATGAAGCATAGCAATGTCCCTACTCCCAAATCGAAGCACAAACCCAACCCAGAGGACTACACTGACTCCACCCTACCAGAACTACTCTTCCTAGCTGTACAACTCAAAGGTACAACATAAAGAAACTTGAATGAAACTTGTAAAACTTTATATTGTTCTTGTTTTTTTCTTCATTACAGCTATGTTCCGTAAGCATCGTCGTGTTGTCCAGAACTACCATCTCAAGTTCATGGCGGGATTTGATGCTGGTCAGATGAGAGAGATCGTGATGGTGAGCTAGTGCTTAGTGTACCTGTTCGATGGTTTCTTGTTGTTCAGCGTATGACTGTGTGTCCAGAGGAGGAGTCCATTTTGATGACATCATTCGTAGACACTCTCTCTCGTCTTCACGGCAAAGAAGGTCAGCAGCAGCAGCACTTAGCTAGTATCCTGTACTTCACCTCACCCCTTGTCTTCCTTGTAGTTGATGATCGTACTGAGTATGATTTCCAAGGATTGAGGATGGACTGGTTCAGACTACAAGCACTCACTTCAGTATACAAAGCACCTCTCAAGTAAACATATCACTATTGATAGATAGACATTCAATCTAGCTAGTTGTGTGTCTTTGTATCACTAGACATTCTCAATACTATAGTTGATGCATATTGAAACAGCTCTGTAGTAGAGACAGGATTCACATTTGTACTGTTGTGTGTGTGTCTGGTGCAGGTTATGGGAGCAGGGTAACCGTCAGCTAGCATGGACTATGAACATGGTCACTGTGCACTCCACATTTGTCGACTGCTTTGAAGAGCAGCTCATTGCCTGCTCAGATTTCTCATTCTTCTGGTAAGCTGACTCCATCACCTGACATGCTGATTCCCTTTTCTCTCCAGCTTCTTCTTCAAGCAGTTCGAACAAGAGTTCAACAAATGTATGAAGAGTCTTGTTATGCAGCGATACCTCATTGCTTTTCCCATGTTGTGTGCTGAGTTTCTTAACTCTACCAATCCCTTCTGTCCTGAAGAGGTGTGCATGCGTGCTGTGTGTGTGTGCATGTGTGTGTGCGTGTGTGTGGGTGTGTGTGTGTGTGGGTGTGTGTGTGGGTGTGTGTGTGTGTGTGTGTGTGTGTGTGCATGCGTGCTGTGTGTGTGCATGTGGCATGTGTGCGTGTGTGTGTGTGTGGGTGTGTGTGTGTGTGTGTGCGCGCGCGCACTGTGTGTGTGTGTGCTAATGTTCGCTTGTGTTGTTACAGCGTGTCGAGATTGGTGATCGTGCTGTGAGCTCTATTAATAGGTGCCTGGAGTTGATTTCCTTGGAGGTGAAGTCTGTCATGGGTCAGCTCTGCGATGACAATCTGCAAAGAGACGAACTTGTAAGATAATCTGTTTCAAGATCTAAAATTCTACTTGCACGATTGTTCTTAGAAATTTTCTTTGTCTCTTATTTTACCGTCTTGTCTCTCGTAGCTCCATCATTTCAAAGGAGCTGGTCGCTATCTCCAGCAACATCCTACAAAGCTCAAAAAGGGTAACCCAAAGTTTCTTCCCCAACCAGTTCATCCTGGACAAGAGAGTACGAGAGTATCCAGAGAAGAGGTCACCAGGTATGAGAGCTGGTATGGTCTCTAGAAAGAGTGATTTTATGATTTCTTTCAGTGGTGACTCAGCGTTGAGAACACTAGTCAGTCTGTGCTTCACTGTCAATGTCTTCCCCTCTATCACCGCTTGGGACCACACCTTCTCACCTCGTGAATATATACTACCTCAACTGGAGGATCAGTTTATGAAGTGTGTACAATAGCCTGTTTCTGCATTAAACATTGTATTCTCTCTCTCTCCCTCCTCTCTTTCTCTCTCCCTCCGTCTCTCTCTCTCTCTCTCTCTCTCTCTCTCTCTCTCTCTCTCTCTCTCTCTCTCTCTCTCTCTCTCTCTCTCTCTCTCCTCTCTCTCTCTCTCTCTCTCTCTCTCTCTCACAGGAAAGTGGTCTCAATGTTGCACTATAATTCAGACACTAAGGAAATAGCTCGTCCCTCGGAAGTGCTAGTAAGAGTACAGTCATACGTTTCCACACTTCGAACACTTGAGCTCTACGGTAAGTTATGACACTGACATGAATGTTGTGTTCATCCAGATGTTGTCCATGTTATTGAACGTTGTGTTTATCCTGATGCTGTTCATATTATTGTATCTCTTCTTTCTGTAGTCAATGTTGACATGACAAGAGTTCTGACGTCAGTATTGCTACAAGAGACTCAAGGTCTAGACAGCAAAGGAGAGGCGACCATTGCTAGCATATACACACACTGGTCAGTATTCCCATCAACTAGCTACTCAACTAGCTGCTCTATTGATGCTCTCTTTCAGGTATTCCCAAGTCCTTCTCAAGCACGTCTCATTAGGTAACATCTGCTACAGTCGAAGCAGACAAGCTTTTGTCAGTCGAAAAACTCTTCCTTTCAAAGCTGAAGAGTACAGCGATGTCAGAGGTACTATACCTATGTACTATACATAGCAACCCTATGTACAACCCTATGCTATACATAGCAACCCTATGCTATACATAGCAACCATATGTACTATACATAGCAACCCTATGTGCTTTACATAGCTGTTTTACATAGCAACCCTATGTGCTTTACATAGCAACCCTATGTGCTTTATTTTCAAACCTGTGTATGAGCACTCGTTCACATTCATCTTGTGCTATATTATGACAAATGCGGCATCTTTGATACATCCTTGTGAGCCTGTTATTTGTGTTACTATAGAGATGCAGTCACTAGCTGAACTCATTGGACCATACGGTATCCGACATATGGGAGAGAGACTAATGGACCAGGTCAGTGGTCAAGTAAAGGAAATCAAGAAGATGGTCATACTCAATCAAGACACACTCATTGCTCTCTACACTAACAGAGACAAACCAGAGGTCTTCAACGAGCTGTTCAGAAAACTCAAAAGTGAGTTTAGAAAAAATATTAAAAAGATGCACTGACCGGGAATCGAACCCGGGCCTCCCGCGTGGCAGGCGAGAATTCTACCACTGAACCATCAGTGCTTCACACGGAAGTTAATGTGAAAATGCGGTTACTTTCACATTCAACATTATGTAACATCTCAGTAGGCTAGCTGTGTCTCATTACCCTCAACTCAAGGGTCACACACACGAAGTCAGGGCACCTGTGCACTAAGCAGGCGCTATTTGCTGTGCTGAACAGTGAACAATTTCTCCCACCGACACTTGTCATAGTTAATGAGACAGCCAATGGACTTCCCAGCACCCCTAACTGTGTTAAATTAGGACACTTCCAATCACCTATAATTTCGGTCCAAGTTATAGCATGTAAGCACTGATGGTTCAGTGGTAGAATTCTCGCCTGCCACGCGGGAGGCCCGGGTTCAATTCCCGGTCAGTGCATTGCTTTTTTGTTTGTAAGAACAGTAGAGATGAATATGATATTACTTTTTATAGATGGAGATGAGTTTGTAACCCGTGCCACCATTGTGGGTATCATCCTAGCATTCCGCAAGCTGACACTCAGCACATTGAGATCAGTACTCGAGCAGAGAATACCGTTCATGTTCACATCTATACTAGACTTCAAAGACAACCTTCGTGACAAACCAGAAGCAAGAGTAAGCACACACTGCCTCTACTGTCTGTCATGATGGTCCTCATCATGGTTCTTGTGTAGGTAGCAGATCACATGGCAACTGCCAGTGGTATCAAGTGTGACGTTGATCCATTACTATTACAAGTTATGAAGAATCATTGTGGTTAGCTTACCTTAGCTGATGCAGTGTCTTCACTGCTGTGATGATCTGTGACTTTCTTTTGCAGACAAGGGCAAAGAAGACAACCAGCTATGGTGGCTGTTTCTGGTGTTCGTGGGCGTCTACCTTCCCGAGTTAGCTATGAAACACGAGTCACATTACCTTCCCACTCTTGAAGGTGCTGTAAATATCACTACACTTTCAGTATTGTATAATGTTGTGTTTCTTTGTCACAGGTAATGAAAACAATGTTCACTGTCTAGCTATTGCTATCAACTCAATCGCTGGAGCTGTGTTTGCATTCTACGGAGAGAAGGAACAGCGAGAGAGAATGAGAGAGTTCCTCGTGGTATGTACAAGTGTGGTTTGTCGCACCATGTAATCTCTCTCTCTTTCCAGTTCACCTCTTCTCGCATCATGACACTAGCTAAGGAATCAGAGAAGGAGAAGGATGCGCCCAAGGCTCGAGAAGCCATTTATCTTTTGCTTGATCTGGTATGATACACCATGTTATACATGTGCAGTAATATAGAATAGTGTGTGAGTTGTTCTCTCGTTGTATAGTTCGTAGAAGAGTCTCCATTCCTCACAAGAGACCTGCTAGAGTCTTGTTTCCCATACTGTCTACTGAGGGATGCTTACAACTCGGTCTATCGCCAACCAACTGTGAGTTACTAGAAAAATCATACTTCGTATCACTTCCTTCTCTTCTCAGATTTCGAAAAAGGACAAGCATGTTGATATAGAAACTCTTTTCTGAGATTATTCAAATGCAACTTCATTACAGTACTTCTTCCTAGTAGTCTATAGCACATTATTGCTGCTTGTTATACAGCAGCAGCTTTGGTCTATCTCTAGTAATTGTCTTTGATTGATACTACTGAAAATGACACCTATTATTTTATATACATTATAGAAGTGAGTGTGTTATATGTTATTGTTGTTAGGCAAGTTATTGTACACATTGTTTCATTGATCATGCATTCAATAATGTGGTTATGACACGATCTGTGCGGAATACTTCATAGCTCTTACAGGCAAGGATGCGTTCAGTGGGTTCTTGGTTGACCAGAGATATTCATGTAGTGATCTCAACCTCATAATCCAGCTCGAAGGGAGCAGTCCGATTCACAATATTTACAAGTTCTTGGAAATAATGTCTACTTTATCTCGGAAAATTGTAATGTTAAATAATTATGCTAATTATGAAAACATTGTTAATAATAATAAGGCTAACTAATTTGCTTAGATGTAAAGGAAGGAAACAAAACAACTAAGCAATACAAAAGAACTAACTAAAGCACACAAAAACAAACAATAAAAACAACAAAAGCTAAACCAGGTCAGGTAAAGGAGGTAAAAATTATAAGACAGAGAGACCGTTTCCTTGCTAATTATCGTTCAATTTTTTTCTTGAGACAGAAAAAATAATCTTGCACACAGAAGCATTCAGCCTAACTCATCTAAAAGTGATTACTTATTCATGGAACCATAGTCACGATTATTGGCACGTTTCATCACTCTCTTTTGCTTCAGATCTGCTTGATGAGCCAGCTCTCTTTCATATATCTCTTCCACTAAAAACTGCTCTTGCACTACCTCATCTCGCAGACGATATCGATACCTTCCAGACACACACAAGTACAGCATTAGAGAGAGAAATACCAAGAAGGCTTTCACCTCATGGACCACTTCCCATGTTGTCATCTCATTAATAAGCAATGCAACGGGCAGATAGCAAATAGCCAGTAGGGCATACCAGATAGCAATGAGCAGTCCCTTCAGTCGGAGAGGAGCCTGAGCACAGATGAACTCAAGAATTGTCATGAAAACCAGAAGGTAGGATAATCCTTGAAGAACATTCGGAATTATCATTAGCAAAAATGGAATGTTATTTATTTTGCAGGTATCGTCGTATACAGGCAATGTGTGATTATTATTCATTGTTATTAAGTAGCACGATACGATGGGATTGGTGTCTGCTTGCCTGAAAGGTTTCTCTCGAGTCATTGTTGCATGGATGATGATTCTAGCGATTTCTTTTAAAAAACAGCACAGCATTCCAAGGCCCACTTGTTTCAGCATATTATGCTTGGGGATCTTCTTACAACAACGGACTAACACCAGCTGATAGAACGGAATTCCAATGATAATCATGATGAGTGTGATATTTGTTGGATCTCCTGCTAGTATCAGAACCAATAGAGTAGGGCACTGTCCCCTTGCAAGCTGACTCAGTTGAGAAAAACCTTGTCCTGGAAGATGAAACCCGATTAAAGAGAAAAGGAGAAGAATAGTGCGAAAGAATGATTTGGTGTCCTCCACCTCTTCAGTAGTGAATGGTCCACCATATTTGTTCTTTCCAAGATCGATGCGTGGTGGAATATCCTCCTCCCAGTAGGTGAAGGCACTGCGATTCTCAGGACATGTGTGATTCCAGGCATACCTCAGCACTTGGTAAATGAGTTTGAGTGGATGCTCACCAGTTCGATCAATATTGAGCTGTCTCTTATAACCGACCAGCACACACAAACCAATAAATGAACACACTAACTGTAGACTGATACCAGATAGCACTACTGTGTTAGATAGATCCCTCTTATAGCTTTTCAATGTGCTGTTATCTTGCCTTACATCAAGACTCTGTTGATGGTAGTATATAGCTATCGACATAGCCTATGTACAATACAACCAGTCTTCCAAGGTTGCTGCACCAGTAGTACCAATGGATGAAGGTGCTCAGCTTGTCCGAGGAAGCTTCCAGCATCTGGTCCATACCAAATTGAATGGCGGTGGACTCAAACAAACCTATTCCAATAATAATTGTAATAACAGACAAACCAATAGGAAAATACAAGAACAAATGATAATGAGGAAATACAAGGATAAGTGCTGATGATGTGATGGCTATGATGCTTCCGATTATGATAGCAATAAAGGAAAATAACACGAATTTGTATCTTGTGAAGCAGACATCAGCCATCCATCCAAGCAGAGGATAGAGCAGGTAAGAGAGAGCCTTACAGCTGAGTAGCAAGATGATTCCACTTTTATCAATTGAGTGAAACAAGAACGAATCCACTCCTGCTAATGACATATGAACCATAGTACAGCAGAAAATAATAACGAAAACTGTTTTGTTCACCATCGTAAAGTTGGTCACTAGAGTAGTACTAACCTGTGCTTGCTTGAACTATACATGCTATTGTAGATTTGCATCTAAACGTGATGTATGACAATGCCGCTCTTTCTGCAAATGTAAACATATACATTACTTCTATTGTAAACAGACTGCATTTTATGTAACCACGCTTTGAACATCTGCTAAGCTAGCTCAACTGACCGAGTATACTTTGACATCAACAAAATTAGATACATCAAAAAGTGAATAATCATGAACATCAATGCTGACTATTATTTGCACACTTTACTTCAATCATTGAGGATTCCTCATGCTTCTCAGCCAGTGCCAACCGTCTCTCATATACCTCTTCCACTAGAAACTGCTCATTCACCACCTCATCTCGCAGACGATAGCGGTATCGTCTAGACACACACAAGTACAGCATTAGAGAGAGAAATACCAGAAAGATCTTCACTTCTTGGAATACTTCCCATGCCGTGACATTGGCAGTAAAAGACTCCAACACACCAACAGGAATGTAGTAGAAAGCCAGTAGGGCATACCAGATACCAATGAGCAGTCCCTTCAGTCGGAGAGGAGCCTGAGCACAGATGAACTCAAGAGTGGTCATGAAAACTAACAGAAAAGCTAATCCATGAAAAATATTGGGAATTATTAACAGCAAAAAGGGAATGTTGTTTAAATCACACGAGTCACGATATTCATCAAGTGAAGAAGACGTGTGGTTATTGTCAATATTTGATGTAATGATATAGCAAGACATCAAAGGAACAACATCAGCTAACTGGCAAAGCTTTCCTCCGGTCATTGTGACAAAGATAATGATTTGAATAACTTCCTTGATCAAACAGCACAGTAACCCTAGTCCCATTAGTTTGAGCATGTTTAAAACATACTTTAACTTACTGCAGCAACGAACGAATACTAATTGGTAGAGTGGCACTCCAATGATGACAGTAATCAATATGGTAGTTGATGAATCTCCCGTCAAAAGCAAAATCGAAGGAGTAGGACACTGTCTTCTTGCTAACAGGTTAAATTGAGAATAACTATGTCCTGTTAGATGAAATCCGAACAAAGAGAGAAGAAGCATTATTATGCGAAAAAATGATTTGGTGTCCTCCACCTCTTCGGTCGTGAATGGTCCACCATACTTTCTTTTTCCAAGATCAATGCGTGGTGGAATATCCTCCTCCCAGTAGGTGAAGGCACTGCGGTTCTCAGGACAAGAGTGATTCCAAGCATACCTGAGCACTCCGCAGATAAGTTTAAATGGATTCTTACCAGTTCGATCAATATTCAGCTGTCTCTTGTAACAAATCAGCAAGCACAGACCAGCGCATGAACACACCACCTGTACAACAAGACAGCTTATCACTCCTGTATTTACAGCATCGATTTGGTACTTCTCAAAAAACTGCTTTGTATCATTAATATGGCTTGTATTCATCTCCACTGAGGACTGGTGATAGTAAATTAGTGATCCAAAGCTGATGTAGACAATCAAAAGACTACCCAGTTTACTACTCCAGTAGTACCAGTGAATAAAAGAGCTTAGTTTGTCTGAGAAAGCTTCCAACATCTGGTCCATACCGAACTGAATGGCAGTGGACTCAAATAAACCAATTGCTATGAGACCAATCATCACCATCAGACCAGCAAAGTAAAACAACAATGAGCGCTCTTGAGGAAACACAATAATAAGTGCCGATATTGCAATAGCTAAAAAACTTCCCGTTGCTGTAACAACGAAAGAAAGCAAGACAAATTTGTATCTTGTGAAGCGGACATCAGCCATCCATCCAAGCAAAGGATAGAGCAGGTAAGAGAGAGCCTTACAACAGGATACGATTATAGCACCATTCCTTCCTAGAGTGTGAAACAGTGAAATATCTGCTCCTACCAGAGACACATGTATCAAAGCACAGCACAGAATAACAAGATAAACCATCTTGTGCTCCATTATTGATTACTAATGTATTTGATCCAGATAACCAATAATGTGTTCAATATTCATGCAGGCTTTAATACATAATACCAGTTTTGAAAACCATCTAAAGATACTATAGTTGCACATGATACAGCACAAAAGCGACCTGTATAGACCCACCAGACATGTTTAGAACAACATATCGGTTTCAGTTAGTAAACACAACATTGAGATAATAATAATGGTGTTGCTGCCAGCCAGGTGCACTGAGGTTCAGGTACAGCTTGTTCAGGTAATACACTCACTGTATAATGAACTGTATATAAAATATTATGTATGTTCACCGAGCATCTTGAAAACACACTACTTTAATGTGAGGTGTGCATGTTGACTTATGATGCAGCGATTATTATTACATTGCTATGCTGTTGCACAGACCTATGTATAGTACTGCTAATCTTCCATGCATGTAGCTTAGATCGATTGTGATAGCTATCTAGAGATCAGTATGGGATCAAAACTCAGGCAAACCTTGTAACATATGAGCTTCTATACGCAATTTGTTCAATGATATCACGGCTATGAAGTAAAATGTGACTCAAATTTGTTTTTTAATTTTCAATAATGATGTTGACAATGACCAAAAATTAATAAATAATTATACACTGAGACTCAAAAAGAAAAATCAAACTACATTCTAGAAATGTCAGATGTGCACAGTGTACTGACTATTCTATTTAAATGTGTAAATGAGTTGCAGTCAATAAATTTTATGCTTAGGATTCAAATACTCTGTTTGAATTCTTCATGAACTATTGCTTGCATGAGCAAGCTCTCTCTCGTATATCTCTTCCACTAGAAACTGCTCATTCACCACCTCATCTCGCAGACGATAGCGATATCGTCTAGACACACACAAGTACAGCATTAGAGAGAGAAATATCAGAAAGATCTTCACTTCTTGGAATACTTCCCATGCCATGACATCAGCTGAAGTTAAAGATTCCAATGCACCAACAGGAATGTAGTGTATAGCCAGTAGGGCATACCAGATACCAATGAGCAGTCCCTTCAGTCGGAGAGGAGCCTGAGCACAGATGAACTCTAAAGTAGTCATGAAAACTAACAGATATGCAAGTCCATAAAGAATATTGGGAATTATTAACAACAAAAAGGGAATGTTGTTTAAATCACACGAATCACGATATTCATCAAGTGAAGATGAGTGGTTATTGTCAATATTTGATGTAATGATATAGCATGACACTAGAGGAAGTCTATCAGCTAACTTGCAAAGCTTTCCTCCGGTCATTGTGACAAGAATAATGAACTGAACAATTTCTCTAATCAAACAGCACAGTAATCCTAGCCCCATTATTTTGAGCATATTTAGGGTATACTTGAACTTACTGCTGCAATGAACAAGCACCAGCTGGTAGAGTGGCACTCCAATGACGATAGTGATGAGTGTGATATTTGTTGGATCTCCTGTTAGTAGCAAAACTAAAGGAGTAGGACATTGTCTTCTTGCTAACTGGTTAAATTGAGAAAAGCCATGTCCTAATAAATGAAACCCATAAAGAGAGAAAAATAGCAGTATGATGCGAAAAAATGTCTTGGTGTCCTCCACCTCTTCAGTGGTGAATGGTCCACCATATTTTCTTTTTCCAAGATCGATGCGTGATGGAATTTCCTCCTCCCAGTAGGTGAAGGCACTGCGATTCTCAGGACATGTGTGATTCCGGGCATACCTTAGGACGTGGTAAATGAGTTTGAGCGGATGCTCACCAGTTCGATCGATAACGAGTAGTCTCTTGAAACGAATCAGCATGCACAAACCAATGCATGCACACACTAACTGTACAACAAGACAGCTGATTATTGCTGAGTTAACAGCATCAGTTTGATATTTCAATAAAAATTGGGCCGTATCATTAACTTGCTTTGTGTCTATAGTGGACTGGTGGTAATAAATCAATGCACCATCGCTGACATAGATGATAATTAGGCTCCCAATGCTACTGCTCCAGTAGTACCAGTGGATGAAGGTGCTCAGTTTGTCTGATGCAGCTTCCAACATCTGGTCCATACCAAATTGAATGGCCGTGGATTCAAATAAACCAATTGCTATAAGAAAAATAATTACCATTAGACCAGCAGGATAATACAGCAGTAAGCGCTCTTGAGGAAATGTAATAACAAGTGCTGATGTTGCAATTGATAAAATGCTTCCGAACATTGTAGCAATGAAGGAAAACAACACAAATTTGTATCTTGTGAAGCGGACATCAGCCATCCATCCAAGCAGAGGATAGAGCAAGTAAGAGAGAGCCTTGCAACAGGATAAGATTATAGTACCATTCCTTCCTAGAGTGTGAAACAGTGAAATATCTGCTCCTACCACAGACACGTGTATCAAAGCACAGCACATAATAACAAGATAAACCATCTTGTGCTCCATGACTGCTTGCTAATGTATTTGATCCAGATATCCAATAATGTGTTCAATATTCATGCAGGCTTTAATACATAATACCAGTTTTGAAAACATCTAAAGATACTATAGTTGCACGTGATACAGCACAAAAGCGACCTGTATAGACCCACCAGACATGTTTAGAACAACAGTATTGACTTCAGTCAGTAAACACAACATTAAGACAATATTAATGATGTTGCTGCCAGCCAGATACACTGAGGTTCAGGTATAGCTTGTTCAGGTATAACACTCACTGTATAATGAACTGCATATAAAATATTATGTATGTTGACCGAGCCTCTTGTCCATCTTGAAAACACCACTACTTTAATGTGAGGTGTGTATGATGACTTATAATGCAGCGATTATTATTACATTGCTATGCTGTTGCAAATACCAATGTATAGTAATCTTGCATGCATGTAGCTTAGATCGAATGTGATAGCTATCTAGAGATCAGCATGGGATCAAACCTCAGGCAAACCTTGCCAGAAACATAATTATGAGTTTCTATACGCATTTTGTTCAATCCTATTATGACTCAAACTTGTTTTTTACTTTACTTTAATGATGTCTGTGACAATGACCGAAATAACTAATTATACATTGAATAAAAATTAAACTAGATTTTATAATAACTAAAACTTATGCTAGAAATGTCAGTTGATAGTGATATTATGCACAGTATAAAGTGTTGTTCTGACTATTCTATTTAAATGTGTAAATGAGTTGCAGTCCATTAGGAATCAAATACTCTATTTGAATTCTTCATGAGCTATTGCTTGAGCAAGCTAGTTCAACTGACCTGAGTATACTTGACATCAACAATATAGATACATCAATAAGCGAATAATTATAAACATTAATGCTGACTATGATTTGCACACTCTATTTCAATCATTGAGGATTCCTCATGCTTCTCAGCAAGTGCAAACCGTCTCTCATATACCTCTTCCACTAGAAACTGCTCATTCACCACCTCATCTCGCAAACGATAGCGATATCGTCTAGACACACACAAGTACAGCATTAGAGAGAGAAATATCAGAAAGATCTTCACTTCTTGGAATACTTCCCATGCCGTCACATCAGCTGAAGTTAAGGATTCCAATGTACCAACAGGAATGTAGCGTATAGCCAGTAGGGCATACCAGATACCAATGAGCAGTCCCTTCAGTCGGAGAGGAGCCTGAGCACAGATGAACTCTAAAGTAGTCATGAAAACTAACAGATATGCAAGTCCATAAAGAATGTTGGGAATTATTAACAAAAAAAAGGGAATGTTGTTTAAATCACACGAGTCACGATATTCATCAAGTAAAGATGTTGTGTGGTTATTGTCAATATTTGATGTAATGATGTAGCATGACACTAGAGGAATTCTATCAGCTAACTTGCAAAGCTTTCCTCCGGTCATTGAGACAAGAATAATGAACTGAACAATTTCTCTAATCAAACAGCACAGTAATCCTAGCCCCAATATTTTGAGCATATGAAGGGTATACCTGAACTTACTGCAGCAATGAACAAGCACCAGCTGGTAGAGTGGCACTCCAATGACGATGGTGATGAGTGCGATATTTGTTGGATCTCCTGTTAGTAGCAGAACTAAAGGAGTAGGACATTGTTTTCTCGCTAACTCATCAAATTGAGAATAGCCAAGGCCTAATAAATGAAACCCATAAAGAGAGAAAAATAGCAGTATGATGCGAAAAAATGTCTTGGTGTCCTCCACCTCTTCAGTGGTGAATGGTCCACCATGTTTTCTTTTTCGATGCGAGGTGGAATATCCTCCTCCCAGTAGGTGAAGGCACTGCGATTCTCAGGACATGTGTGATTCCAGGCATACCTTAGGACGTGGTAAATGAGTTTGAGTGGATGCTCACCAGTTCGATCAATAACTAGTAGTGTCTTGAAACGAATCAGCATACACAAACCAATGCATGCACACACTAACTGTACAACAAGACAGCTGATTATTGCTGAGTTAACAGCATCAGTTTGATATATCAATACGAATTGGGCCGTATCATTAACTTGCTTTGTGTCTATAGTAGACTGGTGGTAATAAATCAATGCGCCATCGCTGACATAGATGATGATTAGGCTCCCAAAGCTACTGCACCAGTAGTACCAGTGGATGAAGGTGCTCAGTTTGTCTGATGCAGCTTCCAACATCTGGTCCATACCCAATTGAATGGCCGTGGACTCAAATAAACCAATTGCTATAAGAAAAATAATTACCAATAGACCAGCAGGATAATACAGCAGTAAGAGCTCTTGAGGAAATGTAATAACAAGTGCTGATGTTGCAATTGATAAAATGCTTCCGAAAATTGAAGCAATGAAGGAAAATAACACGAATTTGTATCTTGTGAAGCGGACATCAGCCATCCATCCAAGCAGAGGATAGAGCAGATAAGAGAGAGCCTTACAACAGGATAAGATTATAGCACCATTCCTTCCTAGAGTGTGAAACAGTGAAATATCTGCTCCTACCACAGACACGTGTATCAAAGCACAGCACAGAATAACAAGATAAACCATCTTGTGCTCCATGTTTGGTTGCTAATGTATTTGATCGGGATAACCAATAATGTGTTCAATATTCATGCAGGCTTTAATACATGATACCAGTTTTGAAAACCATCTAAAGATACTATAGTTGCACGTGATACAGCACAAAAGCGACCTGTATAGACCCACCAGACATGTTTAGAACAACATATCGGTTTCAGTTAGTAAACACAACATGAAGATAATATTAATGGTGTGGCTGCCAGTCAGGTGCACTGAGGTTCAGGTATAGCTTGTTCAGGTAATACACTCACTGTATAATGGACTACATATAAAATATCATGCAAGTTCTCCGAGCCTCTTGTCCATCTTGAAAACACCGTGCTACTTTAATGTGAGGTGTGTATGATGACTTACGATGCAGCGTTTATTATTGTTGCATTGCTATGCTGTTGCACATACCAATGTATAGTACTGCTAATCTTGCATGCATGTAGCTTAGATCGAATGTGATAGCTATCTAGAGATCACTGAGTATGGGATCAAAACTCAGACAAACCTTGTAACATATGAGTTTCTATACGCATTTTGTTCAATGATATCACGGCTATGAAGTAAAAATGTGACTCAAATTTGTTTTTTAATTTACAATAATGATGTTGACAATGACCAAATAACTAATTATACACTGAGACCCAATTAAACTACATTCTAGAAACGTCAGATGTGCACAGTGTACTGACTATTCTATTTAAATGTGTAAATGAGTTACAGTCAATAAATTTTATGCTTAGGATTGTTTGAATTCTTCATGAACTATTGCTTGCATGAGCAAGCTCTCTCTCGTATATCTCTTCCACTAGAAACTGCTCATTCACCACCTCATCTCGCAGACGATAGCGATATCGTCTAGACACACACAAGTACAGCATTAGAGAGAGAAATATCAGAAAGATCTTCACTTCTTGGAATACTTCCCATGCCATGACATCAGTTGAAGTTAAGGATTCCAATGCACCAACAGGAATGTAGTGTATAGCCAGTAGGGCATACCAGATACCAATGAGCAGTCCCTTCAGTCGGAGAGGAGCCTGAGCACAGATGAACTCTAAAGTAGTCATGAAAACTAACAGATATGCAAGTCCATAAAGAATGTTGGAAATTATTAACAACAAAAAGGGAATATTGTTTAAATCACACGAATCACGATATTCATCAAATAAAGAAGATGAGTGGTTTTTGTCAATATTTGATGTAATGATGTAGCATGATACTAAAGGAATTCTATCAGCTAACTTGCAAAGCTTTCCTCTGGTCATTGTGACAAGAATAATGAACTGAACAATTTCTCTAATCAAACAGCACAGTAATCCTAGCCCCATTATTTTGAGCATATTTAGGGTATACTTGCAGCAATGAACAAGCACCAGCTGGTACAGTGGCACCCCAATGACGATAGTGATGAGTGTGATATTTGTTGGATCTCCTGTTAGTAGCAAAACTAAAGGAGTAGGACATTGTCTTCTTGCTAACTGATTAAATTGAGAATAGCCATGGCCCAATAAATGAAACCCATAAAGAGAGAAAAATAGCAGTATGATGCGAAAAAATGTCTTGGTGTCCTCCACCTCTTCAGTTGTGAATGGTCCACCATATTTTCTTTTTCCAAGATCGATGCGAGGTGGAATATCCTCCTCCCAGTAGGTGAAGGCACTGCGATTCTCAGGACATGTGTGATTCCAGGCATACCTTAGCACTTGGTAAATGAGTTTGAGTGGATGGTCACCAGTTCGATCAATAACTAGTAGTCTCTTGAAACGAATCAGCATACACAAACCAATGCATGCACACACTAACTGTACAACAAGACAGCTAATTAATGCTGAGTTTACAGCATCAATTCGATATTTCAATACGAATTGGGCCGTATCATTAACTTGCTTTGTGTCTATAGTGGACTGGTGGTAATAAATCAATGCTCCATCGCTGACAAAGATGATGATTAGGCTCCCAAAGCTACTGCTCCAGTAGTACCAGTGGATGAAGGTGCTTAGTTTGTCTGATGCAGCTTCCAACATCTGGTCCATACCCAATTGAATGGCAGTGGACTCAAATAAACCAATTGCTATAAGAAATATAATTACCATTAGACCGGCAGGATAATACAGCAGTAAGAGCTCTTGAGGAAATGTAATAACAAGTGCTGATGTTGCAATTGATAAAATGCTTCCGATTATTGTAGCAATGAAGGAAAATAACACGAATTTGTATCTTGTGAAGCGGACATCAGCCATCCATCCAAGCAGAGGATAGAGCAAGTAAGAGAGAGCCTTACAACAGGATAAGATTATAGTACCATTCCTTCCTAGAGTGTGAAACAGTGAAATATCTGCTCCTACCAGAGACACGTGTATCAAAGCACAGCACAGAATAACAAGATAAACCATCTTGTGCTCCATTATTGGTTGCTAATGTATTTGATCCGGATATCCAATAATGTGTTCAATATTCATGCAGGCTTTAATACATAATACCAGTTTTGAAAACCATCTAAAGATACTATAGTTGCACATGATACAGCACAAAAGTGACCTGTATAGACCCACCAGACATGTTTAGAACAACAGTATCGGCTTCAGTCAGTAAACACAACATTAAGATAATATTAATGGTGTGGCTGCCAGCCAGATACACTGAGGTTCAGGTATAGCTTGTTCAGGTAATACACTCACTGTATAATGAACTGCATATAAAATATTATGTATGTTCACCAAGCCTCTTGTCCATCTTGAAAACACCACGACTTTAATGTAAGGTGTGCATGATGACTTATGATGCAGCGATTATTATTACATTGCTATGCTGTTGCACAGACCAATGTATAGTACTGCTAATCTTGCATGCATGTAGCTTAGATCGAATGTGATAGCTATCTAGAGATCAGTATGGGATCAAAACTCAGGCAAACCTTGTAACATATGAGTTTCTATACGCATTTTTTTCAATGATATCACGGCTATGAAGTAAAAATGTGACTTTTTAAAATATTTACAATAATGATGTTGAAAATGACCAAAATAACTAATTATACGCTGAGACCCAAAAAGAAAAATTAAACTACATTCTAGAAATGTCTGATGTGCACAGTGTTCTGACTGTTCTATTTAAATGTGTAAATGAGTTGCAGTCAACAAATTTTATGCTTAGGATTCAAATATTCTGTTTGAATTCTTCATGAACTATTGCTTGAGCAAGTTCTCTCTCGTATATCTCTTCCACTAGAAACTGCTCTTGCACAACCTCATCTCGCAGACGATAGCGATATCGTCTAGACACACACAAGTACAGCATTAGAGAGAGAAATATCAGAAAGATCTTTACTTCTTGGAATACTTCCCATGCCATGACATCAGCTGAAGTTAAGGATTCCAATTCACCAACAGGAATGTAGCGTATAGCCAGTAGGGCATACCAGATACCAATGAGCAGTCCCTTCAGTCGGAGAGGAGCCTGAGCACAGATGAACTCAAGAGTGGTCATGAAAACCAATAGAAATGCAAGTCCATAAAGAATGTTGGGAATTATTAACAACAAAAAGGGAATGTTGTTTAAATCACACGAGTCACGATATTCATCAAGTAAAGAAGATGTGTGGTTATTGTCAATATTCGATGTAATGATATAGCATGATACTAAAGGAATTCTATCAGCTAACTTGCAAAGCTTTCCTCCGATCATTGTGACAAGAATAATGAACTGAACAATTTCTCTAATCAAACAGCACAGTAATCCTAGCCCCAATATTTTGAGCATATTTAGGGTATACTTGAACTTACTGCTGCAATGGACAAGCACCAGCTGGTAGAGCGGCACTCCAATGACGATGGTGATGAGTGTGATATTTGTTGGATCTCCTGTTAGTAGCAAAACTAAAGGAGTAGGACATTGTCTTCTCGCTAACTGGTTAAATTGAGAATAGCCAAGGCCTAATAAATGAAACCCATAAAGAGAGAAAAATAGCAGTATGATGCGAAAAAATGCCTTGGTATCCTCCACCTCTTCAGTGGTGAATGGTCCACCATATTTTCTTTTTCCAAGATCAATGCGTGGTGGAATATCCTCCTCCCAGTAGGTGAAGGCACTGCGATTCTCAGGACATGTGTGATTCCAGGCATACCTCAGCACTTGGTAAATGAGTTTTAGTGGATGCTCACCAGTTCGATCAATAACGAGTAGTCTCTTGAAACGAATCAGCATACACAAACCAATGCATGCACACACTAACTGTACAACAAGACAGCTGATTATTGCTGGGATAAAAGCATCAATTTGATATTTCAATAAAAATTGGGCTGTATCATTAACTTGCTTTGTGTCTATAATGGACTGGTGGTAATAAATCAAAGCACCATCGCTGACGTAGACGATGATTAGGCTCCCAAAGCTACTGCTCCAGTAGTACCAGTGGATGAAGGTGCTCAGTTTGTCTGATGCAGCTTCCAACATCTGGTCCATACCCAATTGAATGGCTGTGGACTCAAATAAACCAATTGCTATGAGACCAATCATCACCATCAGACCGGCAAAGTAAAACAACAATGAGAGCTCTTGAGGAAATGTAATAACAAGTGTTGATGTTGCAATTGCTTCCAATTATTGTAGCAATGAAGGAAAATAACACGAATTTGTATCTTGTGAAGTGGACATCAGCCATCCATCCAAGCAGAGGATAGAGCAGATAAGAGATAGCCTCACAACAGGATAAGATTATAGCACCATTCCTTCCTAGAGTGTGAAACACAGAAATATCTGCTCCTACTGGGGCCAGAGACACGTGTATCAAAGCACAGCACAGAATAACAAGATAAACCATCTTGTGCTCCATTACTGCCTGCACACTAGCTAGTGAAAGCTGCTTAATGTATAGCCAATAGTTTAATAGTTAACTATGTTTGCTTTTTAAATGGTATACTTTGTACCATTCACAACAGTACTAAAGTTTTGAAAACATTATCCATGGAGGACTATTATAGCATAATAGACTTTATATCCCACTGAACCCATACTTCAAAGACACCAACATGGTTATATAAACTGGATATAGTGGCACTGTGCATTATAAATCCCTTTGATGTTTTGATATAGTTCCCTGTGGTTTACAACACTTGTAGGTGCTCAATTATACTATACTCCC
>OZ024791.1:1285569-1353722 GCA_964017065.1 Haliclona indistincta
AGTATTACTACTCATCACATGCTCACTGTATCACAAGTATGTGGCATTGTCATGCCAAGAACAGCCTCATATGGATTGAACGACAATATTCAACTCAAATAACTTGGTTATTTCCATGATATCTTTGATTATTTCAAGGATATCTTCTGATATTATTATCCCACTAGCTGTCTCTTCACGAATTACCCAATAGAGCAAAAAGTTATTAATTTATTGAGTATAATTTCATTCAAGTAGTAAATTGACACATTTGTAATCTGCATGGACTTTGAACTTGTTCTTGGTCCAAATGTCACCAGGTTTAGTTACGGATGGACCAAAATTTACTGCATACAGTCAGGTAACAATTAGGTGCTTTCAAAGAAGTAGCATTACTACTAGTCTACTCAGACACATCACATCCTCACTGTATGACTTGTATGTGGCATTGTCATGCCGAAAACAAACTCATATGCCTTGAACGACAATATTCAACTTAAATATCTTGGTTATTTCCATGATATCCCATTATATCTAGGGATATCTTTAAGGATATCTTCTGATCCACTGTTATCTTCATCCACAGGATAAAAAATTTATTGACTGTAACAAAAAATTATTAATTGAGTATAATTTCCTTAACTTGAATTCTAGCACTAAATTGACACATTTGTAATCTGCATTGACTTTGAACTAGTAATATTGTGCATGCTTGGTCCAAATGTGATCAGTTTTAGTTACGGATGGACCAAAAGTTACTGTATATCCTGGTGAAAGTCAACTAACAATTAGATGCTTTCAAAGAAGTAGTAGTACTACTAGTCTACTCAATGCTCACTGTATCACTAGTAACATGGCATTGTCATGCAGAGAACCACCTCATATGCATTGAACGACAATATTCAACTCACATGTCTTGGTTATTTCCATGATATCTCATTATATCTTGGGATATCTTTAATTATTTCGACAATATCTTGTGATATCTTTAATTATTTCGAGGATATCTTCTGATATTATTATCCCATTGTCATCTTCATCAATTATTCAATATAGCAAAAGATTATTAATTGACTGTAATTACATACACTTGAATTCTAGCAGTAAACTGACACATTTGTAATCTGCATTGACTTTGAACTAGTAATACAGTGCATGCTTGGTCCAAATGTGACCAGTTTTAGTTACGGATGGACCAAAAGTTACTGTATATCCTGGTGAAAGTCAAGTAAGAATTAGATGCTTTCAAAGAAGTAGTAGTACTACTAGTCTACTCAATGCTCACTGTATCACTAGTATATGGCATTGTCATGCAGAGAACCACCTCATATGCATTGAACGACAATATTCAACTCACATATCTTGGTTATTTCCATGATATCTCATTATATCTTGGGATATCTTTAATTATTTCGACAATATCTTGTGATATCTTTAATTATTTCGAGGATATCTTCTGATATTATTATCCCATTGTCATCTTCATCAATTACCCAATGGAACAAAAGATTATTAATTGACTGTAATTACTTACACTTGAATTCTAGCAATAAATTGACACATTTCTAATATGCATTGACTTTGAACTAGTAATACTGTGCATACTTGGTCCAAATGTGATCAGTTTTAGTTACGGATGGACCAAAAGTTACTGTACATCCTGGTGAAAGTCAACTAACAATTAGATGCTTTCAAAGAAATAGTAGTACTACTAGTCTACTCAATGCTCACTGTATCACTAGTACATGGCATTGTCATGCCGAAAACAACCTCATATGCATTGAACGACAATATTCAACTCAAATATCTTGGTTATTTCCATGATATCTCATTATATCTTGGAATATCTTTAATTATTTCGAGGATATCTTCTGATATGAACAGGCTAAGCACCACCATAGCTTGCAATGTGACTCGTGGATTTTGCGAAAGTGTCTTCGTTCTCGAGTTATGGCTGGCTCACCTTGACGCCCGTCTTGGACTTCTTTGACACTTAAACCGCTCATAGTAGGCTTTCTAGGTACTTTGCATTCGAATTGTAGTGTAGCACAGCTCTGGGATGCGTAGACAGCTAAGAAAAAGCCTGTCAGAGATGGCTCGGCGATCGATTCATTGATGGTCACGCCCACCAGACACACCTTGACCTCGTGGTCAGCACTTTATTGTCTTCTGGTTAGCAACTTAGCAAACAAAAGCTTCAGCTATCTAGTGCTTCAGCAAACTGTTTACTCATGCTATTACATGTAGTATGCTGCAATTTTCTCTTGACTCAGCAGCTGCATGTGCATGAAACGCCGAGGGTTTTGTGAAATCTGTTCATTTCTACACTGCACGGCAGTGCACGCTAGCTGCCACATGAGGCTGCCTTGATATCACTCATTGGCTTTGTGCTTGCCTTTGTAATTGAGCCCACCCACAATTATTATAACAGTTTTAATTTCAATAGCCCTATACTTCATGTTCGTATTATATATCTCCTAGTAAGCCATGCATACAGCCTCATTGTACAGAGTGCTGCATGCTTGTGTTTGGTTAACTGAGGTACTTTACGTCAGTGGAAATAGACTAAAATTGTTCAATGTTGAGATAGCCAACTTTTAGATCAAAAGTTCCAGATGTGAACCCAGATCTTGCAATTTCTTAGACTGTTATACTGCACTTACTCACTCACTTATACGTGCATGTATTGGCTCCCTAACATAAATGCATACATTATTAAGTGGAGTAGTGAATATCACTATGCTGTTATAGAAATGACTAACTGGGCATATTGACAATTGCATACTCTCACTAGAGTCAACACTTGTGACTGCATGATCAGCAGATTATATAGCCTGTACAATAAGTAATAGTTAAAGCACGGTTGGAATGCTGTATGGAAAGTTATAGCATGAGGGGTTGGGTTGAGAGGCTGATACAGCACGAGGCGAAGCTTCGTGCTGTATCATGCCTCGAGACTCAAACCCCGAGTGCCTTAACCAAGGCCGTAGCAGACGGTCCGGTATGGGCCGGACAAACTTTCGAGTATGCGATGGGCGTGTCTTGTAGTTTATGAACGTATGCAACATCGTGGAACGCAAAACACTGGAATCAGTGGACGTGGACTGGTCCTATACACAAGAAAACTACAGCAATCAGTCAAGTACTGGCTTCCAAATAAATTTCCACAACTTTTTTTATAATTAACACAGATATAACTAGAGTTATGCCCATAGGCACACCCATTTTCTTTGCCACGCCCACTTTTGGCCGGATCAACTTGAAACCGCTTGCTACGGCACTGTTAACTTCCATACAGCACGAACGACCATGCTGATTTATAGTATACATAGGTCGAAGATCGCCGGTTTCGTTGATCGAAATTGCCGCCAAGCACGTCGGCGGCCATCTTAGTGCAATAAATGCCAAAGTGTGCACAATGTGGGATATAGCACGGGGCCGTGTCTTTGATCTTTGACCTAAGTATACTTAAATTAATTCTTACTGTGCTCTGTGGTACTAACTGCTCTATTCTCCAGTTTTGTAGAAGATTATGATCCTACTATAGAGGATACCTATCGTAAACATATTATAATTGATGGAGAAACATATCAACTTGATATTTTAGACACGGCTGGTCAAGAAGAATACAGGTGAGTGTATTCCCCTCTTAATAATTATAAGAAGCTGACTGTATCTGCAGAGTTCTACAAGATCAGTACTTAAGAGAGAAAAACGGCTATGTAATAGTATTTTCAGTTGATAGCAAACACAGTTTTGATGCTCTTGACACACATAGATCAACTGTAAGTCTGCCAACTTTGTTGCACACTAACACACACTTGTTTTTCTCTTCTCAGATCAATAGAGTCAAACAGAAAAATGCTCCAATGATATGTGAGTGTCATAATAATCAGCATAAATTTGCATGATGTAAACTATTTTTGTTGTACAATTATAGTGGTTGGTAACAAGATTGATCTGCCAAGAAGAGAAGTAGGCAAAGATATAGCATTATTTCATATGCAAAGACTCATAATATGAGTTATGTTGAGACATCTGCTAAGACAAGGCACGGAGTGGTATGTACATAAAGCAGGAATGTGTATATTATTATGAATAATAATGTTTTCTTATCAATAGGATGACGTTTTTTACTTGGTAACAAAAGAAATTTTGATCTGGGTAAGTTACTAAAACAGTATTATGCCAGCAGTTGGTGTTGTCACATTCTGTTTTGTGTAGCGGACAATAACACCTACTGAAAAGACTACATGTACATGTAGTTGTAAACTACTGTAATGATGTTGCAATGATTCTAATAACAAGTTGCTGTCAAATGCATGCTACAAAAGAGGGTTTGGACGACTAAAGTTTATAGCTGTATTCTCCAAATCCACATAACAATGATTCTAGAGTCAGCCATAAGCTCCAAATCTCTCTTTCACTCATTCACCGACATGCACACTCACTCATTTACTCGCTCACTTACTCACACACTCAGTAAATCAATCAGTCACTCAAGCATTATGTCAGTCAGTCAGCTTTTGTCAGTCACCTGTTGTTGTTCAGATCACCTAATCAGTGACTCACACACTCACCCATCCACCCACTCACTTGTGCATGACATGCCGAGGGTTTTGTGAATTCGTTCATTGACACAGTTCTTCAGGCCACCACCTGGGCCCAGTATTATATATCATTGTGCAAAGCGAAATTGTAATACGGGCGCCGGCGTCAATCCAATCCACTATCATCACATGCACTCATTATCATGAATAAATGGATATTAAATTTTTTTTATGTATGCCTCTGATGTAGAATCTCTAGATTGTGCTTCATTTCCCCCCACATGTATGTACAGCTAAAATTTT
Organism: Haliclona indistincta; assembly: GCA_964017065.1. NCBI lineage: Eukaryota > Metazoa > Porifera > Demospongiae > Haplosclerida > Chalinidae > Haliclona > Haliclona indistincta. Next base: position 1,290,402 of record OZ024791.1, read on the forward strand.
ATCGTGAATGATGGAAACATTCTGACATTGCATTTTTATTACATGTTTCTTGGTAAGATTTCAGTTATTGCTATGAAAGTCCAGCAAGCAGCTACTAGTGAACAGGGTTTGGAGGACTAGAGTGAGCTGTATGCACAGAATTCACAAAACTGGTGCTATATAGCAATGGTTCTAGTAACAAGAGGCCTACCTACAACTCAAAGATGAGTATCACCTGAACAGACTAACTTTAACTGAGAAGAACTCCACACAACAATAGTTCCCTCAGGGAAAAATGAATTGACAATAATAGTTGCTTTGTCAAATATTTAAAATTTTCTTACTGTCTAATACCAGTACGGACTGGCAGTGGGTGGGTGAGTGAGAAGAATGGAGGGAGAGAGAAAGAAAGAGATGGAGGAAGTTTGTTCTATCACAGTCTTCCTCACACAATAGACCTACTGAAGTACTAAACAACTTCTGTATAGTTATTAAGTTTACTGTTTCGCGACTATGCCACGACGTACATCAAAACTACATGAGAAGGTTTGCACTACTAGAGTCAGTTGAATGCTCCGAATTCAAAACTGGTGCTGACAAGTATTATAGTAACAAGATCCAGTCAAATGCTTACTACATGAGAAGGTTTGCACTACTAGAGTCAGTTGAATGCTCCGAATTCACAAAACTGGTGCTGACAAGTATTGTAGTAACAAGATCCAGTCAAATGCTTACTACATGAGAAGGTTTGCACTACTAGAGTCAGTTGAATGCTCCGAATTCACAAAACTGGTGCTGACAAGTATTATAGTAACAAGATCCAGTCAAATGCTTACTACATGAGAAGTTTTGGACCACTAGAGTCAGTTGAATGCTCCAAATTCACAAAATTGGTGCTGAAAAGTATTGTAGTAACAAGATCCAGTCAAATGCATACTACATGAGAAAGTTTGGACCACTAGAGTCAGTTGAATGCTCCGAATTCACAAAACTGGTGCTGACAAGTATTATAGTAACAAGATCCAGTCAAATGCTTACTACATGAGAAGGTTTGGACCACTAGAGTCAGTTGAATGCACCAAATTCACAAAACTGGTGCTGAAAAGTATTGTAGTAACAAGATCCAGTCAAATGCTTACTACTTACTACATGAGAAGGTTTGGACCACTAGAGTCAGTTGAATGCTCCAAATTCACAAAACTGGTGCTGAAAAGTATTGTAGTAACAAGATCCAGTCAAATGCTTACTACATGAGAAGGTTTGCACTACTGGAGTCAGTTGAATGCACCAAATTCATAAAACTGGTGCTGAAAAGTATTGTAGTAACAAGATCCAGTCAAATGCATACTACATGAGAAAGTTTGGACCACTAGAGTCAGTTGAATGCTCCGAATTCACAAAACTGTTGCTGACAAGTATTATAGTAACAAGATCCAGTCAAATGCTTACTACATGAGAAGGTTTGCACTACTAGAGTCAGTTGAATGCTCCGAATTCACAAAACTGGTGCTGACAAGTATTATAGTAACAAGATCCAGTCAAATGCTTACTACATGAGAAGGTTTGCACTACTAGAGTCAGTTGAATGCTCCGAATTCACAAAACTGGTGCTGACAAGTATTATAGTAACAAGATCCAGTCAAATGCTTACTACATGAGAAGGTTTGGACCACTAGAGTCAGTTGAATGCTCCAAATTCACAAAACTGGTGCTGAAAAGTATTGTAGTAACAAGATCCAGTCAAATGCTTACTACATGAGAAGGTTTGCACTACTGGAGTCAGTTGAATGCACCAAATTCATAAAACTGGTGCTGAAAAGTATTGTAGTAACAAGATCCAGTCAAATGCATACTACATGAGAAAGTTTGGACCACTAGAGTCAGTTGAATGCTCCGAATTCACAAAACTGGTGCTGACAAGTATTATAGTAACAAGATCCAGTCAAATGCTTACTACATGAGAAGGTTTGCACTACTAGAGTCAGTTGAATGCACCAAATTCACAAAACTGGTGCTGACAAGTATTGTAGTAACAAGATCCAGTCAAATGCTTACTGCTTACTACATGAGAAGGTTTGCACTACTAGAGTCAGTTGAATGCTCCAAATTCACAAAACTGGTGCTGAAAAGTATTGTTGTAACAAGATCCAGTCAAATGCTTACTACATGAGAAGGTTTGCACTACTAGAGTCAGTTGAATGCTCCAAATTCACAAAACTGGTGCTGAAAAGTATTGTAGTAACAAGATCCAGTCAAATGCTTACTGCATGAGAAGGTTTGGACCACTAGAGTCAGTTGAATGCTCCAAATTCACAAAACTGGTGCTGACAAGTATTGTAGTAACAAGATCCAGTCAAATGCTTACTACGCGAGAAGGTTTGGACCACTAGAGTCAGTTTGGACCACTAGAGTCAGTTGAATGCTCCAAATTCACAAAACTGGTGCTGAAAAGTATTGTAGTAACAAGATCCAGTCAAATGCATACTACATGAGAGGATTTGGATTACTGGAGTCAGTTGAATGCTCCAAATTTACCAAACTGGTGCTGAAAAGTATTCTAGTAACAAGATCCAGTCAAATGCACACTACATGAGAGGGTTTTGTGCTACTAGAGTCAGCTGAATGCTCCAAATTCACAAAACTGTTGCTGACAAAATTATAGTAACAAGATCTAGTCAAATGCATACTACATGAGAGGATTTGGATTACTAGAGTTAGCAGAATCATAGATCGCTTCAATATCCTCTTTGATTGCATCCTGAGGAATCTGGCTAGTCTTATAATTCAGTCATCCGCCTCATTAGGTGCTTTCTGAGGGTAGGGTTAGTAACTAATTTAAATTTATTTCACCTTCACCTAAATCAAATATTTTTAAAGTCTTAATTACCATGAAGCGTAGGCACCTTCTCTCCAAAAGTTTTGTGCTATTAGAATTACAAAATGTAGCAGAATGCTAGACATGAAAATGATAACAAGTTGCATGCAGAAAGATTTGATAGTATGCAAGCTGGATGAAACCAAAATGCCTATTACCGAGGAAGGTTTGAACGACTGGAGTTAGCTGTATGGACAAAGTCAACAAAACTAATGCTAGAAAATGATTCTTCTTCTAGTTCAACCTCTGTCATTCGTCTGGTCCAGCGAGTTAGTATTTCAGTTACTGGATTTGTAGGCTATAAGCTCACTAGATTCAACACAAAAGTGTATGGATAATGCTTGGGAACAAGACTTGAAAAAGGAAAGGAACAACAAGAAATGATGCTTTTAAAGGAACAAAAGGGTAACACTTGCAGAAGTATCATTAGCCAAACTAGTATCCCTACATTAGCAGCATTGAAATAAAATTAATTACAACCTTTAACTGAGACCAGGCTGCATCACTTGTTTACGATCACAAGTGATGTTAGCACCAGTTTGAAGATTTTGAATAAGTGGAGCAGTTTCACAGCACAGAGTGTACTGCTAGATAATATACAATTCAGTGCTCTTGTGTAGTTTTATGATCACAATTGATGTTAGCACCAGTTTGAAGATTTTGAATGAGTGGAGCAGTTTCACAGCACAAAGTGTACTGTTAGATAATACATTTCAGTGCTCTTGTGTAGTTTTACGATCACATTGATGTTAGCACCAGTCTGAAGATTTTGAATGAGTGGAGCAGTTTCACTAGCACAGAGTGTACTGCCAGCTAAATAATACAATTGCAATGTGTAGTTTTACGATCACAATTGATGTTAGCACCAGTTTGAAGATTTTGAATGAGTAGAGCAGTTTCACAGCACAGAGTGTACTGCTAGATAATACATTTCGGTGCTCTAGCTTGTGTAGCTGGTTACGATAATTATCACAATTGATGTTAGTACCAGTTTGAAGATTTTGAATGAGTGGAGCAGTTTCACAGCACAGAGTGTACTGTCAGATAATACAGCTTTTTCACAGCACCAAAACGTTGTCGCTAAAGTCACAAAATGCATTGACCTGTGTCCCCATCTCTGCCACATGTGATAGCGCGTGCGGTTGTCAAGGGGCGTTGTTAAGAAGGTGTGGCGGACGGTCAAATGAAAATGGCGCTGTCTACAGGTGAGTTTTCTTTGTCTCTGCAGACTGCAGTTAAACGTTTCACAACTATTAATTTTGCGCCTATGCCACGTTGATGCTGTATTGTGTTGATGCGGGCGTTGGGTAAAGAATCTGGTGACCTTGTGATCGTACCTGTTGTTTGGCGTTAGTGCATATGTCTAGTTGTCGCTAGTTGTTGTACTTTTTAGCTTTCCAGGTGGTTGGGGTGGGCCTTGTAAGCTGCCAAACCATCTCATCATGCTCATGTAGCCAAACACTCCAGATTATTTTACTTTGTATTCTAACACCACAGAAACTGTGATGCAGATAGTGGTGCATTGTAGGATTACACAAATCCTTGGCAGAATTGACCTCCTTCAGCCTTCCTGACATTTCTAGTCTGGCAAGACACTTGACTTTTATACAGTAAAACCACGCCTGGAAGATGAGATGATGAAAGTAGGATTGCTGTCAATGTTCCCTCTCTCTTTGATATCTATAAAGCAGGTTAATATCACACACACTCAACAAACACACACAGTCAGCCACTTTTTCTCTAGTGTTTACGTTGTCGAAGTCAATTAGTAGAAATTGAAGGCTTAGTGGTAAAGCATTCATCTGTTATTGGCATTATTCTCTCTCATGGGTTTTCACCTAGTTAACCAGATCAGCCTGGGCAGATTATCTCTATAACTAGGTCTGATCAGCCTTGTAGGTGGTAGTTGGTTGTTTTGCAGTGTGATGAATCTATTTTGGGTTTTGTTTTAAACTTGCTCTTAACTGAAAGTTGTCTCAACTAGTATATATTCTCTCCAAGAGGTTGGAAGTCATCTCAACTGGAACGTATTCGATGTCAATGAAATCAGTCTATACAGCCGCAAGTCAGACACTCAACTCAGACATCAGTCCTACTGACCCTGCACCCTTGACTTGGGACCGAGACAAGATACACGTACTGGCTGCCTTGGTAGGATAGGATACAGGTGCAAAGGAGGACTGGGTCTTGTATGGATACCTGTTGACTCTGCTGCCTTCAGAGAGGTACGCTTGCACATGAATGCATCTCTATGTTGACATTTCGGTATTGAGCCTAAATGTCTCGTTATCGTTGATTGAATGGACACTAAGTTGCTGACTATCCTATAGTAGTATCTACTTTCTATTGCCTTATGCTCAGGCCACACCCCTACCTTGTTTAGTGGCTTTCTGCACATGTGTCAAATAGCTCACGTACTATTCGTAAAATAACCATGCATGTATTGCACCATGTGGTGAAAGTCAAGGAGCAATAGTCATGGATACTAGTGGATTTACTTGCTGCCATTAAATTTGATACACCATTTTGTTTTGTCCTACCTACGAACTCATTGCAAGTACTTACTCATCAGCATGAACCCTAGGTAACTATACAGTACTATGAAAATTAGCGATGAAATACACAAATAGCTCATTTTCAGTCTGGTGTACATGTGACCTCCAATGTGTTTATGGTACTGCTGTTGCATGCCGTAAAGAAGCAAAATGTCAAGAAGCCATCTTTGTGTGTTCTTTTGCAATGTGGCATAAAAACATGGCCACCGTCCCATCATGCATACATAAGAACTCAAATCACTACTTTGTTTTGCTTGACCAAGCTATCAGCCTATCGCATGCATTTTCTTTACAATTGGCAACTGTGCTGTGCACTCACACTATAGCTGTAGCTGAACGGGTCAAGTGACCTACAATCCCCTGTTGGCTGTAGATATTAGTAGCTAGTTTAAAATTGCTGTAATAGGTGTAAAACATAACTGTAGTAACTCCACTATACACACGCATTACTAGTACGTAATGACGTACATGTAATGTATGTATTAACCCAGCCTGCTGTAAAACCGGTCAACCCGTTTGAAACGGGTCAGAAGTTATGAATCGGGTTGTAACATTTATACTGGTTATTGTAGTCAAAGGTGCTGCTGCCTCAGTGGAACAGCAGAACACACAGTAAACTGTAGCTTTCACAATTGGTATTCTCTTCTTACAGAGTTTTTCTAGACACATACTGTCTCCTGTTTGAAGAACAACTAAGTTGATTATCACATCAAGGATACATGTAAGAGGTCAGGCAGTCCCATCACTCATTCATTTTTAACTATTATTTCAGGCTTCACACAGAAGCTTTGCCTACTATAATATTATGCACGTGCTTTTGATTTGCTATTACACCTGTACTGTGTTTGAGTCAGGTGGGAAATACATGTAAATTTTATTGTCCAAAAATTAATGTCTTCAGTAAAGAGTTACATGTACACCATTATACTTGTGGAACATACAATACAAATACATAAACATACTAGTTATGCAGCTGAATATAATTAGAGGTAGTGCAGTAAACAGTTGCACAGGGGATAGTGACCTATAGGTCCCTGTGGTGTTCATGGTGTTCACTTTATACCCCACCTGTACTGAGCATTATGATTCATGACAACACATGTATGTTGTTGTGTGTGAGAAGTGTGGTGTGACCTTGGTAATCTAAAAAACCATCTGTTTCTAGCACATGCTGAAATGCAAGCTGTGACAATAGCAATGCTTGCTCAGGAGCCCATAAAAAGGAGCCCATCCTTTAGACACTGTACTACCAAATATGCTATTATGGTGGTTTGACAGTTTGCATTTAGACAGATGTAATGCTTCCATCTACTTTACAATGTCCCATTGAGCATTAGTCTGCTAAGGTCTCAAGTTACCTATGGTCTCAAAAGGCCTACTGATTTGCTTGCCTCATGGCTTATTGCTGGTGATCTAGCTAGACTCTCCAGTGACAAAACTTTCACAGCAGACTTAGTAGAAATGAAATACATGTTAGGGATATTTGCCGCTTGCTGCATGTAGATGTTGAATCTTGTAGCTCTGCATGAAGGCAAGAATCCAGGAATGTATGGTCTATAGTCACAAGCTGCTTGACCTCATAGCATAGCCAGGCCCAATTGAGTTTTCACACACACACACACACACACACACACACACACACACACACACACACACACACACACACACACACACACACACACACACACACACACACACACACACACACACACACACACACACACTTCTCACTTGCTCGCTCGCTCACTCACTCACTCACTCACTAAATCATGCATATTCAAAGTGAACTGTAGTGCATACAAGTACAGAGGCTTGCAGAGTTTTTGTATGAAATTAAACAACAAGTATTTCAATACATGTGATTATTATAGAAGTGAATTTGATCAGTCAAAGTTGTATTCTCTATGCAAGAACTTTGCAGACCATTGTGTATTCAACCCAAAGCAGTATTGACATGACCTTGTAAATCTTTACTACATTCTGAACAATATCACAGAACAATGTCACAGACACACTGTCACCTCATGCACAGTCATGGTTGTATTTAAGTCTGTGTAGGTCATGTACAGTAGTTCTATTCTCAGTTCTGTTGTTGCTAGCTGATCACCAATCATTGCTCATTGCCATCTTGATTCTAATAAGATCTTTGAGATATCACATTTTGGCGACGAGGATGGCTCTTCATGGTGCAGTAGGAGAGTTCGACCCTACGAAAGAAGACTGGTTAACGTACAGCCAGAGACTGAAGTTCTACTTCGAAGCCAATGATGTTGAGGATGCAGCTAAGCAACGTGCTATTCTGCTGAGCGTGGCTGGACCAGAAACATTCAGGTTGCTCAGTAGCCTGGTCGCGCCGCAGACAGTGAAAGACAAGACGTTCACGGAGCTGGTGGATTTACTATCTGGACACTACAACCCCAAGAAATCTGCCGCAGTCCACCGGTTCAAGTTCAATAGCCGAGTTCGAAACCCCAACGAGTCTGTCTCCACGTATGTCTCAGAACTGAAGAAGCTGGCAGTAGACTGTGCGTTTGGTTCTGCAGATGTTCTCAACCAGATGCTGTGTGACCGTCTCCTATGCGGAATTAATGACGCCAGAATACAGCGACGTCTACTGACTGAAGAGAACCTGACCTATGATAAGGCATTCACTATTTGTCAGTCCATTGAGTTAGCCGACCAGAGCACGCAAGCCCTCTCTTCCGAGAAGCCCGTTCCTGCCGACATACACCGCGTTCCTGCTAAGAAGCCGAGCAAGCCGCCGACGGAATGTTATCGCTGTGGTGGTGCACACTCGCACTCAAGTTGTCGTTTCAAGACCGCCGACTGCCGGTATTGTGGCAAGAAGGGACACATTGCTCGTGTCTGCAGATCAAGACTACGCGTCAAGAGTCGCGGACGTGGTGGTAAACAACAACCTGGTGCTAGCAACCCTACTAACGCTCTCTCTGACGACCGAGCAGAAGATGCAGCACAACCGAAAGGGCAGAAGCAGCAGTCTGACCTTGAATACAGTTGTTTCCAGTTACATGAGCGGAAGGACTCCCCTATTGTCGTCTCCATCACTGTTCAAGGCAAACCCATGGCTATGGAGGTGGACACTGGAGCAGCACTGTCAGTCATCAGTGAATCTACTTATCTGTCGACCTGGTCTAAAGATGAACGTCCTCCTCTCAAGCCCTCCCAAGCTCTTCTCCATACATACTCTGGTGAGAATCTGGTTGTTTGTGGTGAAATTACAGTATCTGTTCAATACAAGAAGCAGGAGAAGCAGCTTACCCTGCAGGTACTCAAGTTCAAGGGTCCTACTCTTCTGGGACGAGATTGGTTAAAACACATCGTACTGGACTGGAAACAGTTGAACACTATTCGTCAAGCATCACAGAAGCGATTGGATCAACTGCTCGAGGAACACACCGAGGTGTTCAAAGACGAACTGGGTTCACTTAAAGATGTCAAGGTCCACATCCATGTCAAGCCTGATGCCCAACCACACTTCTGCAAACCACGCCAGGTTCCCTATTCGATGCGTTCCAAAGTTGAAGCAGAATTACAGCGTCTGCAAGATACTGGTGTTATTGAGCCGGTACCTTACTCTGATTGGGCAGCTCCGATAGTGCCAGTGCTGAAACGAGACAATTCTGTGAGGATTTGTGGAGACTACAGAATAACACTGAATCGTGAAGCTACACCAGATGTTTACCCTCTTCCCAAGATTGAGGATCTCTTTGCAAATTTGTCTGGTGGAGAGTCGTTTTCCAAGTTAGATCTCGCTCATGCGTATCAGCAGCTACACCTTGATGAAGAATCAAAGAAATACACCACTATCAACACAAGTCGAGGTCTCTTTCAGTACAACCGACTGCCATTTGGAGTCTCATGTGCTCCAGCTGTGTTCCAGAAGACCATGGAAACTCTGCTACAAGGCATTACTGGTGTGTGCAGTTACCTGGACGATATCCTCGTTACAGGCAAGACAGAAACAGAGCATCTCGATAACCTAGGAGCTGTTCTAAGGAAGCTCAAGTCAGTTGGTATGCGTCTGAAGAAGGAGAAGTGTCATTTCATGATGTCGGAGGTTGAATATCTGGGTCACAAGTTGTCAAACAAGGGACTTCAACCAGCCGATGACAAGGTTAAAGCCATCACTCAAGCTCCGTCACCCATCAACATCACTCAATTGAAATCCTTCCTGGGTCTCGTGAGCTACTACAGCAAGTTCCTACCGAACACTGCAACTACACTTGCTCCTCTGTATAAGTTACTACATAAAGACACTGCTTGGACCTGGGGTAGAGAACAACAACAAGCTTTTGAACTAGTTAAGAAACAGTTAATTTCTGACCCTGTTCTCTCTCACTACAGCCCAGACCAGAAGTTGTTACTATCCTGTGATGCCTCTCCCTACGGGGTGGGTGCAATTCTGTCGCATCAGACGGAGGATGGGTCTGAAAAGCCCATTGCTTTCGCTTCAAGATCACTATCATCAGCAGAAAGAAAATACTCACAACTAGACAAAGAAGGGCTAGCGATCGTATTTGGAGCTACCAGATTCAGGCAATATCTCCTGGGGCGCCATTTCACGATATTCTCCGACCATAAACCACTCATGTACATCTTTGGTGAAAATTCTGGTATACCTAGTATGGCCTCAGCAAGAATCCAGCGGTGGGCACTTACACTAAGTGCTTATCATTTTTCTATTACCTACAGACCTGGTGTCGAACTAGCTAATGCGGATGGTCTTAGCAGACTACCATTAGCAGATACTCCTGAGGAAGTTCCTATTCCTGCAGACACTATTCTTTTACTGGAGTGCCTGAATTCCTCTCCTGTGACAGCATCTCAGATCAAGAGTTGGTCCTCTCAAGATCCGATCATCTCTAAAGTCCTCAGCTATGTGTTGCAGGGATGGCCTACCGTTACTGAAGATACCCTCCTTCCATATTCCCGACGAAAGAATGAACTCAGCACTCAAGATGGTTGTCTCTTATGGGGAAACAGAGTAGTGATTCCTCCTCCTGGTCGTGAGAAAATCATAGACATTCTTCACAACACTCATCCTGGTATGACTAGAATCAAGGCACTTGCAAGATCGTATGTCTGGTGGCCTAACATGGATGCTGCGCTAGAAGAGAAAGTTCGACACTGTCAAGAATGTCAACATCATCAACGTCTGCCTGCCCGGGCTCCTCTTCATCCTTGGGAATGGCCAGAACGCCCCTGGGCAAGAATTCATGCTGATTTCGCAGGTCCTTTCATGGGTAAACAGTTTCTACTCATGGTTGATGCTCACTCCAAGTGGCTAGAAGTTCACATCGTACCAACTACCTCATCACATGCTGCAATCAGCAAGATGCGAACTGTCTTTGCTGCTTATGGACTACCAGAGATCTTAGTGACGGACAATGGTTCAGCCTTCACCAGCACAGAGTTTTCTGAATTCACTACTAGAAATGGTATACGCCATGTAACTAGTTCTCCGTATCATCCCTCGACCAATGGTCTCGTGGAACGTGCTGTACAAACATTCAAGCAAGCTATGAAGAAGAGTTCATCACCATTGGACTCGCGAATTGCTAATTTCCTACTTACCTACAGGCTGACTCCTCATCCGTCTACTGGTACCTCTCCAGCTGAGCTACTGATGTCTCGCCGACCAAGATCACTACTGGACATGGTCCGTCCTGATATTTCAATAAGGGTTCGTCGAGCTCAGGAGCATCAGAAGTTTCATCATGACCAACACTCTAATTCTCGCCAATTCTCTGTCAAACAACCTGTCCTGGCTAAGAATTTTGGTCATGGTTCCAAATGGTTAAGAGGTCACATCACTCGATGTCTTGGACCACTATCATACAGAGTGTTCCTACAAGATGGCAGATCAGTACGCAGACATGTGGATCATATTCAACCACATCACAAGAGCAGTAGTGACTCTAACGATCAAGACACTGGTGACTATTTGGACATTCCATTGCCCACAACAGATCCTACTCCACCATCAGTGCCTATCACTCCTCCTCCTACTCGAACTCCACCGAGCACTACTCCCGCTCCCTCATCTGTTACTCCGTCCACTCCTCCACGCCGTTCTAAGAGAAATTGTGGACCTCCAAAACGCTACGCTCCTTATGTGTGGGGAGGAAAGTGACATGACCTTGTAAATCTTTACTACATTCTGAACAATATCACAGAACAATGTCACAGACACACTGTCACCTCATGCACAGTCATGGTTGTATTTAAGTCTGTGTAGGTCATGTACAGTAGTTCTATTCTCAGTTCTGTTGTTGCTAGCTGATCACCAATCATTGCTCATTGCCATCTTGATTCTAATAAGATCTTTGAGATATCACAAGTATCATAGTGATAATCAATCCACACCAGTAATTATTCCCATGAGAGCAGCCTTATCAGCTTTGAAACCTGGTAATAATTATGTACTGGCAACTTTACCAAGCGGCAGTACTATAATATAATACAGCTTGCTTCTCTCTACATTCCTATCACCAAATTGTTTCACCAGTAGTCTCTGTTGAATCAGTGTTGATATACCAACCTGATCTGTGCTGCTATAGTCCAACTTGTTGCTGTGCAGAAATCTTTCCGTAGTTTGCACATAATTTCAGTGATTGCATGTATATGCCACCAATACATCTGCACCTGTCCAAGGCCATAATACAGTGCCCTCAATGAATACCAACTGTCCATTCAATGTTTATTACTAACTGGCAGCCTATACAGTTCAACACCTCTGCTTGCGTCCTTTCTCACCTTAGTGTGGCTTTGTTTTCATTCAACCCAATATAGCACCTCATGCAACTTAGGTATGTGTTAATTTCAGGTTCATGGCTATTTTCAAAATCGATTTTGAAGACATGTCCCATTATGCATTGAGAAGCATGAAAGTGTGCGAAATATTTTTACCAGTATCAGCCTAACTCATGGGCTTGCCTTATTCTTTTGTATTGTTAGACTGCTGACATAATTATCAGCCTTCTAAGCTGGCCCTTGCATTGTGTTGAGTGCAGAGGAGGTCCATTAAGCTACATAATTTTGCGACCAACCGAAAAAAAGTGACAATTACCCAGAGCGCTAATATTAGCAATCAAGGTATTGAGGTGTCTGTGTCGTACCTCCTCCTCCTCCTCCTCTTCTTACACCTGTAAGAGTCAGGGTGGGACTGGACATATGTATATAATTATAGTCCCAAATATCTTCTTGGTAGATTACAAACACAAAACTATAAACTATTTAAAAGTCACACCATGCATTGGAATGTACAACACAACACAAACATACATGTAAATTATTATTAAAGTTATGCAGCTGAATATTACTAAAGCTTTAGAGCTTGTACAGTAAACAGGAGATAGTGACCCATAGTCCCTGTGATGTTCTTGTTCATGTGTTTTTCTGGTGTTCACTGCTCTATCCCCACCTGTACTCAGGGTCATGATTCATGACAACACAAGTTGTGTGTAAGAATGTGTGCATGTGACCTTAGTGAAAACCAGTTGCTGAAGAATGTAATTACATAGTATTTATAGTCCAATTCACTCAGTTTTGTATTACATCTGAAGGAAAGCTCTGAAAATAGCGCTACCATGGTAGTATAGTACAGTGTCCCATTGAGCATTGAAGCTTTTTCTAGTTATGGGCTACTGTCTGCTTTTGAACATGTGAAACCTCTGTACTAAGCTTAGTTCTCTAGTTACCTCTTGATTTGCTTACTTCTTGGCTTATGCTGGCAATCTAGACTTCTCCAGTGACAAAACTTGGATCTAGTATCAGAGTCCACTGAGCTTTTATAGTCGATTTTATGAATTGCACCTGCTGTGTTTGTTGTTCACTTTCAAAATGAAGTTATCTATCCAAGCATGTGTTATTAGCCTCATATCCAGTTGTCTGCAGAGTAATAAGTCTCTACCGCTGTTTAGGCATTGTATATACCATTTTGCAAATGTAACCAAATCTCAGCTCTGTAACATTGCTGCTGACTCAGTTTAACACCTTGCCTACTGTCCTTTCTCACTTTAGTATGGCTTCTGTCAGTATAAAGCTTTGAGTATTGCATTTGTGTCCAGAGAGTGTGAGCGGCAGTGAGCTGCTTTGTGTCAAGTGCATGTGTTTATGAGATGGTGGGTTAGTAGAAAGTGATATTTTTCATGCTGTGCTCTTGTAGTTTGAAGGCAAGACTGACCCCATTCCGTTTTCTCACCCACCACTGTGGTTTAGTCATAGTTTTTATTAAAACTAATCAATGGTCTACCACAGTATATTGTGAGGAAATAGTCTGGCTATAATGCCTCTGGCTTATCTAACCCCAATAGGATTGTAGTGCACTTGTGCAGCAGTTTGCATAATACACATCAATTGATTCTTAAGAAATGTTCATTAAAATATCCTAGTAATACAGGGTATGTGATGCAAGGTCACACTTTACAAACATAGACCTAAAGGTCCATGGTGGAACAAAAAATTGACAAGGCTACACCCAAACACCCAGCACAAAAGAAATTCCAGAATGTAGTATCTTGCAAGGGAGCAGGTCTTGCTATTATATGATAGCTGAGTTTGACTAGATAACTGTATACTGTGACTGAATAGGTCAGATTTATTCAGTATAGTGTACTACAAACAGTCAAAGTTGACTTCTGTAGGTAGTAACAAGGTCACATGAGGTGTCCTCAATGAATACCAACTGGTCTATTCAACTTTTATTACTGACTCAGTTCATCATAATGTAACACCTCCGCCTGAGTCCTCTCTCACCTTAGTGTGGCTTCTGTTTTTATTCATCCCAATATAGCGCAGCTTGCTAGGTATGTGTTAATTCAAGTTAAACTTGTCAAGGCTGTGTAATTGATTTTCAATATTGGTTTTTAAGATGTGCCCCAAATTTATGCATGAATTGAGAAACATGAATGTATGTGAATAGACGAAAATATTTTACCAGCCTCTAGCCTGACCCATGGGCCGTATTCTTTTGGTATTGTTAGACTGCTGACATAAGGCTTGACCTCTTATTATCAGCCTTCTAAGCTGAGCTGGCTCTTGCATTGTATTGAGCTGTGAAAGGCGCAGAGGAGGTTGGAAGCATGTGACATTAATTTTTTTGTGGTTTTTAAATGTACTCCTTTACAAGAAACTTAGCTGTTGCTATTTTTTGGACAGATTTTAACAATCTAATAGCTCTGATTACAAATATTATTTGATCTACCCATGAGCTGCTATGGCCGAGAATCGAAAGCACAGTAGCATGAGCAATCAGAAATTTTGAGCTTATTAGAGTGCCTGCCTCCGTTGAGAAAGGTGTATGTGTGTTTGTGTGTGCAGGAGCTCATGTTGAGCATGTAGTGAAGGAGGAGTGAAGGCAAGTAACTCTGTAAACAGAAACAGTGAACTCCTGATCTAAACATAGTATTGTCCAAATAAGAAAAAGGTTTTAATTTCATTGACCACACTGCATGTTATTTTTTATCATAGCAGTATACTTTAGCAGCAGCAGGAGCCCATCGAGACGCAAGCGCAAGGGAGCATGCAACTCAGTATACGGCGAAATCCAAACATGGCTGCCAAAAATTAATTTTAGTAACACCAAATATGGACTGATTCAGCTGTTCTTGCTCGTGATCGTCATCTATGCATTCTGAACAGCAAGCAGCAGTGACTAGGCAGTGTTACTAGTGCTGGGCTAACGATATCGACAGCTGTAAACCGCGTGCACGTTGACTAAGCACGTAGTGCCAGACTGCCCGGTCACGCCTTCGCGTTCGCTTCTGGATACAACAAAGAGCTTCTTCCGGCGTGTTACAAGCTCCTCTCCGTCGTCCTTACCTTTGTTTTGCCGATTTGTTTGGTTCTCTGTGTCTGCCAGCGATTTTGTCCATATAAGGGTATACTAATGTTAGAAATCAGCCACCATGTTTGGATTTCGCCGTATACGTTATGATATTCGGAGTTGCATGCTCCCTCGCCGCTTCGCAGCTCGATATGCTCCTGGCAGCAGTGAACAGCAGATAAGCGTTGGTTTCATACAGCCGCCATGTTTTGGATTACATCGTTCTGTTGTGAGAATGTAGAGTTGCATGCTCCCTCGACCACTCCGTGGGCTCCATAATATGCTTATGGTGTTTGTGTGTGTAACAGGTAACAATAGACTTCATTCTAAAAGTCACCCTCTAACACATTGCTGAGTAGGCACTCTGTTTCTTTTAGCCTTGACCTAATGGCTGCATACAGGCTCACATTATTTTATTGTTGTTGTTTGCTTGTTCCTGTGTGCAGCAGGTGTCGTACCCTGTCCTTCAAAAGTGCCTAGTGCAGACTGTTTACTCTGGCACACTCGCATATTAACGATTATGCAATAACATACGTGGGCGAGGTGATTAAGGGCAAGTGACGTTACGTAACAATTCTCTGTCTTTTTCTGTCAATTCTCTGTCTTTTCTTACAAACTACATGAAATTCTCAGAAACCTCTTACATGTATTCCTGGTTGTTGGTGAGGGTGGGGAAGTGCTAGCAAATAGTAAAACAATTGTCGAACTTCTGCATCGTGCTGAAGTGTAGACTCATGTGTTGCTGACGTGTTACGAAAATATCTGGATTTTGGAGGCACCAAAATAGTGGAGCTAATTACATATACATGTAACTATGGAGCATGCGCAAACAGTCTGTACCAGGCTCTTTTCTTGAAAAGAGCCTGGGAATGAGGCTACAGTTGTAGTGTGCTGGTCATCTATACATGTAGCTGCATACATTGTAAAGTTCTCATTGATTCTCTATTATCCACAGTGCACAAGGTCAGGGCTTCTAGAAGTACTTCTTTCTACTTCATTTGCTGGCTCCAAGCAAGTACTACGGTGGAACCTCTGTGGCATCTGGAGACATGGACTCGCGTTAAAACTTAGCTAATGCAGTTTATGGTTAAAATGGACACATATCATTGATCAAATGCAGAGTCATGTGTATGTTTTATCCCCTCAGACCATTAACAATTTTTCTATCCCGTGTGGATTTGTGAGATACATGTACCATTGCAGTTAATTTTGTTAATTCAAATTGAATGATGACATTATTTTTTGTGCTCTCTATTCTAATGACTGATTTATTTTTTTACGCAGTGAAAAATGCAAACAGTGTCATAGACTTAGTGCAGTAGCTTTAGACGAAGACTGATATTTATTCGGGCTCGCGCGGGTTGGTGATAAGTTTCATTGGCTGGAGGTCACGTGATATGGTTTAATAACTAAACTAATAACTAGGTGTAAACAAGAGTTCAATGGAACACATACCCTGTGCGCTATTGCAAGAAATGTGAATATTATTGTGCAATTATTATTATAGAGAGTAGTGTGGTAGCGAGTCTGCCGCTGTTCAGGAGCAAGCCGATTTGTAGACATGCTTTGCAATCGAGCTAGTGCTAGTCTAGCAGGCCAGACCTTCTGGGGCGCATAATAATAGCTAGTGCAGTGCGGTGATTCGAGTCTTCCGCTGTTCACTGCCTCTTCTAGTATTCTCTGCCACACGCTAGCTTGTCTGTTAACCTTTTCAAGCGTCTCCAGTCGTCGGTTTATAGCAACAGCCTTCTGCAAAGGGATTCTCTCGAGTTCTCTAAGAAAGTTGGGCGTCAACCTGACACACCTACTTACCGTAATAACCCCAAACGCGATGCAGCTATTAGAAACTCATGGCTATAGCACGCTACAGATAGCTCGTCCGACTTTGTAGGCCACTTTGTAAGACTAGAAATTCGCCAAGTAAGTATTAGATGACATTTTACTGGCGTGTTTTGATCGCTAACACTGTAAACGGACGTTTTTTTTGATCACACACATAATAAACATACCTATATATAGACAGCACCGATTGCTTAAGGTGGCGGGCACCCGTTCGCTATGAATATTAATGAGATTTTTAGAGGGCTCAGAACGTCCGACTGAAAGATCCAAGCAGTGCAAAACTCGCTGCGAAGCATCATACTATGCGTCCTAGCATATAAAACAACTCTCGGCAAAATCTGTAGAGCACGAAGTGCACGGCTTACACGAACGTGGTAGCAATTTTTCTCACCAAATTTGTGAACGTGAGCGGCTAGCAGGACCACGATCAGCAGCCCAATAGTAAGCTATTACAATTTTCTAGGTCGTGTCGGATGCTTTTCCGAAAATTATTTCTTTTATCTGATTTATGAGCTTATATCGTCGAGAATACGCCAGTGGGCTACACAAAGCCAGAGCTACCTAAATTTTAAGAACGAATTTCCACAAAACCATCCGACACGACCTAGAAAATGTGCTTAGCTACACACTCGTCCAGGTTAGCCATTATAAGATGCTACGATTCTGCTTAAATTTGGCGAGAAGTTTCGATACTTCAGTTGTTTTCCTTGGCAAAACAGCTGGCTGTTATGAATATAATTACCAAGCCATTCTACAATGTAGCCTGTTGCGCGGGCGCCGTGGTTGCCATGAAGTAATGATATTCATACTGCGCATACTGCGCGTATTATTGTGCGCACTAAAAAGGTACCCGCCACCTTAACCCTTTAACCCCTATTGTCGCCTTTTGGCGACATACATACTTTAGACACCATAACTTTATCAAAAAGTGTTAATATATCCCAAAATTAAGCCAAATTGAAGAATACAAATAACCGCAAAAAATTGACCGGTTTTCGGCGCGCCCCCTGCGCCAAACGTTATGGCGACGGCATTTCTATGGCTTCAGTGCAAATTTCACAACATTTTAAGGAAAACAAAATGGCTGCCAAGAAAATTTGGACATTTTATGGCTTCGGGGTGCTCGCAAACACATTTTTGTGCATTCTCTGTGATCTGGGCTACATTTTGCACTCACCAAAACCACTGCTATTTGTGTGTACTTTTCAGTAGCCAGCCCCAAAGTACTAACTTTGAGCAAAATCTGACGAGGTCGTTGCACTTTATCGGCTTCACTTTCGAAGTGGGAGGGGCATATCGACCGACTTGAGTGTGGGCAATTGCAGCTACTCACTGGGGTAAAAGGACGCAAATTTGAGACCAGTAGCACAAAAGACACACGAGATATTCACGAGAGAAGTGGTCAGCATTTACGAGGTTAAAATTTCAGCTGGATAATTTAGTAATTAAAGGGTTAACCCTGCCGCGCCTAGTACGCGCACAGGGTAATTACATCGGCGGCCAATCATGGACATCCATATCCGTGATGGACACAGATAAAAGGGCAGATTGCATGCGCAGAGCGAGCGCAGATATAGAGACTGTCAGACTGTTCGTTCCACCGTTTCCGCCTGTGTAGCTGCTCCTGTCCTCTCTGCTGGTACGTATTGTTTCTGCCTTGTGTATATTGAACTACTGTTCCTACTTGTACTGTCTTACATTAACTTCAAGCCTACTTTCTAGCTTGTTGGCAGTTGTTAGTATCATGTTCCTAATGTCCGTGTTATTGACAGCTTTTGTTGCTACTGTATACAGGGTTTTGCGGGTCGCTTGTCGCACGCGGCACGACAATTCGACGAGACCACGCCTACTTATCCAGCACCACAGAAAGTCGCTAAAAAGAAACGCTTGTATTATCGAGTAAGGTAGAGCGCCTCGCCGTTATTGTTTTCAAATCACTAAGTATAGTCTATGCTTTGACTGCAACAGTCAAGGTTCACCCAGCAAAAGCAGCGTGCACGATACTACAAGCGTTTCTTTTGGGCAACATTCTGTGGGGGCTGGATAAGTAGGCGTGGCCTCGTCGAATTGTCGTTTTCACAGCGACAAGTGACCTGCAAAACCCTGTACATGTGTGTGGTTTGCAAATTTCCTCCCTCTTTCTCACCCTATCATTTTGACATTTCTATGACAGCTAGTGCAATGACCTCAGTTACACATTGGCTATGTAATAGTAATTAGTATGTATATATGATGGTAAGGGCATGTAGCTTCGTATGTGTCTTTAAGCACTTGGTATTGCCTTTAATGCCTAAATAATATTGATGATTGCACATTTCTAAACCATTTTTGAATCCGTGTTTCACGTACACTTGTCTTTGCCAGTGCCGGTGTTGTTAATTGTTCTTTCATTTTGAAACGTTCTTTTCTTGCTACCAGAGAGCTACTGTTCTCCTAAGCTTGTGTGGTGAGCTTTGCAGTTAAATTAGTAGCATGTTTCTGCATAGCCTTAGTGTGATACCGGTATTTGATAGTGAGAAGCACAGCCTCGAATAGCTGAAGAATGTAATTACTGATAATTAAAAGTAAATTCACTTCCGTAGTACTTCTGCATGCCTACCCACCAACCAACTATTAATTGTCTTTGTCACACACAGGTTGCCTGTGCTGCTCGTGCTCTGCTCCTGCCCTTGTGCTGCTCACCTGGCCCTTGTGCTGCTCACCTGGCCCTTGTGCTTCTCTTGGCCCTTGTGAGTGTTACCATGTACACAATGAAAGTGTATCGTATAAATCGCTACTGTATGTACCAATTTTAACAAGTGACTTGCGTATTCCTAAATACACTGTAGCTTGTTTGTAGGCTAGCTGCACGCTGAGGCTCATGGATCCTGTTGGACTTAGATAAACTGTACACACACACACACACACACACACACACACACACACACACACACACACACACACACACACACATCTAGCAGCTGTGTGCTAGCATGTAGACTTTCTATTGTGCACAGTGTGATATAAGCTACATGTAGCTACATCCATGTATAAATACAATTTCTCATCTCTTAGTTCATGTATTATCTGCTGACTAGCTGTAAGCTACAGTTGGCTCCAGCCCTCTTGATTCTGACCCTCATCACACTAGCTCATGAGTCCTGCTATGCACAAATGAATTTTGACTTGTTGTCATCTATGTATTGCCACTGCATATACATGTACAGCCGGTGATTCAATCCTTAACAATAATGGCTTTGAGGTTGTTGTGGCACTAAGCAAAAATGGTACCACAGATGTTCTGTACAGTGGTGCAGCTACATTGCATTTAGTTGTCCTTTAGTGATGATGAGTTCCATTATTATTGCGTGCTTGTTGACTGTATGGTTGTATTTCACTACATGCCACTCTATGTGCCAGTGGCTCGTAGAATCCGTGTTTGACATCTTTGCTGCATAGCGTGGTATTGCTAGTATTGTATTGTATTATTTGTGTTGTATTATTTGTATCTTTGTATTGCTTTAATGTTGTAACTGTAAATATACTATTATGTGTAAACCATAATGTGTAGACTGTAAATACTTTAGTTATTATTGTGTAAACGTACTAAGAATGTGTTGTAGAATAGTCTTTGATTCTTGCTATAAATAGCTGTATGATTGTGAATTAAAAGTCTTGTGTTAGTATCAACTTGATCACCTATCGAATGCACTAGTCCTGGGCACGATATCACACATAGCTTGTTGATACATTGTAATGTATCTTGTAGACTGTATATTGAGCTTGTGTTGTTACTGTAATGCACCTTATTAGACCGTAGTTCAATGAAATTCTGCAATTTGATTGGTCCATTAGAGGTGTCTATTTGCCATAGACACCTACTTAGAACACCTGCGTTTACTTAGACACCTTTTAATTAACCACGTTGTTAATAACCACAAAAAACATGGCGGCGTTGAAAAACACACGCGAGTTTACACTGCCAGCGTTCGAAAACGCGCTGTTGTACGTCAAGAAAAAGTCCGCGATAATCTTCGCGCGCTGCAACCAGCTCGCGACCCCACGTTTTTGTGGGATAGCTGCGACAGTTTTTGTGGCGAATGTTACCAGGCCCTCATTCGGTAATTAATTATTAATTAGAGGGTGGGGCCTGGGGCGGAGGCTACAAGTTTTTAGGATCAAACACCACACCTACATCTACGGAGGCGAACGGCAGAATATGACTAGATTATGAAACAATAATGATATTCATCATTCCAATGATTTGCGTGGGCACAACTGGTAACCGTCACCTTAATATTGTTACACTCCTTTTCCAATCTTGTTTTCATACTTTTTTCTGAAATCATCAACCCCAAGTCTTAGTTCATTTTTGTTGAAAATGTTTTTATTGTGTAATAAGTACACCATGTAGTTTGCGGACATTTTGCTTCACTCAGTGCCCCTCTCTTCTGCCACCCTAAGCTAGCAAAATTGCTACTATTGACACCTATTTCACTGGTTGCCTGCATGTACCTGTACCTTGATGTAACTATGTGCTTAGGAACTGTGTGTTTGTGTTTTAGATTGGGGGGAGACTTTGTTGTGCACAGTTTGATACCAGCTAGCTACATCGATGTCCATGTCATACAGTTTAGCATCAGCCTGTTCATGTGTGTTACTGAGAAAATAATTTTATGCTTAGCATCTGTACGCAAATTGTCGAAGTATTTATATGATTAGTTGCACATTTTGTTTGTCACATATTCGGACCACCATGTTTGTGTATATATTATGTCCTTCCCCACTCCCACGTATTGTGTTGTTGTTGGTGTAAAATACTGAGCATTAGCATATAGTATGTACAGTGTAGTTACATGTATAGCCTAGGTCAGTGAGTTTGTACGAAGAAATCTATCATGCTTTAATGATAGTTTAGTTGTGTTCTTCTCCCAATCTAGTTTCCTTAGTAATGACATAAACAGATTTTCTTTTCTTAGTTCTCCAGGCTGTCCTCCATCGCTGTCCTGCTGCTCTGTCCTTTGTCCTGCTGTGCCTCTCTGCTGGTATGTATTGTTGTGCATGTGTATGTATTAGATATTTGAGGGTGCCTCCCACTTACGCCTGATACATTGTCTTCCCTAAGCTACATGTAGCTAGTCCTCTTTGTTCAGCAGAATGCTACTATTGCTGCCTTGTGTATATTGAACTATTGTTCTTCAAGCTTGTTGCTGGTATATTGAGCCAATGTTTTTACTTTCTAGCTTGTTACCAGTATCTGTTCATCTTATTGTGTTGCTACTGTGTTGTTATACGTACATGTGTGTGGTTTGTAAATTTCCTCCCTCTTTCAACCCTGTCACTTTTGACGCTTTCCATGACAGTTAGTGCAATAATGATAGCATTTGAGACCTCAGTTACCTGCCGTGTGTTAAGGTGTTGTTAGTGTCTATGTCACATTGATTAGTGTTACTCTTCTAATCGTGTATCAATGATGTAGTGTCAAGGGCATGCAACTTCGTATTTTCAAGCATTTGGTTTTGATAATTGTAATCAATCTTCTCTAGCAATAACGTGTTAGCGAAAAATAATGCTTAGCATCTGTGCGCAAATTGTCAAAGTACATGATTAGTTGCACATTTATTTTTGTTTGTTCCATATTCGGACCACCATGTTAGTGTATAATCTGCTTGGAATAGGCCATTCCCACTAAGAGCCCAAGGAATTTAATTAGCATTAATAGCTTGCAAATTGACTTCTAGGTAGGCAGGGCTAACTCTGGGGGAAGAATGAGTTACGTAAGCGCTAAAAATAATACACGAATTTATATGGCGCTTATGGAGAATGTATCGACACTTTTGAGGACTGTGTAGCGCTCTTTGTATGCTGCACAGCTGCGTAGCTTTGCTGGTTGCGTTCGTCTAAGCATGGTCTATGGAATGGCGAAAACCCTGCGTGGAAAGGCACCGGCGTTGTGGAGAAAGGAGTGCGCAAACGATGCCTACTCACACTAAAATGACCATCGAAAAAATGCTGTCGGGAACGGTATTTGCTTACCTGAACGTCTAGACTGTTGAAGGAACAACTTTAAAGGAATCTTTGCATACAAAAACGACTTCCAGCTACACTTGGTGCTTGTTTCTTGCAAAAAAGATGCGCGAGTAGGCATCATTTCATTCATTTGCGCGCTCGTTTCTCCACAACGCCGGTGCCTTTCCATGCAGAGTTTCGCCATTCTATAGACCATGCTTAGACGAACGCAACCAGCATAGCTACGCAGCTGTGCAGCATACAAAGAGCGCTACACAGTCCTCGAAAGTGTCGATACGGTCTCCATAAGTGCCATATAAATTCGTGTATTTTTTTAGCGCTTACGTAACTCATTCTTCCCCCAGAGTTGGCCCTGCCCATCCAAGTAGGCGCATGTACGCCCACGCATTGCATTCCACGCATATTTTGCTCTTACTGGGAATGGCCTATTGGCCTTCCCCTGTATAGCTACACATACATGTATTGTGTTGTTGTTGGTGTAAAATACTGAGCATTAGCATACAGTATGTACAGTGTAAAAGTAGTTAGACCATAGCTCAATGTAATTCTGCAATTTGATTGGTCATTACCAGGTGTTCTAAATCCAGTAGAACACCTACTTAGAACACCTCTTAACTAACCACGTTGTTAGTAACCACAAAAACATGGCGGAGTCAAAAAACACATGCGAGTTTACACTGCCAGCGTTCGAAAACACGCTGTTGCTTGACTCTGGCGACTTCTCTGGGTTCTCTACTACCTTGAGCGCTTCGGTTAGTTACGTGCAGCTATGGTCTAGACGATGTATTCTCGATGTCTATGAGATTTAGCTCACCTTGGAAACCGAAATAGATGCCCTCGCACTGCGCGCGTCGGGACGTCTAAATCTTTGGTTCCCGTGGTGATCTAAAGAGAGTGTCATAATTTGTAGCTTGCTTGTCGATCGATAGACATTGATCATAGCAAGTTTCAGTGACGGAGTGTTAGTCATCGCCGAGTGACGAGTTCGTCCCGTGTAGACTTAGCCTCCGCCCCAGGCCCCACCCTCTAATTAATAATTAATTACCGAATGAGGGCCTGGTAACACTCACCACAAAAACTGTCGCAGCTACCCCACAAAAACGTGGGGTCGCGAGCTGGTTGCAGCGCGCGAAGATTATCGTGGACTTTTTCTTGACGTACAACGTAACCGTTCTTATACGTAAGCTCACTAAAGCACTCACAGGTCTGCTGCTGCATTAAATATAGTTTCGCTAAGATGGCGCTTGTCTCAGCAGCACATGGGATGCTTGTTGTGCGCCAACAAACCAGCGAGAATGAACAGACAAAAACTTATACGTACGAACGAATGGGCTAGGCGTTGTGTAACCATAGTAACACAAAATTTGATCGGGTGACAGTTTTTATCGTGAGTGTAACCAGGCCAACAAATCTCAATTAATAAATGAGAGAGGTGTGGCCTGGGGAGGAGGCTAGTGTAGACTAAGCACAATCGACAGTAAACCATTTTCCTTCAGTTCGTACAACTTAGGATGCTAAAATTGCTCGTGCAAGCTCATCTGCCATCTGTGCAGTGACCTTAGTATCGATTTCACTGAGCGATTATTATAAGCAATATGACACCTATGCAAATGCCATGCTTTCTGAAGTGAGCAGCTGAAATAATCGCGCACGATCACTGGTTCAGCGAAATCAATAATAGGGTCACTGCACAGATGGCAGATGAGCTGATGAGCTTGCACAAGCAATTTAAACAACCTGAGTTGCATGAAACTGAAGAAAAACGGTTTATCGTTGATCGTGCTTAGTCTACACGGGACGAGCTTGTCGCTTGGTGATGACTAACGCTCCGTTGCTGAAACTTGCTATGATTGATATCTATCGATAGACAAACAAGCTGCTTACTGTGATTCTCTCTGCAAGAATACCTATGGCTAGAAATATAGCTACTTGCAAAAGTCATGAATATTTTAAACATGGTGGCAAAGTGCTTGATAAGTGTTTCCCTTGGCCCTACCATGTACACAATGAAAGCTACATGTACACATGTACACAGCTACAATCAGTGACAAGGTGGCGGTATACTGTTTCCTTATGAATATTAATGAGCAACTTTTCTGCATCTTGTAACTTGCGCCAGAGAAACGCTAACAGCGTAATACTCGCTCTGTTGCATCATCGAGTGCGTCTCTGTGTATAATGCAGGTTAGAGCACTGTGCAACATTCTTCACCAAGAAAAATTGACATCGCTTATTGTGAAAACTAAAATGCGTTATTTTCTAGCCAAGCCCCACTCCAGGTAAACTCTGCAGAAAGCAGTACTGGCTAAAGATCAACTCTTTAGGACTATCTCTAGGTCCGGACGAAGCGTTTTTCCAACTTATGGCACGTGCTACTGTTTTATGCAGCGTGAAGGGCGGCTGAAATGGAAAAAATAGCCTACTTTTTGTCCGTTGGAGTGATTTTCTTAAAATCTAAAGAATTTAATCCAAATTTCGCTTCGTCCGGACCTAGAGATAGTTCATAATAGTTCATTTTCAGCTAAGATTGCTTTCTGCGGAGTTTGCACGGAGAGATTTTTGGCTAGAAAAATACGCATTAATTACCCGACAATTTTACTATGTGAAAACTATTGCACAGTGCTCTAACGTGCATTATACATAGAGACACACTAGATGATGCATCAGAGCGAGTATCACGCTGTTAGCGTTTCTCTGTCGCGAGCACCAGAGAAGGAAAGTCACTCATTAATATTCATGAACTAGGTGTCCCGCCACCTTAACAATGTGGCTTGAGGTTGTTACCCGTGCGCAGTATGCGGAAGGGTTATGCGTTTGGTTGCGTCTATATGTATATATGTGTGTGTGTCGTCAAAAAAACGGCTGTTTTGCATCTGCATTGGTTCCTTCAGCCAGTACCTTTACCAAGGCCTATTGCCCTTGTGAATACTAACAGCTTGACTTTGAAAAGAGAAATGCTGTCAAGAAGTTAATAGATGGCAGCAGCCAAGCCAGCAGCAGCCAAGCCAACACTTGAACACGTCAGACTTTTTCTTGATGATATACACCCAGACGTAGCGAGTCTTGTCATCGATGAACGTCACAAAATACTCAGCTCCACTTAGTGCCTTTGAACTCATCTTCCCACACACGTCGCTGTGTATTAAGTCGAGGGGATTTGCTGCTCTTCTATCACTCGATTGTGGAAAGGGACTCCTGTGTTGCTTGCCTTTGCAGCATGGCTCGCAGACCGGTGAATCCTTGGTAACATGGTGGTAGTCGAAATCTTTCACCAGCTCATCAGATGCAAGTTCCTTTAGACTAGACGAATTGAGATGTCCATATCGTCTGTGCCACAGTTCTTCTTTTGAGACATGACACTGCTCCACTTGCTTGTCTTCAGTATTCTTTGACTCGACCACTGTAACTTTGAACAGGTTTCCAGATTTGGTTGCGATGGTGATTAGTCGCCCATTGGAATCTCGAACAATACACCCTCTTTGGTTGAACTTGAATTCAATACCTCTTTCGGTCGCTTTCGATATGCTCAGCAGGCAGTAAGAGAGTTCGGGGACAAAGAGCACATTGTGCAGCTTGCATTTCCTCGTCAGAGAACCTGACTTGACTTGAAGGTGTACGGTTCCACTGTATTTCGTTGGTAAGGCTCTTCCATCACCAATAACTACATCAAGGGGTTGATTTAGCTTCTTCAGATCAGTAAACAGACTCCTATCATTGCAGATGTGGCTTGTAGCTCCTGAGTCTATGAGCCATTGTGTTCCAGTGTGAGAAGGCTCGTTTACACCTCTAGCTGCAAACACGTGTTGATGCACTAGTCCAACTTCTTCATCAGAACTTGACTCTTGCTCTCTGACCTCGACGTTGTTTGCCCTTTGCTTTGTCTTGTTGACGGGTCGACGATGATGTTGTTCAGACTCTTGCTTTTCTTCGTTCAGGCGATCGCGACAGTTTCTTTGAATGTGACCAAATTTGCCACAGTAGTGACATTGCGGTCCTCTTCTCCTGTGTTTCAATGACATAGCTCCTTCCGGGTCAGTTGAAGTGAGATCTTTCTCTCTCAGCTTTCGTTCTTCATGACGTAGTCGCTCTATTACTGTTTCCATCTCTGGAACTTTATCATTTGCTTCGAGAGCAGTCACCAACATGTCAAAGGACTCTGGGAGACTCGCGAGCAGATACACGACTCTGTCTTCATCAGTGATGTTGTCGCCGAGTATTGCGAGCTCATTGAAAATCTCTATCATGCTCTTCACATGTTCCTGCACGCTCTGTCCTTCTTTCAACATCAGCGAGTGTAGACGTTTTCGTAGAGCTAGTCTGTTAGCCCACGTCTTTTTCTGGAATTGTGTTGACAGCTTTCCCCATATGGCAGCAGGATCAGTTGGATCTCCGAGGAGATAGAGAAGCGATGGGTCGACGGAAAGTACTATCGTCGCAAGAGCACGATCTCGACGGGTAGCGTACTTTGTATGCTGGTCGGTGCCTGCCTCCGGTTCAGTCTCGGTCTTGTTGACAATACTCCACAGTCCATCTCGCATTAGAGACATTTTGCATTGTATTTTCCAGGTTGCGTAGTTGGATCCTGTCAAAGGAACTACTCCACTCTTGCCTTCTGCAGCCATCTTGATTTTACTGGGGGCAGACTTCTCTTAAAACGGTGTCTTGCGTCCTGAGAGGCGCTGGGCTCATAACCTGATAGATTTTTCGGAAAATTGTTATACTCACAAGACACGAATCAAGATCAGCACAGAGACAGCACACGAACGAATGACAGACCACATGATACAAAAACTTAAATACTAAAAGAGGGAATGAGAGGAATGAACATTCAACACATGAAGTTACATTAACAAATAAATATACAAACTAATGCTAAAGATACAACAGACATGTTAAGTGCATGCTATGACAGTTTTGTCCATTCCAACATAGACAACTCTGGATGCAATCTCTGACTGCTACTCCATTAAATTGTTCTCGTCTAGCATGCTCTTAATTATCTTTCTATCAGCACTGTCAACAATGGTTATGCAGTCTTTATTGCCTTGTTCTGCAACAATCAATTATCTTTCTATCAGCACTGTCAACAATGGTTATGCAGTCTTTATTGCCTTGTTCTGCAACAATCAGGGCCGGAGCCTCCAATTTCAAAGTGGTCAGGTTGCAGAAAAATTGTTAAATTATGAATAATTATTAATGAGTTAATTGATGAGCTATTTCCCACTTCACGCATAGAATAATTTCTACTTTAAGCATAGCATTTCTATACTGTTTTGTCTCACTGTAATATAAAAATAATAAAGCATTGAAGAAACATACAATGGAAAAGTCATATGTACTTTGCAAATACAGTCTCTCGGGCATCTCTTGCACTGATAAACTCATTTGCAATCTGCTTCATATCTAAAGTGTCAGTAAAAGTTTGATGATAGTGAAGAATCATGAGATGATTCATACGAGCTTGAGACATGCTGCTTCTCAGGTAGGATTTAATTCTTCTAAGTGCACTAAAAGACCGTTCTGAAGTACAGTTCGTTGCCGGCATGATAACTAATAATTGAAACACCTTACATACCATTTCTAATAATGGCCTCTAAGACTGACTTAGGCTTTGAAGCACTTGTTTCACAATCCTGATTGACGGTTGTTCTTCTCTGTCCTTTCTAAGTATAGTGTCCTTAACACCTGTAGCTGTGACTGCAAGTTATTTTTGTCTAGATCATCTCCATAAAAGTCACATACTGAGCAGAGTTCTGAATCACAGTCTTCATCCATGCATGCCTTAAATAATAGCTTTTCAATACTTGAATAAATTTTGTACCCTGGTTGATCAAAGCGAGCTGTAATACTAGCAACTGCTGAATCTAGCACTTCAAAGTATGTTTGCCTATACATACCCTTAGGTGTAGCATGGAATTCAGCCTCACCAGTTCCTTGTTCAAATCTTCTAGGAGCTTTACGTCTTCTAGGCAATTGAGGTTCTTCAATTTCAAGTTCTTGTCTTTGCATTTCTATCTTGTCCCAAAGTTGGATTCAGATCGCAAAGATTGCAAAGTCTTGACTGTTAGCATAGCAATCTCATGACCTTCCACACTAGACAACTCTGGATTCTGGAGAGTCTTACTCAGCATGTCAGTATGCCTCAGCACCATCTCAGAGAGAAACAAGCCAAAAAAGAATTTAAAGTTTTCCATTTGGCTTGAGATCCCTCTAATACGGGCCTTAATTTCAGTGTCTGTTGTTGCTTGCACAGCCTCTTCCCAAAGCAGCATGAGCTCTTTGTAATTAGCCATAATACTGGGAAGAGATTGCGTTCGTACAGTCCATCTTGTGGGACATAAAGTGCGAATTGATGGTGATTCACTTCCCATTTCTTCTTTTAAACGAACTAACATAGCGTCACGTTTAGGAGAACGCTTGATTAGTTTAATTAACTCGTAGCATGTCTCTAAACATTCTTTCATTATAATAGATTGCTTGATAGTGTCCCCAACACTTAAATTTAGAGCATGCCCAAAGCAATGTGTGAAAACTGCTCTGTGCTCTAACTCTTGAATTTTCACAGCTACACCACCTCGTATTCCTGCAATCGTGCTGCATCCATCATAACACTGACCTCTAATTTTGTTGATGGGAATCGGGAAGCGAGTTAAGACATCATTAATGACTGCTACAATGCTATCTGCTGTGGTAGTTTGTAGAAAGTGCATGCCTACAAATTCTTCGAAAACATCAAAGTTGTCATCCACCCATCTAAATATTACTGTGAGCTGCTCCTTGTTGGCAATATCGGTAGTTTCATTTACCATAATTGCTAGAAATGGTGAGTGCTGCATGCATTGAATAATCTTTCAAAGGACTTGATGAGCCATTATGACTAGCATTTCATTTTGGTTTTCGTGCGATGTGTATTTTCTTGCACTTCTACGTAACCAATCTCTCATTTGGGGATTATCTTCTGCTCTTAGTTGAAGCAGTTGGATTAGATTAGACTCGGCATCATCTCCACCTCGTAAAGCGAGCTCTTGCCTTGCAAGATACCGTACACTAGACAAAATAATTGTAAGCATATCTCTTGCCAACTCCTTTTCTCTCTTGTGTGCCTGGCTCAAGAGCTCACCTACATCTGATGTTGTTTTTGGTAAGGTGACGATAGCTTCAACGGCCTCAAGATTTACCTTAGACTCTTCATGTTTGTTGAAAGTTGACGTCGCATCCTTCCAGTTGCAATAGCCAGTGGAGATCTAAACAGAAATATAATTAACAGTTTAGTATAGCTATACAAGACACGTCACATAAGCTTCTAGACTCACAAAGGCTGAGGAAGCATTGTGGCTTGTAATGAGTCTCCTTTGTTTCCAGGCTTTCACGCAGATACTGCAGTACACCTACGTCTTTGCAGTACGTCTTTTCCCTCGTCATAGTGCAAAAATGGCCACTGACGAAACCACTTGGGCTGGGCGCTGCAGTAGACCACTTTCTTCTTACCGAAGGGGCGCTTGGGGAATTTATATCCAATGCTAGGATGATGAGGCTCTTCAGGTAGATCAGGGACAGACTGGCTGCTAGTGCTACAGGCCGAATTCATCGATTCACCATCAATGGTTCAGAGCCGAGATCAGAGCAGAGAAAGCGAACGCGACACAGTTACAATGAGGTGACCTTCTCTATTGAATGCTATTCCGTAAGAATTATCCTGCCTTCCAGTGAGTGACGACTTTTATTTTTATCTTTTAATAGTACAGTAGACAGTAGATTCTACAGTAGATTCTGACACTTGAATCTGCACCTGCTTCATCTATTATCTCTTCATGACATCTGTTTTGGTGCGTTTTCAGTTCCTGTAGACTGTGAAGTAGAACTAACACTGAGCTCAGATAATTTCGTCTCCAGTAGTGTCTTTGCATGTGTATGTTCGGCTGCACTGCTAAAGAATTTGTCTTTAAAACATGGATCCAGTAGTGTTGCAAGTACAAGTGATTCATTACTTTCAATACCTTCAAACCGTCGGTTTAGTGAAGACAACATCTCCTCCTTCATGGTTTGCACTCTTCGATCGTCATCAATAGTCTCCCACGTTTTACGAAGTGCTCTAACATAGGGAATTATCAATGAAGCATAGCTTTAGTGCGATATTTGATAATGAAATACAGCCTCTAATAATAAACCAGTTGCACACAAGGGCTAAGGAATTTAATTACTGATAATTTACACGTAAATTCACTTCCGTAGTACTTCCTGGTGTTTTAGCAGGTACATAGCAGCTGTGCCCTGATCCCTGTGTTTTAGATACATGTAGGTACATATTATTGTGTATGTGTATGTGTATTTGGGATAACTGTGTATATGAGTAAGGGCATGGTCTACACAGTTTTCAATGACGCATAGGCATTGAAGGGTTATGCATTTGGGTGTGTCAGTGTTCTTGTAAAACAGAAATGTAAAATGTGTCGTTTCCGTCATTTCATATGATCCTGCATTATCTCTACAGACGACACACGGGCATTAGTTCTTGAACCTGCAGTTGTTTATATTTACTATTTTCTCTCTCAGACTCACCTCACTGCTGCTTCTTGTCTCACTGCCACTGCCGCTTCTTACCTGGCTGCCGCTCCTCACCTCACTGTGAGTGCCGTTTACAAAATAAAACGTATTGTTACTACCTCCCAAGACTCCCAAGATTTCTCATTTCGTCAGTGTTGTGCATTTTAGTTCTAGTTCGAGTATTCTATAATTATGAATTCTAGTTCCACTTTTTTTAATTGAACAAGTTACAAATACTTGTTATTTTTCCCAATTGTGTTTCACGTTCTAAGTTGTGATCTAGCAATCTATTTCTTAATCCCTTTGAGGTATTAATAGTGTTAAATACATGCCAAGTATTGAAACTCAGGTATCTATAAAAATCAGCATTATAGTTCTAGTCTTAAGGTTACGGGATACCGTCGAGTGGGCGTGGCCTGTGCTAAGTTTTTGTAAACTTTAACTGGCTTTTTACTAGTTGTCAGTATCGTGCAGAGCTTTCAAAGTCGCGCAGTCTGTAGCTAGTAAGGACAGCTCCATCCACAAAAGTCAGCGCAGCTGTAGCGTACGCACGCGCAAAGAAATAGCGAGCTACTGTTTCAAATTTTTCTCGCACGATTTAAGATTCTGTGCATGTTCCTTGCTACTGCTTTTCTGGCATACAAAGCACTGGGACACAGTCGAGGGACTGAACAAATTTTGCTGTAGAATTCTATTCCGGCGCCGAGAAATTTAGGAAAAACTAACGCATCTGCAGACCAGCCCGTCTTCGAAGTGAAGCAGCTCCGGAATCGCGCACGATCTTCACACAAGATTCATTCAATCCCTCGAGAAGGCGCCAAGGATTACTTTTCAGCACTATTCATCGCGGAGTGTGCAGTAACTAAACCAAAATCGTGCGAGAAAAAATTCAGCTACTCGTGCAGAAAGTGTGAATGTGTAGCTCGCTATTTCTTTGCGTTTACGTAAGCTACAGCTGTGTTGGTTCTTATGGATGAAGCAGTCCTTACAGACTACCGACTGCGCGACTTTACAGGTTCTGCAGGATACTGACAACTGGTAAAAATCCAGCTAAAGCTTGTATAGCTTACAAATGAAAGCTTAGCGTAAGCCACGCCCACTCGACGATATCCCGTAACCTTAATTCTAGTACTACAGTACCGTCCAGATATAACGCATAGAACGAACGCGTTCATACGCACGTGTAAACGCGATCGCACGCACGTGCAAACAAGAACTAAAATTGAAATGATGGTTACTAATATTGATTTTAGTTCTAGTACTTTAGAACTGGAACAACACTAGTTAAGGACAGAAAGCGCTTACGTGAGAAGGAGGTGGATACTCAAATTGTTGCCGATATCTCGAAAACTGTATTTCAAACCACCAGTAAGAGTGCGATTGTTTTAGCAACAGGAGGTCCTGATCTTAGGCCGGGCCTCGTGCAAGCCTTGGAAGAAGGTTGGGCAATAGAATTTTATAGCTGGAAAACCAGTCTCTCAAGAGAACTACACCAATGGGCAATTGATAGTGAGAAGTGGTAAACTGAAAAACAGGGTGCCACTTTTCACGAGCGTTGTAACAGTGTAACTACAGAACCTATAATCTATCGATAGGTTAGCATCCTCTGGAGGGCAGTAGACTATCAACTTGGGCGGCTGGCTCTGAGTAAAACGCAAAATAGTCTTGAAACACTCGCCATTTCGACCCAGAACTTACTAACGAACTCTCATCCAAGTTAATAGTGTCTGCCCTCCAGAGCTAGTTATGCAGCAAAGTGTCAGCGAGATCGCCATGAAGTTTGCCCAAAACTCGGGAATCAGTGATCAAGCCTAACAGTCTCTGGCCCTTGACTGGCTCCAGAAGCATCAATGAAGGCTACTTTCGCCGGCTGCTGTCCAGCCGTTTAAGAGAATTCTTACGCAGAAAAATACGATTACAGCTTCGTGTGTTTTCCTTGTTAAAAGACGGCGTGCTGTGTTTGCTGCTTACTTATTTTACTTCTGGGAAAACTACTAACTATGGCGCATCGAATGATGGTCTGCATCCCTTTTGTTGCTACAGATTTTTTATTTGTGAATATTAATTAGCTTAAACTGGTAACCGTCACCAAGGGCATATTGAGCTGTGAAACGGCGAGAGGGCATGCAACTAGTACGAAGGGCGAATTGTAAACTGTTACTATTCTTAGAAATTTGTAACTTTAATAATGTTTCCGGTCGATCACGTGTACTGAAAAAGTACACGTGATCGCTCATAGCATCTAAATCAACGAAGCAGACATCGAACGGTTGCAAACAATAAATATTGCCTCAGACGCTCGTAGTGCGTTCCTGGAGTGCAAATTGGTCTAGTCTTTACTGCCTTTCCATCAGCTGCTAGAATGTCATACAGTTTATCATCAGCCTGTTCCATGTGTGTTACAGGTACATTGTGTAGTGTTTCATGCCTTACTTACTGCTGATACTATTGCTACACTTGCAATTACCTACTACATGTATCTCTCTGTCTTTGTCCCATACAGACTCTGCGTTCTCCCAGCCTAGCCCTCTCCTGGCATACAGACTTGGAAATAACGATGGAAGATTTCATAGGTATGATCATTATGCATTTTACCTGTGCGTAGTATGAAGGAGGGTTATGCATTTAGGTTCGTCTGTGTGCGTACGTACATACGTATATATGTGTGTCGTCAAAAAAAAAACATGCCTGTTTGCGTCTTACAGCTTGGAAATTGACACTAAAACAATCTCTGCTGCTTGTTCACTGAATTTATCAACCTATAGAGACATTTTCAGTGCTGTAGAGTCTTTGTTCGAGCGGCTGAGTGCATTATTACAATTTATTAGCCTTGTGCCCAGGCCCTACATTGAGTAAATTTTCAATAATGTGTTGCACTTTTTGATCATCCTACATGTATATTGTTAGCCTCGTGCCCAAGCCTTCAATTGAAGGCCTGGTATATACTGTATACCAGGAGCTTATTATTCCAAGGAATGTACAACTCCCAATAGCGCAATAGAAATATCACTTGCTCTGTTTTGCACCGCTCTGCGCGCTTAAAAAACTGCCTAATAAGGAAGTTTTTTGTACGAGCCGCACGGCTGCTTGTCTTCGATGTCGCGAAGCTGACTTCATATCGAGTGGATCACTGTCGAAAAGGGCCCTGTAGTGTTTACTCGTTGACTCTTGAGTCTGCTACTACATGTAGCAAGAAAGTATAGCAGTTGTAGCTCGTGCGTTGCGCTGTGGCGGCCCAAAATTATTCTGTTATTCCCGCGTTGTACGCTCCTTGGAATAATAAGCTCCTGTGTATACGCATGTGTGTTAATTTACGCTACTTCCTGGTAATTTACATTATACTCTCGTAAATTTCTCCGTGATACTTAGCTAGCCACGTGATGAACCAAGCCCACTGATATGGCTGGCGCTTGTCTACAGCATGAATTTTGTGTCGTGCACAAGACGTATAAGCTGGGGATAGCAAACGTGCTAAAATTAAGGCAAGCAAAGCGAGCACGTGTTTCTTAATTACGCACATGCGCTTACAGTGTGTACCAGGCCTAATTTCCTAAAAATTTGGCCTGGGTACGAGGTTAGTACATGTACATGTATATTGTATTGTAATAACTATTAATTGTTCTGGCATAGACAACCTAGAGAAAGTGTCTGATGAAGAGCTTTTAAGAATTATAAAGCAGGCAAGATCACTTTTAAAAGTAAAAGTAAGTAAATTGTTACATGTACATGCAAATGTTATAATCAGGGATGTGCTATACCAAAATATCATCTGAAAAATATCATAACACTAATTATCACAGTATCTTTGATACAAATTACAATAAGCCCTTCCCAATAAGCCAATGGAATGTACGGGTGAACGTGACGTCACTTCCGGAGTCCCACTGCACCTCCCCTAGCGGCTGTAATGTATGGGAGTGATTGAAAAAATGGCTGAACTTTGGACACCGTGTCCTCAAGCTAGGTTCTGAGTATTCCTACAAAAATCGGGTAACTTCAAGTATAAAAACTTGGCTATTAATACGAGCTAAATCAGCACGATCATGAAGTAGTTGAACGGCAAAACAGTAATGCCAGACACAGCTGTACAGGTGAAACGAACGTGTTACTGAAAGATGCACAGCCTCGTCGAAGTGCTAACTATGTGCGAGAAGTTGCGCTTTTTCAGTGTAGAGTGTGTAGCGCCGGTAGGCAACGGTAGAATGAAGACAAGGACGAGGGTAAGCTTGCCCAGTGCACAGTAGCGTGGCGTCACTAGTACAGCTTGCTACAACGTTTAGCAGAAGTACAGTAGCGTACAGCGCCGGCAGTCAATGTTTAGTGAAACAAAAAACAGCGAACGCTACACCACACATCTATGTACTATGTAGCGCTGGTAGTGAACGTAGTATGCGTGTGAAATGTATAGTACAGAAGAGCTGAAGTACCGCCTAATGCAGTAGCGCAGTTTTAAAACTTTTACCTGCAAGGTGCAAGAGTACGCACAGTCAAAAGTTCGCCTATTTCCTCATTCACTTCCATGCATTGCAGTACTCCAATGTGCTAGAATTGGACTCCGGAAGTGAATTCACGTTTAATTATTGCTTAATTGCATTCGGGATTCACGTTTTTTGACAAAAAATGGGTGTTCACATGGTCAGGCTTCAAACGACTGAAATGGATCCACAATAAGACCTCCTTTGCTGAATACTCATTCTGACGGAATGCTTGTTCCCAGCACAGACACGTATTTTCTTGCGACATTTAACAACGGAAATACACTGCTGTTACTTTTCCTCTAAACGAGTGGGTTAGAATCAGCTACGCAACCTGTGCTGTCTGGCACCGCACAACTGTAGTATCGCGCACGACCATTTTCAGGCGAAATTCTCTTGTAAAAACCTACACAGGTGGCAGATGAGTTTGCATGAGCAGTGTTAGCTTCACTCCTACAGAAAAAGTGTCACAGGGAAAGCTCGTCGCTCTGCGAAGGCTAACGCTGCGTTGTTGAAACTTGTTATATTCGATGCCATTGATAGGTAAGCAAACAGCACACAGCAACTCTGTCTGCACTAATACCCATGGCCAGAAAAATAGTGTTCCACACAAAGAGAGCAAAAAATTGTCAGGAATGTGTGACGTCACATCAATAGCAACAATACATTTAGCCAAGCAAAATGGCTGCCAAGAGACCGCTCTCACGTACAGAGGAGCTGCGCTTGTTGTTTTGTGCACTTCTAGAGACACCAAGCGAGTTCTACTTTCATGGTTAGTGCTTTAGCATTGCAGTCATTGAGTTTCGGAGCTTAACTACGAGTAGAACTGGAGTTCCTGTCGCTAACGTTTGTGCTGGTAGCGTTAGCCATCGCACGCCTCTTCCTGTCAAACGGCGTTCGCCAGTGATACAAGCGCTACTCACAGGTAAGCACACAACGTGTATATTTCAACTCAGCTTCATTGGCTCTTAACTACCAGCAGTTGTGGAGATCCGTTCCCTAACGTAGTCTGCCACATAGCCTTATAAACGGCCATATTGTGCCACGCCTATGTCACGTGACTCAAAGCCATATACACTAGGGTAATCAGTAAGGATAGAGGATGATAATGGTACATGCAACATGGCAATATGATGGTTTGTTAATAAGAAATAGAGCATAATTTATTGTGAAAAAATTATTTTTTGCTGTCTTCGTGTGGAACACTGTAGCTACTTGCAAAACCATGAATATTATTAATTTTGGTCACCCGCCACCTTAAGCATGTTTGAGCATGGTTAAACAACAGCGCCAGTATCTCAGACTATGCCTAGGTTATTCAGAAGCTAATATAGCTCTTGTGCAGCGAAAAGAAGGGGCCTAGCAATCACTCGTGACGACCACATTCTCTATGAGCACTGATACTTGAGCGCTGCTTACTTTCTGTTCTGAAAAGAACAATGACGCTGCTAATACAAAACTGGAGCTTCTTAGCAAAGTTTAGACAACAGCCAAGTGAGTATTAAAACAATGGACGTCTATACTGCAAGCGTTGTAGAGCTGTGAAGTTGCCTACCTGTACCAGGCTTGTGAACAGTGAAGACGCTTTCTAGTTCAGTACGAATGAAGCATACGTTCGAAGAGCAAGTTGTGATCCAAGGTGACCTTCATAGAACAGAGCAACCCGCTATATTTATCATGTTACAATACAAGTTAATCGTGTTACGTGAATAAGAGTGATTCTGTGTGATGTCCTTTATTTCTGGTGATGAGCTATTAGTGAGTGATAAAATTCTACAGCAACATAGTTTCTACGAAGGCGGAACAGTCAGTCAAACTAGACCCAGAGATTGTGCTACAGACTGAGCTCATCTAGAATAGCCTACATGTATAGGTTTTGCCTATACCATTTCTTTGAACCATGCGTGATTCTGACTCTTATGGTAAATCCAAAACAGTTATCTTTCTGATTAGCTCGAGAACTCACTAAATTCCACCCATAACATCTCTGATGTCGCAATAGTCCAATTTTTACCATACTAGAGTTTGACAACCCTTGGACTTAGGGCAGATTAGGCAGGTGGTTGCCTCGGTGAGTGGAGCCTGCTGTTGCTGTTGTCTGTTTGTGTGGTCTGTGTATTGCCAGTAGCTACATGGCTATTCCATTTACTCGATTAATATCCAATTTTGTGTGAGTCACTATAGTAGCATGGACAACAGATTGGACACTAGCGGACTAGTAGAATCAATAATATTAAACTTTATTGTAACAACGAACTGAAGTACTTGATGGCACACATGTACCGCGAAATTCATCCGTAGATCCTGTCCAACAGTGGGTGGTCACCTCATCATGGCACATTTTTCTAATTATAATTTAGCTTGAACATTCCATCATATCTCTATCGCGAAACCAAGTATATAATCATATAATTCTCTTATGGTTCTCATTACCCATAGGGCTCAGATGAGGAAGAGGAAATCAAAACTGCAAGTAAAGGTATAAGTCGTGTACAGTACTTGTATGTAAGTTTCTGTATTGTCGTAACTCACAATTTACGACATAGTAGCATCCATGTTTTTGTTCCCTATGTCTGAGCTGTACTGTACTAGGGATCAGTTCGTGGACAAATCAAGTGCATCGATCCTTAGCCAGTATGTGTGTAGTGGCTTGACTTTTAAGTATGTGTGGTTTAGATACCAAGTTATTTGATGTGTATATTAATTGTCACTTACACATATTCATGTTGTATGTATGTTTTCTTTACATGTAGTGCGTGTCGTCCAATATATATACAGTGAGCCTGATGACCCAGGGATTATAATACTGTTAGCATCAGCTAACAATATCCATAATGCAATAGCCCTTCCCTCATCACCGGCCGATCTGAATCAAGGTAGGCATGCTTACATATACACTATTTTTATTTTTTGGGTAGGCATGAAAGAGCATATGCAGCCTCGTCTCCTGGTTAGAATTTTTTTGCTGCAGAAACGAAACAAAGAAATGAACAGATTTCACACGACCCTCGATGTGCCTAGTCAGGCGTGGCCTGACCCACCGCGTGCGTTCCTTCGGATGGGTCAGGAGACACTAGTATACTCGAGTTGTACACTTTGCGACTATAGTTGCAAACCAATCAGATTGCAGCATTGCCTCACGTCACGTCCGGGTGGGCGGTAACTCAGAATCGCCTATGATGAAAGATAACTCAGAGCTTCCATGCGCCGTGAAGACGACATCGAGACAGCGACTGAACGATGAACAGATCGACAGAGTAGCTATCAACGCACGGACAAAGCTAGGCTACAATTTCAAAGCATGGCTGTAACACGTGATCAACTATATTCATGTCGCAATTATTACGTAATGCAACATTCCAGAGCGACAACTCGAGTATGCTAGTGTCTCCTGACCCATCCGAAGGAACGCACGCGATGGGTCAGGCCACGCCTGACTACGGTGTGCCATGCATATTGTAGCATTAAAATTGCTGCAAACCAGACTAGTGGTTGCAGTAGAGCACTTACAGGTTTTTTGATCTGCTACGTATAAATTGATAACCAGAAGACTGTAAAGTGTAGACCTCAAGGTCAAGGCATGTCAGGTGGGGGCTATGATAGAACACGTGAGTAGTAAGCAGCCATCTCTGATAGGCTTTTTTTTGAACTCTCGCGCATCTCAGAGCTGTACAGACAGCAGAACGAAAAAAAAATTAATATTATAATCGTTATCTATACAGTACAGAACGAATAAAAAAGTACCTAGGCAGCCAAAACGAAAGAAATCCACATGTCACATTACAAGCCATGGTCTTACTTAGCCTTTACTGATGTGTAGAAGTGATTGCTGATCATTTTAGCTCAATGGACAGCACAAACGAATAACAAAGCAAGTACCGTAATTTAGTTTTGCACGATATGCAAATTTGCTGATATTCTGATTTACC
This sequence comes from Haliclona indistincta, assembly GCA_964017065.1. Classification (NCBI taxonomy): domain Eukaryota; kingdom Metazoa; phylum Porifera; class Demospongiae; order Haplosclerida; family Chalinidae; genus Haliclona; species Haliclona indistincta. The sequence continues at coordinate 1,330,457 of OZ024791.1, forward strand.
GATCTTTGAGTAAAATTACTGCAGATATCGATAACGATACAGATATCAGTGATTGATGTGTTCAGCGGTTGAACAAGTGATGAGTATACTCATTACCTTTCTACAAAACTCATTTGTAAACAATTTTGCCAACTTTTGTAATACATTCTGTAAGACATCTTAGATTGCTGTGAAAAACTGCCATATTGGTGACCTTTTGACATAAATTATGCTGACTTGTCCATAGTTACATGAATCTGCGATTCTGATATTACTTGACCGATACAGATAAGTAATCTGCATATTGGTGCATCACTCTCGCGCATGCTCCCAGGGTTAATTAGGCATGGTATTTATTTGCCTCAACCCTTTTTCGCAACACAAAACACAACCGAATGAAATGAAACAGCAAACAATTAGGTCTGGGTACTAGTGTGCACTCAGATCATTCCTCAGAATCTTGGAAACTAGTCCGTCCACGGTAGATTTTCCGCATGCGTCTGTATTATTCCTAGAGTAAAAGACATGTACAGCTGTCGTTTTCTCCGTTCTGTGTTAATTGAAATTGCTTTGTGCGAAAAGCCTAAGCACGAGGAGGCTGTTTAACACTGTTCTACACGTGTTGTGACTGTTTTCTACTGGAAACAGCAGGTGTTTTGCTGCCAACTTCTCTCATGGCCACAGTGACTGTAAGCTGAAGCAAGCTTTCGTTAGTGGCGTGAAAATGGCTGCTGATTGGGAACGCTAGTTTAGCTTCAATTTTGCTCAAATGCTATCGTAGGGCTGCTAGCCATCCACAAAGAGCTCTCTACTTTCGTGACAGAAGCTGCTATTGCTGGAGCGTGGTTCTTTGTGACGTCCTGCAGATCTCAGTGACATAAGAAACATGGCGCTATTGTGTTAGCTTCAATGGGAAGATTCTCTAGTTCAGACGTTGCTCTCTAATGAGTGAGCTGTCCTGTTGTAATGATTTACACTTTCAATGAAGCACCAAAGCGGTGCATATGCCTTGGTGGACTTGGACACATACATTCACACTGTTATAAACTGCAGCTACATGTGTATTTTGAGTGCAGTCTGTTATGCAATCAGAAGCCAAATATTGCTAACCACTAATTCAACTGGGCGTGCCTACTATATTAATTTTCTGCTGTTAGAACTGGTAGCGTCTATAGGTTTCTTACACAACTTTCTGGACCTGCGCTACTATCCTGTAGTATAAATCTAACCTACAAGCCACTAGGCTGCCAACTGTGGGTAGTTTTGTCTTCAGAGAAGTCTAGATCACCAGTATCAGCCATCGCGGTAAGCCAAAATTCAGTTGGCCATAACTCAAGAACAAAGCTTCGTATACAACTTTCAAATGTTGAAAAGCGAGATAATATCGAGTTCTACTTGCATTGCTAGTTTCAGGGCTCATCATTTAGCGTGCGCCGCAAAACTGAAGTAACAGACGGAACTAGGCACCAAAGGTGCTGATGCCTCGGTGGTAATACATGTCTACATGCAACTGGTCTGTCAACAGCCATGCAACTTGCTATAATGCTTTAACAACAGCAGATACAGTATGCAATGCTGCATTCCAGAATCCGAATCCTATAGCACAGTTCAGTAAACAGAAGCAATCAGAAGCCAAACAATGCTGACCACACAGTACTGGGCATGTCCACAATGTCAGTGATCGATCGTGAGTAGCTAGCATGCCATATATAGCCAGCTGCCAAAACGTAGCCCGCTTCTCGGGACTCGCGCTGCTATCCAGTAGACCTACAAGCTACTAGGCAGCCAGCTGTGAGTAGTTTTGTCTTCAGAGAAGTCTAGATCGCCAACAACAGCCATCGAGGTGAGTAAATCACGCCATAACTCGAGAATGAAGCTTCGTATACAATTTCGCATATTCAAAAGCGAGATATTATCGAGTTCTACCTGTATTACAAGTTTCACAGCTCGTACATCGCTAAAATAGTATAACAGACAGACAGACAACAGCGTTACAGTATGCCTCGTGGCTCCGCCCACCGAGGCATAATGACACACTGACTGACTGACTGACTGACTGACTGACTGACTGACTGACAAACGAAGTACTGTATGCCTCCGGTGGCTCCGCCCACCGAGACATAACAAGCTAAATACACAAGTGAATATCATTATCTAGCTAAAGGTTAAGTGATTTTTAAGAAAAAACAGTACTGTAAGGGAGACTGAAGGCTGTGATGACTTGCAACTTACCTTTTCACTATGCTAAGCATGCAGGTTAAGATATCCAATGTTGCTAGAGCTTTAAAAATGCTTACATAGCTCTCAAATACCAGATTATTGCCATATTGGTTCATTGTGGCTACAAGCCACTGCATTAACCTAATAATTATATTCATGACAGAAGTACATTCCGTGATTACAACATGGATGGCACGCACTAATGTGCTAAAATGCTGGAGTTGCCAATCCCTTTCCTTCACTATACTATCTATGGTGCTAGCTGCTTGCGTTGCTGAGTTATAACGCAAAACGCGCATCCTAGTAACAGTATATTAATTGAGAACAATGCAATTATTCATTGAACTCACGTTTAGTATGCAAGTCTGTATTTTATACATAAGTCCGTATACATTAAATGTCACGCGATGACACTCTAGCTTAGCAGCAGCTAGTTTGAGCATTTGGAGCGCTATTTCAAAGCTGTTTTCTGTGTATCCCAGTTCCCAAACACTACAGGAGATGCTACTAGTAGTCACAAGTCTGTACTTGTACGCTTGTCTAAATGCCTATCGTTCGTGCGTTGCTTTCTGTTGTCAAGGATCATGTGACATATGTATGAGTCCTTCGTGCGTTGCATCACATGCGCACAGTAGCGCCCCGTTTATTTTCTGTTATTCCACAGTTGTACACTCCTGGTAATAATTAGCTCCTGGTATTAACCCTTTAGCCACTGTGTTGTTTTCTCAAAAATTTGACTTGCTCGAAATTGGTGCTAATTTCTACTGCAGGCAGTATGCTAACGGTTCCGAACTAGTACCATGATTTTTTCCTAGCCAGGTCAATGTTTACGACAATGCACTAAACTCTGAGTTGGCCACTCCCACTTCTGAACCGAAGCCACTGAAGTGTTGCGACCTCGCCTTTTTTGGGATGATTCTGGTGTTCATTCACTGATACAAAAACCTGGTGGTGAGCAAGCAACACTGTTTATACCATATTCTACAGTAAGTTAAGCTGAATTTTGTGTGCTGTACGCGACATACACCAGAAATAGTGTCACGCTAAAATGAAAAAGGTTTAAACACTCGTGTTCTTAATTACCCACATGTGCCTGCAGTGTACACCAGGCCTAATTTTTAGGCCTGGGTACGAGGCTACATGTAGATATTGCTTACCCCTAGTTTATTGATATTGCTTGTTCTTTTATAGGAGCTAATCCAGCAGCAAGTTTTCATAACTTTAAGCAGTGGCTAATTCAGACGGTGATGAGGGAGGGGGGGAGGCAGTGTGTCTTTCAAATCACTACTTCTGAGCACAAGCCAGATAATGCCCTTTTCTTTCACAAATTGCGCTCCGTAAGTATTTAATTATTGTCAAGTATAGTGGCTTGGAGGTGTGTATGCTGAATATACCACCCAAGGTCGAGGCCAGAGGAAGTTTGCAGCCTTGAAAAACCAATTTCAGGGTTTATCTTGCCTGCAAACTACCTCTGGACTTGATCTTGGGGGTATATTTAGCATACACACTGCCAAGTCATGGTTTATATGTTCTTTAGTGTGTGGGTGTCGCTTCTTGTTCGTGCCGTGTGCTCATGAATCTCAGTCCAACAGCAAGTCCTAGGCCCATCAGAGACTCTGAGTGTGTGCACGTACAGTCTGGATCAGTTATAGTGTACCACGAGTAAAGATTTATCTGTTATAGTGATTGAATTGCGGATAATATTAAGAGAAGAATGTTGGCTTTCCATACAAATTGTATCGGTATAGCAATCTCAGCTGTAAAAAGTATGGAAACAAGATTGGAAAAGAAGTTAGTGTAACAATATTAGCCATAGTGCTACCTCCCTAAATTAACCGTTTTCGATAGTGTGGTTAATTTAGGGAGGTAGCACTATGGCTAATATTATTGTTACACTCAGTTCTTTTCCAATCTTGTTTCCATACTTTTTACTGAAATCATCAACCCAAAATCACTTTCATTTTTGAAAAAAGGTTTATTACTTTAACAATAGAATCACTCGCAATCAAATGGTCACGTTATAACCGATACAGACTGTACCCGAGTAGGGTGTATGGCAACAAGACAGACATTGCACATGTATACATGATACACGAGTACCTACACGAATTTTTTTTGAAAAGTAGATACAAGTATATACACGATGTCTTTTCAATACATACACGAAAATTCATCTACTTATAAAAAACAGCTTTTACAGCAGTCCAACAGCATTATTTCATGGTAAACCAGACCAAAATAATGCCTTTAATTGCATCAAAAGCTTGCTGTAAAGATATTTCCATCTGAGTGTATTGATTTTGTCTCATAAAGACATGCAAAAAGCAATTTTGAGCAGTAAAAATCATTTTTCTTAATTTATTTTACACGATTTCTAGATAAATCAGAATACAAGTAGATACAAGAAAACTATAACAGTAAATACAAGTACATACACGTTTGAAAATTGATAATACAAGTAAATACAAGTAGACGAAAATTTGAATACACGTGCAATGTCTGCAACAAGATAGATGCTAGCTCTGAGCTACATGTAGCTGTGTAGCTTACCGCAATCGCCAAGTCTGTTATTAAAACATGCAGTGGGCTAGGTTTTGGCACGTGCAGAGGTAATAAAGCTAATTTTGGTACCCACTTGCAGTATAATCTTAGCTGCTGTTGATTGTATGCATGATTTTTGTTTGAACTGATTTTTTAACAACTGGTATATTGCCAATACTGACATAAATCAACTAGCATTAGATCCATTATGTTAGCCAACATGTGCAGATTTATATTGTTTATAATTATACTACGGAAATTAAGGTGACGGGGTACAATTATGCCCACACGCTTATGAATATAATTAGTCTCCAACAACGGCAATGTAAAATGGCTGTGATCGGTGAGCTACTTTTTTGTCGTCAAAATTTGCGAAGAGTACCTACCTGCCGGCCGTACACCACGACTGTTCCATTTGTACAGACAATTGGACAGGGCCCGAGAGTGTAAACTTCGTCTGGTTATCAAAAACGTGCAAGTTAAAAGCAAGTTTTGGTGCTAGTTGTTGCCAAATGAACGGCTCAATCGAGAGAGATCGGCGCTTTACTCTGAAATCGCTTACCAGAATACCAAGCAAACATATTCAGGCCCTCGAATGACTCCAGATGAGTCGGTTAGCAGCAAACTTTGGTGCTTCTTTCTTACCGTTTTTGTAAAATTTGACGACAAAAATGGAAATATATATCTCTGGTTTTGCTGTGCTGCTGTCCCACTTTCGCCGTGGATTTTCACAGCTCTCACACTCCTCGAAAGAACAGTCTTTGGTACGTCTATTGATCGCCTTCATAGCATTCTAGCGCTTTTTATTTTGACACAGTGTCTATATTTATTTTGTGAATAATAAATTAGGCAAACTGTACCCTGTCACCTTAAGAGCGATGTTTGCGTTCATGTTCACACTTTTGTGTGCTTATTGGCTATTTCTATTTCTTGTTACAAAGAATTGTCAAAGGTAGTAGGTACTAATTTTAATAAGAGCAGTAATTAGAAACTTCACAAGAATGTGTAGTTTGTTGCAAAGCCTAAGCCACACCTCGGCCTTGGCCCAACACTTTTTGCCGACCTCCTCAGCTGGATTTTGCTAATACTGCCTAAGCCACTAGCTTAGTGACTGCAGTATATTACCGTATTTGACCAGATAAAAGCATGCACAGATAAACGCCAGGTGCTCAAACAAATGCTGGGGTAGTACCACCAATTTAGGCAATAAACACCTGTGCTTAATTGAACGCCGGGTCCTCCTGGATGTGGTTACGTATAAGCCACGTGTCAGCTCAATGGTTACCAGTAACGAGGAGCGACGATTGCCACATTGCTCACCACATATAAGTTACACTGCTCGCTGCTCACCATGTATAAGCAACGCTGCTTTTTTGAATTTTATCTCGAGTACAAGAAATATGCCTCTCCTTGGATAAACGCCTACGGTCCCGATTAAACGCTGATCTGCTTGAATTACTTAAGCAATAGACGCTGGTTCGAATAATATGATAATGAGTAAAATATTACTACGGTCTGTATCGGTTATAGCGTGACCATGAGTAGCGATTTATCTGATAATTATAGCGATCGAGTCATGGATAATCAAAAGCAAAACGTTGGCTTACCATACAAATTGTACCAGGTATAGCGATCTCAGCTATAGCAATAATCTGCTATAACGATAGAAAGATGCTGGGCAAAACACATGGTTCTATGTAAAAGTGAATCGCTTTTAGCGATTACTGACCACACCCACGTAGGCTCGAGCTATGTGCCGAGTTCATCGAGCTCGATCACAACCGATCGATTGTGGCATTGCACTTACCAAGCTTATGCTTCATGGCTGCAGTGCGCATACGTTTGCATTGTGATGATGTCATTATTAATAGTTTATGAATATTAATTAATAGGTTCAACTTTTACTGATTTGCTTTGCTGCGATGTTTAAAGTTTATTATTCATTCATTTACAGAATGATCATGCCAGAGCCATGGCAGCACTGACACACCAGCTGAGACTGTGGGGACAGGAAATACAACAAAATCACACAGGCACCTGTGGAACTCTTTTGTCTCTGGAGGGCTCGGGGAGGGAGTCCTTGGAGATTGTAGAGAATGGTGGAGGCCCCTTCCTCTAGCCCTCCTCATTATTCTCTGATATACAAAGTAGATTGTCAGTTTCTCGTCACCGCCCGCATGGGTAAAAACTACCCGCATACTGGCTCATTATTAGTGAAATTGCAGTCTCCGCCTATTAATTTTAATAGCCACAAGAATGCACTACAGAGTACAAGCTGGTTGGCGTCCATAGAATTGTGTAGTCGTTTATTTTTGTTTGTTTATAGTAATGTACGATTCGTTTCGCACTTGTTTCGGGCTTTTAAATAGAAACCAAGAAATAATGAATAATAAATAATGACCTCCCGCCCGCTAGCGATTTACATTTTGGTGTTGACGAGAAACTGACAATCTACTTTGCATGGCCTTATTCTGTAATTATTCTGTTCTATTACAAGAACAGATTTCTTCAGTCATGCACTTATTATTTCTTCAGTGTACTGTTTGTTTTTTCTCCATGAACTGTTTTTCTTCCTATCAATTTTCCTCTGTCCTTAATTATTTCTTGTACTGTTTTGTGTTTTCTTTATGAACTGTTTTTCTTCCTGAGTAACTGTCACAAAAATTTAGGCAAATACAAGATTATGGTTTAGGTGCATATTGCTAGGGCAAGTGTCTAGCAAACAAATTTACATGACCTGAATACAAATACACAAATGCTTCGTATCAGCAACAATAATTAGTAGTAGAGCTGGGCGATAGTGAAAATGTCACTATCACGATGATCACATAGATTACTATTACGATATGAAACTATCACGATATTCAGTGCTTCTTGTACACGATGAACTTCCTTAAAATAACATGTGGTTTATATCGTGATAGTATGAATACTATCGCAATAGTGAATATATTTGCATATATCGCCCAGCTAATCTAATATCAACAACAGTGTGGTAGATATGCTACAACCAGCAGTACTACAGTAGAATACTAGTACCAGAAGTAGTGTAGTAAACACTACTACCAGCAACAGTGGTGATGTAACTAGAAGTATTAGCTCTCCATTGTGTGTAGAACTAGTAAACACCTGGTGAGTCATACACACCGGCATCTCTATAGCAGAACTTGGAGGGCTCATTTAGTCATGCTGGCATAACCAATAATGCTTGAGGTGTAGGGCTTGGGATAACCACCAGGTTTTCATCGACTTGGAATCAAACTGTTTTTGCCAAAGCTTCTTTTATAATTTATTTACCTCCGTTTATAGGACAGGTCTAATCAGATCATTACACATTATTTTTGGACAGTTTTACCATGAATTCTGGTCACCACCAATATTTGTTATTATACACAGTATCAGCAACAATTAACACCAGCAGCACTGTGGTAGATATTAGTACCACCAGTATTGTCTTGGTAGTGTATGCAGTAGACACTACTACAGTGAGGTAGCATAAGTATTCATTCTGCATTGTGTGTAGACTAGTAAATACCCAGTGAGTTACATGCTCAGGCATCTCTATAACAGGACTTGAGAGTGGAGCAGATTTAGTCATGCTGGCATGACCTGTAATGCTTGAGGAATAGGGTATGGGATAATCACCAGGTTTTTGTAGAATGCTAAGCTCATCAGACTGTTACCCTGCAAACTACAGCAGAGCTTCTTTTAATATGGCTTCATGTAAGTGTATTCATTTACATCCAACCACACAGATACTAATGTTCGCTTAGAGTTCATGGTTTTGATGGTGTTTTTGTTGGGTACAGGTGTGGACATGTTCCAACCTCCTATGTAATGGTCAGAAGGCTCTGGAGGGATTGAGAAGCTGCAAGGGAACCTGGCATACTCGTCATCTTCACTTGACCAAGCCCTCACAGGTCACCTAGCTTCCAGCAAGCAGCTACCTGATGACTGGTTGGAGTGAATGTAATTACATGTTGATTCACTATGTGTGCTGGCTTCATCTGAAGACTAGATAATGACTGGTACAATACACACACACACACACACAACTGCTTATGCATAACCATCACGGTATGCTTGTGTTTGGTATTGAGTAATACAGTGTTTGTACATGTAGTTTGACGTAATTCTGTTCTAAACGTTAACTGCTGGAGCTCATCTTAAATGTTCTTTTTTCTTTCAGGCAATGAGTATATCTCTCTGTGTTGCTGTCTGCAGACCCAGTTTGTCTCCTACTTGATGGAAGTTGTTGAGTACGCAATGTACCAGTTCGATGAGCAAGAGTTCACTTCGAATGAACACGCTCTCTCAATGATCAAACTAGTTCACTGGCATATTTGTACTTCAATACATCTTCAAGGTATACTGACCACACCTACATACCATTAGTAGATGGTTGTTAACATGTGATAGCTATAGAGAACTTATTGTTATTAAATTCTCATACATGCTATATCCCAGTTGACCAAAAGATCAAAGGTTTTCCAAACATGCATTTTGTATACACACCTGGGTATCTTGGATATCACCTGGTCACGGATTAAAACAGTTGTCACTTATAACTGTAAAAATAGGCCAGGTGTATTTAAGCCCCACCTAGCAGGTATAGTGGTGGGCGATACGTTACCAAGTACTTGTAGCGTTTTTGTCTAATCCAGCCCTTGCATTATGTTGAGCTAATAGAGTGGTGAGCTGGCCCTGTCCTGGACTGGTTTGCATCTTGAACCAATGTGTAATGTAAAGCCTCGTGCCCAGGCCTGCTTTATTGCAGACGGCCTGGTACACACTGTTCGCACATGCATTTAATTTATTCAACATCTGGTTAAAACGCAGATACTTACCGTAGATTTCTCTGTGATACTTGGTTAGTCACGTGGTGAAACAAACTGTAGATGCTGTATACTGAGCTTTCACGAGGCTGGCACTTGTCTGCAAGCTACATGTACGTTTAGCTGAATTTCGTCCTAAATACGACATTGTAAGCTGAAAAGTGTAAGTGTCACGCTAAAATCTGAGCAAGCAATGTGTGCACGAGTTTCTTAATTACGTGCATGCGCCAGCAGTGTGTACCTGGCCTAATAATTTATGCCTGGTACGAGGCTACTATTGAACTAGAGTCTAGATAAAAGACTTGTCACTGCCGTAACAATATTCATGCTGTCATTGTTCAGTTCACAAGTTGAACAATGATAATTATGCTGATATTCACACAATATTATGGTATTGTACAACAGTTTGTGTTTCCTTGTGTTTCTTTGCACTCTCTGTTTCTATTAACTTTGACCTACTGATTCTATATAAAGGCCCATATTATTTCATGGTTGGTGTCTGCTCAGCGCACTCTCTCTCTCTGTACACAGCACAGACTCATCAATCTGTTATAATAGTGTAGTCATAATCAGACTTGTCTTGAGGTCACGACTGCTATACCACTGACTGGTAAGCTGTAGTATGTAGTGTGCTTGTTGTGTTGTGTATACATGTGGTAGAGCTCTCTATTTTTCACAGTGCAAAAATTACAAGGCTTCTATAAGAACTACTTCATTTGCTGGCTTCATGTAGGATTACAATGGAACCTGCGGGTCTCTGAAATGTGGACGCACATCAGACACTTAAGTGTAGAAACTGACTCTCCTTCAGAACACACTAGTGATCTCTGATACTAGATGTACTCTCTGTATTCTATAACTGTCCTGTTTTGTCATCATGTTCACCACTTTTTTGTAATAGATGAAAGATGTCTACAAACAGAAAATTAGATGGCACGACTGCATGATAAGACCAAGATTTAGTAAGCAGGAAACTGAGACTAATAGGCATTGACTTTGGTGGTCGAATTATGCTGTGACTATAAATACATGATGCAGCACTGGCTCTGATTATCACACGTTTACAGCACGAAATGTACTGCAGGATAACACCTTTGAATAGATGTGGTGATGTTTGTGAATTGAGTTGAGTAGTTTCACAGCGCTAGATGTATTGCATGAGAATATATTTCGGTGCTTCATCAGTTTGGATTTTCAATGATTTGAGCTGTTTCATAGCACAAAATGTACTGTGAGATAATACGTTTCAGTGCTTTTCAGTAGTTGTTTGTAGTACCATGTATACTTGGTCATGTATACTACCATGTATATACTTGGTAGTATTTAAAGGTCTACTCAGACCCATCACATGCATGCACACTGTATCACTGGTATGTGGTATTGTCATGCTGAGGCCAACCTCATATGCATTGAACAACAATAATCAAACACAAAATATCTTAGTTATCTCCAATATATCTTATGATATCTTTAGTTATTTGAATGATATCTGCTGATATCTTATAATTATCTCACTGTAATCTTTTACCAAATGGAGCAATAATGACTATCATTACTTCTAGCAGTAAAATGACACAATTTGTAATGTGCATACTCCTTTAACTTGTAGTATACTGTGTATGCTTGGTCCAAATGTGACCAGTTTTATTTACGAATGGACCAAAAAAGTTACTGCATATCCTGGTTACAGTCATGTAACAGTGTGTAAATTAGGTACTTTCAAAGGATTGGTCCAACCTCATATTTAAATGACATCTGCTGATATTAATTTTATGATTATCTCACTGTTATCTTCATCTATTACCAAATGGAGAAAAATTTATTGACTTACTTCTAGCAGTAAAATGACACAATTTGTAATGTGCATAGACTTTGAACTTGTAAGAACTTGTAGTACTGTGTATGCTTGGTCCAAATGTGACCAGTTTTAGCTACGTACGTACCAAACAGTTACTGCATATTCTAGTTACAGTCATGTAACAGTGTGCAAATTTGGTTCTTTCAAAGAAGTAGTATTAAAGGTCAATTCAGACCTATCACATGCACACTGTATCACTGGTATGTGGTATTGTCATGCTGAGGCCAACATCATTATTACATTGAACGACAATACTCAACACAAAATTCTTAATTATCTCCAAGATATCCCGCGATTATCTTTATAATAGTTATTTAAACGATATCTGCGCTGATATTTTATAATCATCTCACTGTTATCTTCATCTATTACAAAATCGAGCAAAATTTATTAACTTACTTCTAGCAGTAAAATGACACAATTTGTAATGTGCATAGACTTTGAACTTGTAAGAACTTGTAGTACTGTGTATGCTTGGTCCAAATGTGACCAGTTTTAGTTACGGATGGACCAAAGAATACTGTATCCTGGTTACACTCGTCAAGTAACAGTGTGCAAATTAGGTGCTTTCAAAGTATTGGTCTAATCACATGCACACTGTATCACTAGTATATGTGTTATTGTCTTGCTGAGGCCAACCTCATTTGCATTGAACAATAATACTCAACACAAAATATCTTATAGTTACTCCTAGATATCCCTTTATATCTTATGATATCTTTAGTAAGTTATATTTAAATGATATCTGCTGATATTAATTTTATGATTATCTCACTGTTATTTTCATCTATTACTAAATGGAGAATAATTTTTTTGACTTAAGCTTCTAGCAGTAAAATGACACAATTTGTAATGTGCATACACTTTGAACTTGTAGTACTGTATTCTTGGTCCAAATGTGACCAGTTTTAGCTACGTATGGACCAAAAAGTTACTGCATATTCTGGTTATAGTCATGTAACAGTGTGCAAATTTGTTTCTTTTAAAGAAATATAGTATAAAAGGTCAACTCAGACCCATCACATGCACACTGTATCACTGGTATGTGGTATTGTCAAGCTGAGGCCAACCTCATATGCATTGAACAACAATAATCAAACACAAATATCTTAGTTTAAGTTAGTTATCTCCAATTATATGTAGTTATTTGAATGATATCTGTTGATAATTATCTCACTGTTATCTTTTACCAAATTAATGGAGCAAAAATAATTATAGACTATCATTACTAAAATGACACAATTTGTCATGTGCATACTCCTTTAACTTGTATAGTACTGTGTATGCTTGGTCCAAATGTGACCAGTTTTAGCTACGAATGGACCAAAAAGTTACTGTTACAGTCACATGATGTAACTGTGCAAATTTGGTTCTTTCAAAGAAGTAGTATTAAAGGTCAACTCAGACCCATCACATGCACACTGTATCACTGGTATGTGGTATTGTCAAGCCGATATGCATTGAACAACAATACTCAACACAAAACATCTTAGTTACTCCTAGATATCCCTTTGTATCTTTAGTTATTTAAATGATATCTGCTGATATTTTATGATTATCTCACTGTTATCTTCATCTATTACCAAATGGAGAATTGACTTACTTCTAGCAGTAAAATGACACAATTTGTAGTGTATTCATGGTCCAAATGTGACCAGTTTTAGTTACGGATAGACCAATGTGATTACTGCATTAGTTCTCCATGCCGTCTCAGTTATTTAAAATACTATCTGCTGATAGCTAGTATCTCACTGTTATCTCAATCATAATATGTGCAAATAGACTTGTAGTATAATACTGTGTATGCTTTGAGCCCAAATGTGACCAGTTTTAGTACACTGAGATGGACCAATTAGAATGCACTTGATTAATAACAAACACGACTGACATAGCTACTGTTGCCTTTCATACTAGAGCAATCATCAGTCATCTGTAACTGGAATGTCCATTGGTAGCCTTTCCTATATTGCTGGAATGAGCTCGCGATCGCCGGATATCCCGGCGGCTGCGTCATTCAGTGCCAGAATAATACGATGAGAATTCAAGCCCTCAAAGTTAAGCGAGGGTATTATCTGCTCGACATGGAAATGTGAAATCAGCACGAAGCGAGCTGTGGGCGCCGCAAGCAAGTAAAATACACTTTATGCCGCCATTATGACGTTGGTCCATAAAGCGGGTCCGTACCCCGTTTCTAATTAATAGAAAATTAAAAAGATTTCTATCGAAATCAAAAGGATGTAGGGTTGTGAAATCTACCACTGGTCAACAATGTAAACTAACAAGGAACAAGCATGGAATGGTAACACGATTGACTTGCTAACAGACCATAGATCCCTACATCAGTGGCTGCTGTAGTTGACCATAGCTAGTTCAACTTAGCTTGTTGCTGTTGACTGACACCTGACGTGCATTCAGCTTGTGACAGCTTATGTACAGCCACTGATGTAGGGATCTATGGTCTGTTAGCAAGTCAATCGTGTTACCATTCCATGCTTGTTCCTTGTTAGTTTACATTGTTGACCAGTGGTAGATTTCACAACCCTACATCCTTTTGATTTCGATAGAAATCTTTTTAATTTTCTTGTTTGTGTCCTTTTTTCTTTTTCAGTGAAGTACAGTTCAATATCATGCAATTACTGTGCCATCTTTGTTTCCACCATTGGTTTGGTTTTCCTGTTGTTGATGGCTTTTCTTTATTATTAACAATTTTAAACTTGTAGCGTTATGCTGTAGATATCAGCTCGCCTACGCATGCATGAATACAGTGCATACGAGCCCCGCCCACACTTGTTTACGGCGGTTATAATTATCTGGCAAGGTAGAATGGTGATTCTGCGCTTACCGTTCTTCGAAGACTCCAGACAAATATGTGTTCTCCGTGATCTATACGGCGTGGCGATACTCTAGCTTGTGCTTGGTCACGTGCGCTAACCACAGCTTGGTCACGTGCGTATTGCGCAATCGCTATAATTATTAATGGCGTCTAACACTTAGCTGACAATGGATCACGATCGAGAAATCGCGGAATTTATATCGCCGTTTCGCTAAAAACTAAGTTCAAAAGGCACATGCCAGGAGAATTTCACGACTGTTCGTGGGTGTTTTGGTCTCGGCACTGCTCACGTAAAGGTGCTAGGCGAGTGGAAGAAAGAAAGAAAGAAAGAAAGAAGAAAGAAGAAAGAAAGAAGAAAACGAAGATGACGAAACTCGATTTTCACCGTTTCCAGGTTCGTCACTTTAGTAACAATCTCGAGCAATCTCCTTGCTACTGTAAGATGGGGCAACGCCAGATAGCAGATTTAAGTGTCTTTGGACGTATAAAATTCATTACCAGGCGAAATATCAGCGTTTGAACGCTAATACATTGTATGTAGCCGCCATCTTGTTTTCTCGTTCAACCCTACATAGGGAGACACTACCGTGTCTCCCTAATAATACCTGTGCATGCAGCATCAGACTAGTCGTGTACAGACCAAGAACAGTACGAGGTGTACATTACGATACTAAGAGATGAGATCTAGCTGAACCAGCTAGTGCTGTAGGACGAGATCTAGCTGTACCAGTGCTGTAGGACGAGATCTAGCTGTACCAGTGCTGTAGGACGAGATCTAGCTGTACCAGTGCTGTAGGACGAGATCTAGCTGTACCAGTGCTGTAGGACGAGATCTAGCTGTACCAGTGCTGTAGGACGAGATCTAGCTGTACCAGTGCTGTAGGACGAGATCTAGCTGTACCAGTGCTGTAGGACGAGATCTAGCTATACCAGTGCTATAGGACGAGATCTAGCTGTACCAGTGCTGTAGGACGGGATCTAGCTGTACCAGTGCTGTAGGACGAGATCTAGCTGTACCAGTGCTGTAGGACGAGATCTAGCTGTACCAGTGCTGTAGGGCGAATTTGAGCTATGCAGTAGATCATCACATTACAGCACTTGTGAATCAGTGAATATGATACTGAGATTTGTAGTGTTCCTCAATGATGTGTACTTCATGGTGTTCTCTTCCTATTGATATTATTATTCATTCTTCATTATGTGATGGGTATTTGTGCTAACTAGCACAGTTAGCTTCCTACCAATGCTTGACACACTGTACTAACAACACAGCTGATGATAGGAACATGTGACATAGCCATGTTACAGTAATTAGCTACATGTAGAGGAGGTCAAACGCAATTAACCTTTAGCTAATAATTAATTGCAACTTTTCAATTAGCCTTGCCTCCATGAAATGCTACAGAATGCAGTGCCACCTGGTAGTGGCACCTTATCAGACAATCGGGCTTTTTTATGATTCCGAGCTCTTGAAAATGTTCTGAACTTGCTCATGATCACTTAGTGAAGAGTGGAACCAGTGAACTAAGGCGCCTTCTTCACTACACTGCTCTCAAGTGCTCTGAGGACGTGCCGTCAATCAATCCAATCTATTAGACCACATGACTGAAGAAAAGGTCGCAATTATTAGCTAAAGGTTAATTGCGTCTAAGCTACATGTAACTTGAGTTTAGTTGCAATAACTTGAGTTTAGCTACATACAATAACTTGAGTTTAGCTGTAACTTGAATTGAGTTTAGTTGCTACTGACTAATGTCACTTCTGATCATCATCTTACTGGTAATGCTGCATGTATAGTGCATTATGCCTTCATGCAATACAGTGAGCTGAGAATCCTGTTTTCGAAATTATTATTAATTTTTGTTCATGACAGAGTACAAGCAGTGAATAAAGTAACGATAGCAGTGCCTTGTTACAGTTCATGTGACTAGTTCTATTATATAGTTTTTTTTTAGTTCAATGCATTGAGCACAGATACATGTAGATCCACCAACAGTCGAGACAATAATTAATTAATGAAAGAGGTTCATATGTCACCAGAGTGGTCACCAATGCTGCTACTGGACTGCCTCATTAAATCAAGAGGATTGGAGGTGTGAGGGTAGAGAGAAGTGATGGTGGGAGGGTAGGGAGAAGTGACGGTGGGAGGGTAGTGAAGGTGAGAGGGTAGGGAGAAGTGACGGTGGGAGGGTAGTGAAGGTGAGAGGGTAGGGAGAAGTGATGGTGGGAGGGTAAGGAGTGCTTGACAACATGTCTCTGTTTTTCATTGAGAAAGGTCAGACGATCCTGAAAAAAACAACAGAACATAATAATAATTATCATACTAGAGACAGTTACATGTGCATAATTTATGTTGATCATAACATGTGCTGAACTGTTGGATGTCATAACATACCATGATGAGGGTCTTCTCCTTCTCTCTCAGCACAGCAGCTTCTTTCTTCAGCAAATTCCACTGTTTTTCAACCTCCTGTATAGCCACTGCTCCCTTAGCTTGCACATCTTTAGCAGCTGCATGTAGCTGCTGCAGCTAACTCACGATCTGTTCCCTCTCTGTGCTCAGCCTAGCTTCAGCAGCAATCAGGTCAGCCTCAACCTTAATTTAGAAGGCGAAACGATGTTACTAATGTCCTTTTACATTACTGCAGTATCACATACTCTTAGTTCTTTGTTTTTTACTTGTTCAGCATAAGCAGTAAGCTCTGAAGCAATGGATTTAGCTTCAGAATAAGTTCTCTCTATGGTTTTATGATAGTCAGCCAGCATTTTTTCCTATAATAATGCACAGAAGGAAGGAATCATGTGATGATGTAGACAAGAGAGATGTTGCTGACTTTCTCTTCCTGCAAAAGTATTTTCTGGTCTTCAACTTCCTTCTGCTGCATAGTGAACCTCTCTTCCATAGCTGCATGAGATATTTCATTCACATGAGCTTAACAAATAATCTGTGCTCACATTTCAACTGCATTTGCAGCTTTTCTCTTTCAATTTCTGACTCATGTAACTACATGTATGAAAACATAGACAGTAACAACTCGTAATGGAGCTGCTGAGATTCAATCAACGTACGTGTTGTTTCAAGTCAGACACCTGTTGTTCTTTCTCCTTCTCCATTCTCAGTTTGTCTGTTTTGGCCTTCTCATTAGATTCTCTCAATTTTGTCTGAGTAAGTTGTAATTCATCATTGTTATAATTAAAGTAAAGTAAAAAATTTTTAATAAAAAACTGAAAAGTGTAGGGATGACTCTTAAAAAAGGAAAGGAACAAGATGGGATGATGCTTGCAAAAGTGAAGGAACAAGATGGAATAATGCTTGCAAATGTAAAAGTCCCAAGTATCCCTACATCAGCGGCTTGCTGCGACGACGTGCTACTGACAAATGCGGAATCCTCTTCCTATACCTTTTATAACCGTCAATTACTCCATCGGACTGCGTCCTCCTTCAAGCCGCTGATGTAGGGATACTTGGGACTTTTACATTTGCAAGCATTATTCCATCTTGTTCCTTCACTTTTGCAAGCATCATCCCATCTTGTTCCTTTCCTTTTTTAAGAGTCATCCCTACACTTTTCAGTTTTTTATTAAAAATTTTTTACTTTACTTGTTCCTGTTACTTTTTTGATCACTATCAGTTTGAACTTATTAATAGTATTCTATGTTAGATGTTATTTCATTTTTACAAATCTGTGAGGAGTATATAGATACTAGTCTATGTGAATGTGCACAGCCTCTTGAGAGTAAGGAGTGTGGTTTAAATGTTTAATATTACCAATCACAAGAATAATCATTCATTGAAAGGTTTAAAATAGTTAAAGAGGTTGAGGACGCAGACAGCATAATGTCAAGTCCAGGTATGATTTGACAACATGATACTTGTTGGTATTGTAATGGATGAAGAAGAGACTAGCACTAGTACTGACAATTCATCATGATGCTGCGAGCCTAAATAGTAGGAGCACGCCTAGTAGAATCTTGTTGAAGTCAATATCACACTCACAGAGGCTTCTAGTCCTTTGCAACTTACGCTGCGTGGTATAGGAACCTTACTGTGCGTAGAATCTTGCTGCCGGTAAGCAGGCTAGCCTACTCAAGTTGTTCACGTCTGTGTAAGTCAGCTTTAACCCGCCATCTGAAGCGTTAACGAACAGATCAGTGTTATTTAGGGTATAGTACTGGTTTAGACACATTTTCATACCTCTGGCTTGCGCGCTGAAGCGTCCAGAGCAGAGACAAAACGCAGTAGCGAGATAGCTGCAAAACCGATGTGGGCGGAGTTAATGATAAGAAGCGACAAGAGGGTTAATTAATGAAGTCGTTAGTCCAAAACGGTCCAAAACGGTCCAAAAACCATGTTTTTCAAGGATTACTCGCTTCTGGTAGTGTTTGATGCCTATCTAAGAAGTAAGTGCACTAACCCTGATATATACACATGCGATGGTGCAGGTTTGGTAGTGATTCGTTCACTCATGACAGCGCTATGCTTGTCAAAGAAGAAGAAGAAGAAGAAGAAGAAGAAGAAAGATGAACAATTCGCGTGGGCGGCGATTTCAGTTTACCACTTTAGAAACGTCTGCCAGCTTCGCCAAAGGTATTTTCTTGCTCAGAACAATCGCCTGATCAATCCTAGATGTCTAGAATCTCGAGAAACCCTATAACAGCGAAGATCTGCAAATGCTCTCTGTCTTGATTTTCGTCGTCAAACAAGCAGTCCCGGCGACTTTCATAGACGTCCTACAAGCGCTTACACTTCAGAGTCACTCAGAGATAGTTAAAATGCAGTATAGATGTATAATAGTAGAGATATGTGCGAAAACTCATTTTCACACATGAGTAGCCGCCATCTTAATTCGAGGTCATCCCTACATATCATTGCCTATCGGCAATGATAATTTTTATTAATATCCATCACATGGTTTTTAATTTGAGTAAAATTTTGTTACAATTATTGTTGTACATATAACTGTGTGTTGACTGCATAATTTTCTCTCTGGTCTACTATAGCTCACCTCCAGCTCTTTTATCCTATCAAGTTGAGACAGCTCAATCAACAGGTTGTTGTCTGCACAAGTACATGTGGAATCAGTAGTAGTAGTAGCACATTCAGCATCAGTACAGTCAGCATCAGAATTGGCATCAATAGTAGAATCAAAATCAGCAGTACAGTCAGCCATAGTAGAATCAGAATGAGCAGTACAGTCAGTAATAGTAGAATCAGAATGAGCAGTACAGTCAGCAATAGTAGAATCAGAATGAGCAGTACAGTCAGCAATAGTAGAATCAGAATGAGCAGTACAGTCAGCAATAGTAGAATCAGAATGAGCAGTACAGTCAGTAATAGTAGAATCAGAATGAGCAGTACAGTCAGTAATAGTAGAATCAGAATGAGCAGTACAGTCAGTAATAGTAGAATCAGAATGAGCAGTACAGTCAGCAATAGTAGAATCAGAATGAGCAGTACAGTCAGTAATAGTAGAATCAGAATGAGCAGTACAGTCAGCAATAGTAGAATCAGAATGAGCAGTACAGTCAGCAATAGTAGAATCAGAATGAGCAGTACAGTCAGTAATAGTAGAATCAGAATGAGCAGTACAGTCAGCAATAGTAGAATCAGAATGAGCAGTACAGTCAGTAATAGTAGAATCAGAATGAGCAGTACAGTCAGCAATAGTAGAATCAGAATGAGCAGTACAGTCAGCAATAGTAGAATCAGAATGAGCAGTACAGTCAGTAATAGTAGAATCAGAATGAGCAGTACAGTCAGCAATAGTAGAATCAGAATGAGCAGTACAGTCAGCAATAGTAGAATCAGAATGAGCAGTACAGTCAGCAATAGTAGAATCAGAATGAGCAGTACAGTCAGCAATAGTAGAATCAGAATGAGCAGTACAGTCAGCAATAGTAGAATCAGAATGAGCAGTACAGTCAGCAATAGTAGAATCAGAATGAGCAGTACAGTCAGCAATAGTAGAATCAGAATGAGCAGTACAGTCAGCAATAGTAGAATCAGAATGAGCAGTACAGTCAGCAATAGTAGAATCAGAATGAGCAGTACAGTCAGCAATAGTAGAATCAGAATGAGCAGTACAGTCAGCAATAGTAGAATCAGAATGAGCAGTACAGTCAGCAATAGTAGAATCAGAATGAGCAGTACAGTCAGCAATAGTATAATCAGAATCACTATTAACAACATGGTCAGTAGAATCAGAATCAGTTGTAGCAGAACGGTCAGTAGAGGATTCAGTAGTAGCAGAACTGTCAGTAGTGGATTCAATAGTAGCAGAACGGTCAGTAGTAGATTCAATAGTAGCAGAACGGTCAGTAGTAGATTCAGTAGTAGCAGAACAGTCAGTAGTGGATTCAATAGTAGCAGAACAGTCAGTAGTAGATTCAATAGTAGCAGAACAGTCAGTAGTAGATTCAATAGTAGCAGAACGGTCAGTAGTAGATTCAATAGTAGCAGAACGGTCAGTAGTAGATTCAATAGTAGCAGAACGGTCAGTAGTAGATTCAGTAGTAGCAGAACAGTCAGTAGTAGATTCAATAGTAGCAGAACAGTCAGTAGTAGATTCAATAGTAGCAGAACGGTCAGTAGTAGATTCAGTAGTAGCAGAACAGTCAGTAGTAGATTCAATAGTAGCAGAACAGTCAGTAGTAGATTCAATAGTAGCAGAACAGTCAGTAGTAGATTCAATAGTAGCAGAACGGTCAGTAGTAGATTCAGTAGTAGCAGAATGGTCAGTAGTAGATTCAGTAGTGGCAGGTCAGTCAGTAGTAGATTCAGTAGTAGAAGAACGGTCAGTAGTGAATTCAGTATTAGCAGAACAATCAATAGTAGATTCAATAGTAACAGGATGGTCAGTAAAAGATTCAGTAGTAGCAGGACGATCTGTAGTGGATTCAGTAGTAGCAGGATGGTCAGTAGTAGATTCGGTAGTAGCACTAGTGGAAGTTTCACTAGCTTGAGATGTTATTTGCTGCCTCTTGGTGAACTTTTTAAGGCATTTTACCCATGTGAAGCAGCTGAAACACCCTTGCTGATGATGCCTGAGATCATTGCTACTGCCAGAAGGGGTCGAAGGTGACTGAGAGAGAGCAGATGATTTTCTAAATATTGCAGTGAGAAAAGATGATCGACGTGCCTGCCTCACTGGCAAATCAAACATCAATGTTGGTTGCTGACTTGGTTCAGCAGCATTAGCAGATTCATTAGCATATGATATTTGTGACAGTATGGCTACTGCAGGTGTACCATTAAGATTATTCAGGGATACTTGTGTGAAAATTACTCCATCACTCATCTGAAGAGTATCAGAGAATGTCACATGTGCGTTTGGAGAGGTGGAAGGAGACGACGAAGATGGAGATGAGGAGACTGGTCTGAGTATACTGCGTATTGGGAGAGGACCATTGTTGTTTTGATGTGAAGTAGCAGCTGTTTCAGTAGACTTGGGATCAGTAGCTGGTTGCTTGTTTCCCTTCTTCTTCTTCTTGACAATAGGCTTCTTCTTTGTAACTGGAGTCTTGTGACCATTGTCTTCACCGGAGCTGTTAGGTGATAGGTTTGCAGCAACTTGCCTGGACTTTGCAGTCTTCTTTTTAGATTTCTTGAATGGGACCAGAACCTTTGGCTTTTTGTCAGTTGATGAGTCAAGGTCTAAGTCCAGGAAGTCTGGTGGCACAGGAGTAGCTCCAGCAGGAGGAGAGGTGTTTGGACTGGCTGTGAGTGGTGGTAAATCACCGGGTGATGGGATTGACTCAGTAATAATTTTCGGCTCTTCGTTTTGTTCAGTGCTGCTGATACTAGCTGAGTCCACAGAGTTCATGCAGTCTTTAGTAGCTACTGTGTATGGCTTCAATGGTTTCTGTTTGACCTCCTCTTCATCACTCCCACAAAATAGTTCAAGCAACAGGTTGTCAATAGTAGTGTCCACACTAGCAGCAGTGGAGTCAGTAGCAGCAGCAGTGGGGTCAGTAACAGCAGCAGTGGAGTCAGTAGCAGCAGCAGTGGAGTCAGTAACAGCAGCAGTGGGGTCAGTAGCAGCAGCAGTGGAGTCAGTAACAGCAGCAGTGGGGTCAGTAACAGCAGCAGTGGAGTCAGTAACAGCAGCAGTGGAGTCAGTAACAGCAGCAGTGGGGTCAGTAACAGCAGCAGTGGAGTCAGTAACAGCAGCAGTGGAGTCAGTAACAGCAGCAGTGGAGTCAGTAACAGCAGTACTGCCTTGAGTCTTCATTTGCTGCTTCTGTTGGCTCTTCTTGCTCTGGGAATCTTTCATCTCAGCACTGCTGTCTTGCTTCTTGTCAGTGGTAAGTAAAAGAGGAAGAGAAATCTGGAGGATAATTTGCAAATGCAGACAAATCAGCGTTAATTTTGAGACGGAATGTAGGTGTTTGACTGACCTCTTTTTCCTTCGGTTTGTCTGCTACAGACAAACGTGATGGGTAACTGGTGTTCCCAAAATCTGTGAAACAAAAATAATTCCACAGCCAATTAATTCTCAATCATTCAAGCCTTCATGAAATGAAGGAAAATTTGCATTAATTTGACGTACCGTCATCAGACGATCGAGTTGTGGTCGGATTGGAATCC
Organism: Haliclona indistincta; assembly: GCA_964017065.1. Classification (NCBI taxonomy): domain Eukaryota; kingdom Metazoa; phylum Porifera; class Demospongiae; order Haplosclerida; family Chalinidae; genus Haliclona; species Haliclona indistincta. The sequence continues at coordinate 1,353,310 of OZ024791.1, forward strand.
TTGCTTGATTCGATTCATCTCGATAGGACGACGACTCGACTTGGAAAACAGGACAAGATGATTCAAAATCAATCTAATACTGTTCAGATCAGTAATTCTCGAATAAAACGAACAACTGTGCGATGATCAACGCTCGTCTCTGTCGCAAACTGGAGAGCAAGTGCCAGGTTTCGATCGTGGAAGAACGAAAATGACAGGTGAGTTTGGCGTGGACGAGACTAATACGAGACGCGTTGCCACAACCACGCCGGACCGCGAAAGTTTCGCGCGGGAACGCCTACAATGACGTCACGATATGTTTGCGTTTATTTTTTGTCATGGGCAAACACCTGGTCATTTTTATAGTGCAGTGTAGCCGCGATATTGCTCAAAATTATACCTGTGAAAGTGCAGTATTTATGATGCCTGATCTT
>OZ024791.1:1353922-1369388 GCA_964017065.1 Haliclona indistincta
CTAGTAAAGTGTCTCTCTCCTTCACAACCTCCTCCACTTTCTGCTTCTCCATGACTAACTCCTCTTGTAGCTGTGTGACCACACCCCTCAGCTGCACACTCCCATCCTCCACCATCACCAGTTGGCTAGCTAGCTCCTCCTTCTCCGCTGCTGTTGCTCGCAGTTCATGACGAAGTGCTCCAATCTCAACGTCTCCCTTTCTCGTCACATCAGCTAATTTCAGTTCAAGATGATGTGCTCGTCCAGAACAAGCATTATACAGTATCGCTAGCTGGGCCCTATCCAAGTGATCCATTCGGCCTTCTCTCTCAGATGGTACATCTTGTCTCCAATACTGCAGTTGCTGTTCATTAGAAGTAGCTGTGAGAAGCTCATTTTCTTGTCCCTGGTCTTCATGGTGGTATGGAGGTTGTAGCCAGTACTGCTGTTCTTTGGTATAAGTCATTTCTCTACTCTGTTGTTGACTGTCATCATATGACTGACTCGTCCCAGTGAATATGTTTGTAGAGTGGTCTTGTCGGCTAGCAGCTGTTGGAGAGACATTGGTGCTGTCCGTACGAGAAGGAGGAGGAAGAAGAGATTGAGAGGGAGGAGAGAGAGGATGGGAGGGAGGAGGGAGTGAATGAGAGGGAGGAGGGAGAGGGTGAGAGGGAGGAGAGAGAGGATGGGAGGGAGGAGAGAGTGGATGAGAGGGAGGAGGGAGAGGGTGAGGAAGATGAGATTGAGAGGGAGGAGAGAGAGGATGGGAGGGAGGAGGAAGAGGATGAGGATGAGGAGAGAGAACAGTTGCTTGTGTGTTGCTAGGTTTGTTATACGTTGGCAGCTGTTCAAGCTCTGTAGAGGGTGTGGTCACTGCTGGTGACCATGCCTACTGATGATAAAACCCATGATAATAACAAAGAGGCTAGTTTACTTACATGGCGGCGAGGAGGGGAGAGAAAGGACATGTCCTCGCTGGATGAATCACTAGAGTCCAGTAGATCATCACACAGCTGCTCGCTGAGCAAACGCTGTAACTGAAGAGAGAGAGGAATTCTATTGTATATACTACATAATAATAACTTCAACTGAGCCTCTACAAACTAGCGGTTCACTCTTTATTGTTCTCTGTCAAATGACTGTACCAACTACTTCACTTTCCACGCACGTGTAGCTGTCATGGCAGCGCCCGTCCTTGTTCTCTCACCTCTTCTTTTCTCTGTACATCATCTTCGTCCTCAGATATCTGTTGTGTAGTACATGGTAGTATTTACAGTGACACTACATTCAATAGTAGCGCGCTATTCTTACTTCAGGCTGCTCCACTTGGAACAAAAGCGATCCCTCCATTTTCCGCCGCCAATGTAATAATAATGGGCGTGGTTTAGTTCAAAAACGGCCCGGGAATCAAGAAATACACCACCGGTCCACAACGTAAACCAACAAGGAACAAGCATGGAATGGTAACACGATTGACTTGCTAACAGACCATAGATCCCTACATCAGTGGCTGCTGTGGCTGACTACAGCAGTTATGCTAGTTGCCGAGTTCTGCTAATTGCTAGTTGCCGTGCAGACTAATGAATACTAGAAATTATTGGAGCTAGGGCTATAGTGAAGTGAGTGAAATGTCAGGTTCTCTCAAGAATTATAACACTATAAACACAAAACACACAAGTAAGAAATATACACAAGTCATGAACTATCTTTTTTTAAGTCGAAGTGCATACGAAAGATTAGACCAGTTGGTGGGTAGCATGTTTTGCACACAATACGATACTGTAGATGACATCCTCTGAGTTGATCACTGTGACGTCGCTATAGCTCACTGTTCTTGAACATGTGTGCATGGTTGATCCTCCACTTCACTGTTAGACACACTCACTAAATTAACAGATAGTACTTGTAATGCTAAAATAATAATAGTGAGCTACTGTATTTCTTCTAAAGATTCGGCACCCCTTATTTTTCGGCACGTTGTCGCTGAAATGCGTACTAAACCTCTAAATTTCGGCAAGCGCTTTGGTTCTTCGTCACAGTAAGTCAACATCCCGACGTGAAAAGTCCTGTACTTCATGGAAAAGAGCTGTAGACGCGTTCTTGTTCAAACACACGCTTGTCGCCACACCTCCAATTATTCGGCACTTCTGGAACTTCTGCCACAATTACCTCCAAATATTGGGCAAGCAAATCTGAAATTATTTATTTTGCGCCGAATTTTTAGAAGAAATACGGTATATCATAACAATTCATCACTTACCAAATTCTCCAAGATATTTGATTATTTCATCATATCTTGATTCATCATCTTCATCTGCAGCATACAATTTTTTTCCAACTCTCGCTCTATCAAGTACAGTCTCACCAACCTAAATAACGCGTGAGTCATGACATATAAGTTTAGTGAGTACAGGGCTAATAATACCACACACACACCATGTGCTACAGTCCATTATGTGATGAGTCATGAATCATGTAGTATATAAATCACTATTATGAGGTGTAATATATACGACCCTCCGCCTCGGCCATGCATCAGAACTTTCCGGTTAATAAACCCCAAGGCGTAGCCGAGGTGCTTATTTTATTTTTTTATCCATCCATTATCCATTTTATTTTTTATTATCCCCTTTGTGAATTACAACACAAACATCCACTACATGTATGAGGAATCCATTTTTGGACCACTATGAAACTCAGTGACTACCTCCCATGCAGTGTACTGTACAGCACTTTATGCTTCTTGATGGACGGAGCTGCCATCTAATTTCCATTAATCTAAAATCGACACAGCATGAAAAATAAAATCAATTCCAATGATCTGATCTCAAGCAAAGACACATGAGAAAACTGAATTAAATTATTGAGAGAGACACACATTTGCTGTACGACCCTAATATTCTCATAATTATTATGACAACTCATAAACTCATGTTAGTAGTTATAGTGAGAATAGTGTTACAATTATCTATTCATTATACTCTAATTTGAGGCTGCGCTTACACGGTGACACTATCAGCTGAAAACGCGCAAAAACGCAAACTTTTCTTTGCGGATGCGCCTTTTTTTACACTGCAACGACGAAAACGAGTGGCGTTTTTAAGCGAGGCATTATCAAAACGAAGACGCTTCTCAAAGTGGAAACTTTCAAAAACGATAAAACAGAAATGACAATTTTCATTGTGTAAACAGCAAAAAACGGGAAGCGCACGTGTTATCGAAAAGAATTTCAACTTGAGATGGCAAACACAGAGCTTCTTTTACTCGTGCTGCTGCTAAGCTGCTTATTGGTTTTGCAGCAAGCGAAAATGATCGAATACGGACGTCTCCATGCCCATAGAGCAAAGAATAAAACTACCAGAATGTTTTTCGTTGGAAAAAGTGGCAGTCTTCTTCGCAAGAGGCTTGGGCGCTTGGAAGCAGTATTTTTTGAGTTGTTTTTGGGTGGCATTGTCGATCATGCACGCACGTTCGCCAAGTTGTAAGTTGTCTGTTTACTCCACACCTATAATGGGTGTGGTTAAAGAGATAAGAACGCAATCAACGCATGCGTTTTCATTCTCTTGTTTACATGACGACGCGTATTGTGACGGTCGTGACCCAGCGTATTTTCATTGCTATCGTCACCGTGTAAACGCAGTCTGAGCTGTGACCATACAACTACCAACAACACAACACTACCAGTAGATAATAACACTCACTTTATTACGGAGAGACAGATCTGCTCCTAGTTGAATAAGGAATTTGACATTATCAAGACGACCAAAAAAAGCAGCCCGATGTAGTGGAGTATTACCATCCTGTGGAAACAAAAGAGAGTACAAGTGTCAGACTGTTTCCAAGTTAAATCAGGTCATAATATTGACATGATCACATGCAATAGTACATGTCTCAATACATCACAATATTGTATGAATGAATACCAACACGCTTGTACCAAGGCACAAACCCTCTCATGAAGGATGGACCAGTTGTGCAATAAACCTGTTATGTTATCATTAAGTCCATGTACTGATCAGCTATATACGTCAAGTTGATAAGGAGCTACACTGTAGGCATTGAAAGTGAAATCGATCTGACTGGCTTTCTCCATCATCTGTCCACCACAATATGTTGTGCACAAACTATGGATCGGGACAATCCATGGATTGCGCTGCCAAAAGTATGGATCCGTGCTTTGCGCAACAATCCATGGATTGTCTGCGGATCGCATAAACGAGGGACTCGAAGTACGGATCTCGGCCAAACCATTGATGCATGGACGCTCGCGAGAAGCGGCGGACTCTGTATCAACAAAACAAGTGCGACGTTCGCCACTGAAGCACATCCGGCAACAATCATGATGCTGCTCAACTTGATTGCCTACAGTATTCTGAATATGTATACTGAGGCAGCAAGGTTGAGATACATGAGATGAATATGGTTGTATGAGTCTTGAGTTCAGGCTGTAATAGCTGGGCAGAGCATGCAGTGATCACACTAGAAGGCCTCAGTAGCATCTTCTATAGATATCCCTGGGTTCTTGGTCTTCAATATCGCTAGTGTGGCCAGACGAAAACACTGCATGCCATTCAGTGGATCGCCTTTGTCTTTGCCAGCCGAAAGGTAAGCAACGATTTCCTTTCCTTCCTCCCGATTGATCACCTTGCTCTCTTTCTTCTTTTGCACAAACGATTTTGTGACGTAGTCCTCGAAGGCGGCTTTTCTGTCCAACATGCACTGTTAAAACGAAAGTGGTAATATCACATCGAAGGTGGGATAATTGCCTCACTTTTCCCACCGAAAGTGGGAAAAGTGAAGCAATTCTCTAACCTTCGATGTGATATTACCACCAGTAGCGGTTCTAGGGGGGCCTGGGGGCCACGGCCCCCCAAAATTCTTCCCTTTAAAATTTTTTACTGTCTTAAAATAATTGTGAGGCAGAGGAGGCGCTTGCCTCCTCGCTTTTGCCCGACCAAAATGTTTATGAACGTATATACCTTGCCTGGTACAGCTGTCTCTTGGTCTGTCTTGCCCTCCACCAGGCTTACTACGAAGTCATAATTATTCTAATGAATATTAATTAGTTATTTTCCAAAATCGCACGCACGCCATGACTGCCCCCCCCAATTGTTTCGTCCTAAAACCGCTAGCTGGAGTGCCAGCTTCAGCTGGAGTGCCAAACCTGTTTGATTGCGCAATCCATGGATCGCGCAAGTGCTGGGCAATCCATGGATTACCCGCGTTAACCATGGATCCATACTTTGAGCAGCGCAAACCATGGATTGTCCCGATCCACGGTTTGCGCATAACATATATACAGACACACATACGGACATGCAGTAAATTACATGACCCAATGGATACAGCTGAAAATATCAAAAATAGTGGAGAGAATTACCAATAATATATCTATTGAAGGCACAAATATCAAGTGCCTACATCAGATCATAGTATTGTACATATTACATGATGCAGCATACATACACTATAGTAACACTTGTACTCTGATCCATCACAATCTCACAATGTAGACACACTTTGTACTCACAGTATCATTAACTGAACTGACATCAGCTCCTCCATCCACCAGCATCTTCACTACTGCTAGAGAATCAGTATAAGGGCTGTCATGTAGTGGTGTGTCTCCATACTATTGACAAACAAGTAAACACAACATGTTATGATCATGTACTATGAGTGTCTCAGTAACAATGATCAACCAACAATAATCCACCATCCAGTACAAAACAATAGTAAACAAAACCAGATTTACTGTTATCATCTTTGAATACTACAAATTCCATAGATTATTTAAAAAAATAAAGACATTTTTTCCAACTCTAATTATACCACAAAACCCACATGTGACATGAAATCATACTCAAACTAGCTAAGTAGTGCAGGCATCAACAAGTGAAAACTAATGGACAAATTTCAAGTCCACCTTATCTGTTGATTCACTAGTGCACAAGAGGATCTATAGAAATGTTACCATAATGTACACGTACCTTATCACGAGCATCAATAACTACATTTGGTTGTTGTAATAGTAGCTTTACCACATCTTCGTATCCTCTCCGAGTACCAATGTGTAGAGGAGTTTGCTGCTCCTGAAACAAAAGAATGAAACATTGTCAATGACAGACACAGTTACAATATTATCATTATTATGAACCTCACACACTCCAATCAAACAGTGCATGTACTGCTAGCTGGCTACCAATATTCTTATTATACAGTGACAATATTTTAGGTTCACAAGACGTAACCTAATGATTAGTCTGTATCAAGTGGAAAAGACTTGCTCAGTACAGTACAGAGCAGTACTCAGTACTTGCTCAGCCTTATGTGGTATCTTGCAACACACCATTCCTTCAACTCATGTCTGTCACAACTTGAACACACAAAACATCTCACTACCAGTGAAACAGTCACACTTACTATCATAAGATCCAAAACAGATTAAACTGCTCATGGACACACACTGCATGCCACAGGAGCTAGGAAGCTATGCCTAGTCTGAATTATCACTTCTCTAGATGCTAGCTAGCAGCTTGCACCTTATCAACCACTTTCTCACGGAAACAAGGTACACCTCTCACACTGCTGGTTCCAGAGGACACTACACTAGTAGCTAGACCACAGTGGGTATGACACATCACACACCAACTTATCAATGGTACGGCAGCTACTTAAGCACCAGAGACTGTATGGCTGCACACACAATCAAAAGGCTACGACATGCATATGCTAGAGAAGCCACAGTGCCACACCCACTGACACTAACCCAGCATACGACCAGTTCACCTGATTCCTACTGTTAACACACACAAGAACAGCTAGTGCTGGCGGCACAACACTACACTCTGTATCGACTCATTCTGCAGGTTATAATCACTTGATTTATACAAATCGACATGATCATGACGTTGAGAGATGATCATGATACTATGACCACTATTAGCAATATGGTACGACAGCACTAGAGAGAGATGCACACACACACACACACACACACACTAGACCAGTAGTGTATCACTGTACTACTAGTACTGTCTTGACTAACAAACACTTTCAACACTCCCTGGGAACAACAATAGTAGAATACCAACATATGTACATGTACAAGTACCGTATTTCCTCGAAAAGAAGCCCAGGCGTCTATTTCCTTCCAGCAAGTTTTTACCCCGGCGTCTAAACAGGACCGGCCTCTAATCGAGGCCGGCGTTTATTACTTAATGTTTGTCGAAACCTTTGTAGATTTCCAATTATTCGTACATTAAAATTACAATGGCAGCTAGTCGACGAGTAGCTGTTCGTAGCGTATATGAAAAGGAAAGCGTAGTAAGAGCGTTTTATATCTACAAAGAATCTTGGACGCCTAGTATTGGAGAAGAGCTATCTGTCGAAAGAGAAGATGACCCAGCACGACAATCACGCTGTTGCTGTGACGGCTAGACGAACGCGCACACGCATGATAATTGACTGTTGGCGGTACCACAATGTTTATGACCCGGCGTTAATACAAGACCCGGCCTCTAATACTGTATGTTACCGTTACACCCCCGACTTATAAACAGGACCGGCGTCTATTCGGAGGCGGCTTCTATTCGAGGAAATACGGTATACATGTAAATCCTGTGAATACATGTACTGTACCAATAGTGATCAATACTACACTGTACAAAGATGAATGCTCAGTTACTGACTGTGAGTGAGAACTGATGTAGTGTGGATTACACACCTGTTACTACATGACTCAACACAGTCACACACAACTCACATCACTAGGGTCATTATAGTTTGTATCAGCTCCTCGTGACAAGAGTTCCTTTACTCTTGTCACATCATCATTGCGGCAAGCATCACATAGGGCTTGATTCTGTGAACACAACATAACATCATGTATCAAACAATGACAGCTGCTACACTTACAAATAACACATAATCACAAATCAATGTGTATTATTATTTCTGATAACATGCTCTGTTTTGACTATTACTAGTTTGAGACTGAAATTATTAGTACTCATCACTCACCAATCGCTCCTGAGAATCAGCCATGATACTACTCTGGTTGAAAAGCCGAGGAAGAGATCGAGAATATTAGAGACGACCGAGCCGGACCTAGCCTTCAGAAACGAGAGAAAACGTAGTCTATGATGAAATCACGTGATGTAACTTAACTTACTTGAGCCCCGCCTTTTTCCTAACCACTGCAGCAGCATCAGACTAGTCGTGTACAGACCAAGAACAGTACGAGGTGTACATTACGATACTAAGAGACGAGATCTAGCTGAACCAGCTAGTGCTGTAGGATGAGATCTAGCTGTACCAGTGCTGTAGGACGAGATCTAGCTGTACCAGTGCTGTAGGACGAGATCTAGCTGTACCCGTGCTGTAGGACGAGATCTAGCTGTACCAGTGCTGTAGGACGGGATCTAGCTGTACCAGTGCTGTAGGACGAGATCTAGCTGTACCCGTGCTGTAGGACGAGATCTAGCTGTACCAGTGCTGTAGGACGAGATCTAGCTGTACCAGTGCTGTAGGACGAGATCTAGCTGTACCAGTGCTGTAGGACGAGATCTAGCTGTACCAGTGCTGTAGGACGAGATCTAGCTGTACCCGTGCTGTAGGACGAGATCTAGCTGTACCAGTGCTGTAGGACGAGATCTAGCTGTACCAGTGCTGTAGGACGAGATCTAGCTGTACCAGTGCTGTAGGACGGGATCTAGCTGTACCAGTGCTGTAGGACGGGATCTAGCTGTACCAGTGCTGTAGGACGGGATCTAGCTGTACCAGTGCTGTAGGACGAGATCTAGCTGTACCAGTGCTGTAGGACGGGATCTAGCTGTACCAGTGCTGTAGGACGAGATCTAGCTGTACCCGTGCTGTAGGACGAGATCTAGCTGTATCAGTGCTGTAGGACGGGATCTAGCTGTACCAGTGCTGTAGGACGGGATCTAGCTGTACCAGTGCTGTAGGACGAGATCTAGCTGTACCAGTGCTGTAGGACGAATTTGAGCTATGCAGTAGATCATTAATACACTACAGCACTTGTGAATCAGTGAATATGATACTGAGATTTGTAGTGTTCCTCAATGATGTATACTTCATGGTGTTCTCTTCCTATTGATATTATTATTCATTCTTCATTATGTGATGGGTATTTGTGCTAACTAGCACAGTTAGCTTCCTACCAATGCTTGACACACTGTACTAACAACACAGTTACACAGCTGTTGATAGGAACATGTGACATAGCCATGTTACAGTAATTAGCTATACATGTAGAGGAGGTCAAACGCAATTAACCTTTAGCTAATAATTGCAACTTTTCAATTAGCCTTGCCTCCATGAAATGCTACAGAATGCAGTGCCACCTGGTAGCGACACCATATCAGACAATCAGGCTTTTTTATGATTCCGAGCTCTTGACAACGTTCTGAACTTGCTCATGATCACTTAGTGAAGAGTGGAACCAGTGAACTAAGGCGCCTTCTTCACTACACTGCTCTCAAGTGCTCTGAGGACATGCCGTCAATCAATCCAATCTATTAGACCACGTGACTGAAGAAAAGGTCGCAATTATTACCTGAAGGTTAATTGCGTCTAAGCTACATGTAACTTGAGTTTAGCTGCATACAATTACTGTAAGTTGCTACTGACTAATGTCACTTCTGATCATCATCTTACTGGTAATGCTGCATGTATAGTGCATTATGCCTTCATGCAATACGGTGAGCTGAGAATCCTGTTTTCAAATATTATTATAAATTTTTTTGTTCATGACAGAGTACAAGCAATGAATAAAGTAATGATAGCAGTGCATTGTTAAACTGAGAACAGTTCATGTGACTAGTTCTATTATAGTTTTTTTTAGTTCAATACATTCAGCACAGATAGGTCCACCAATCATTATGCAGTCGAGACAATAATATTATTAATAAATGAAAGAGGTTCAAATGTCACCAGAGTGGTCACCAATGCTGCTACTGGACTGCCTCATTAAATCAAGAGGAGTGGAGGTGGGAGGGTAGAGAGAAGTGAAGGTGAGTCTGGGTAGGGAGAAGTGACGGTGGGAGGGTAGTGAGAAGTGACGGTGGGAGGGTAGTGAGAAGTGACGGTGGGAGGGTAGGAAGAAGTGACGGTGGGAGGGTAGTGAAGGTGGGAGGGTAGTGACGGTGGGAGGGTAGGGAGAAGTGACGGTGGGAGGGTAGTGAAGGTGAGAGGGTAGGGAGTGTTTGACAACATGTCTCTGTTTTTCATTGACAAAGGTCAGACGATCCTGAAAAAAAACAGAACATAATAATTATCATACTAGAGACAGTTACATGTGCATAATTTATGTTGATCATAACATGTGCAGGGTAAATCTGAACTGTTGGGTGTCATAACTTACCATGACGAGGGTCTTCTCCTTCTCTCTCAACACAGCTGCTTCTTTCTTCAGCAAATTCCACTGTTTTTCAACCTCCTGTAAAGCCACTGCTCCCTTAGCTTGCACATCTTTAGCAACCTGGAGTAAAACAAGTATAGCATGTGAGGTTTCCAAAGAAAAAAATTATAGAATAGTGTGACAAGCAATTTCATCAACAACACACCTTGGTAATCCAATTCAAGGACTGGATCCTTTTCTCGATAATTATTATCCAGTTTCTCGATCATCTCTGTTCTTTCCAGGCCCAGCTCTTGCTCACCAGCTGCATGTAGCTGCTGCAGCTCACTCACCATCTGTTCCCTCTCTGTGCTCAGCCTAGCTTCAGCTGCAATCAGGTCAGCCTCAACCTTTAGAAGGCGAAACGAAGTTACTAATGTCCTTTTACATTACTGCAGTATCAAATACTCTCAGTTCTTTCTTTTTTACTTGTGCAGCATAAGCAGTAAGCTCTGAAGCAATGGATTTAGCTTCAGAATAAGTTCTCTCTATGGTTCTATGATAGTCAGCCAGCATTTTTCCCTATAATAATGCACAGAAGGAAGGAATCATGTGATGATGTAGACAAGAGAGATGTTGCTGACTTTCTCTTCCTACAAAAGTATTTTCTGGTCTTCAACTTCCTTCTGCTGCATAGTGAACCTCTCTTCCACAGCTGCATGAGATATTTCATTCACATGAGCTTAACAAAAATCTGTGCTCACATTTCAACTACATTTGCAGCTTTTCTCTTTCAATTTCTGACTCATGTAACTACATGTATGAAAACATTGACAGTAACAACTCAAAACGGAGCTGCTGAGATTCAATCAATTATTTACGTACTTGTTATTTCAAGTCAGACACCTGTTGTTCTTTCTCCTTCGCCATTCTCAGTTTGTCTTTTTTGGCCTCCTCATTAGCTTCTCTCAATTTTGTCTGAGTAAGTTGAAATTCATTATTGTTATAAATATTTTTTATTAATATCCATCACATGGTTTTTAATTTTAATACATTTTGTTACAATTATTGTTGTACATGTAACTGTGTGTTGACTGCATAATTTTCTCTCTGGTCTACTATAGCTCACCTCCAGCTCTTTTATCCTATCTAGTTGAGACAGCTCAATCAACAGGTTGTTGTCTGCACAAGTACATGTGGAATCAGTAGTAGTAGCACATTCAGCATCAGTACAGTCAGCATCAGAATTGGCATCAGTAGTAGAATCAAAATCAGCAGTACAGTCAGCCATAGTAGAATCAGAATCACTATTAGCAACATGGTCAGTAATAGTAGGTTCAAAATCAGTTGTAGCAGGATCAGTAGTAGATTCAGTAGTAGCAGAACGGTCAATAGTAGATTCAGTAGTAGCAGAACGGTCAATAGTAGATTCAGTAGTAGCAGAACGGTCAATAGTAGATTCAGTAGTAGCAGAACGGTCAATAGTAGATTCAGTAGTAGCAGAACGGTCAGTAGTAGCAGAACGGTAAGTAGTAGATTCAGTAGTAGCAGAACGATCAGTAGTGGATTCAGTAGTAGCAGAACGGTCAGTAGTAGATTCAATAGTAGCAGAACGGTCAGTAGTAGATTCAGTAGTGGCAGGTCGGTCAGTAGTGGATTCAGTAGTAGCAGGACGATCAGTAGTAGATTCAGTAGTAGCACTAGTGGAAGTTTCACTAGCTTGAGATGTTATTTGCTGCCTCTTGGTAACCTTTTTAAGGCATTTTACCCATGTGAAGCAGCTGAAACACCCTTGCTGATGATTCCTGAGACCATTGCTACTGCCAGAAGGGGTCAAAGGTGACTGAGAGAGAGCAGATGATTTTCTAAATATTGCAGCGAGAAAAGAAGATCGACGTGCCTGCCTCACTGGAAAATTTAAATCAAACATCAATGTTGGTTGCTGACTTGGTTCAGCAGCATTAGCAGATTCATTAGCAGACGATATTTGTGACAGTATGGCTACTGCAGGTGTACCGTTAAAATTATTCATGGATACTTGTGTGACAATTACTCCGTCACTCATCTGAAGAGTATCAGAAAATGTCACACGTGCATTTGGAGAGGTGGAAGGAGACGACGAAGATGGAGATGAGGAGACTGGCCTGAGTATACCTCGTATTGGGAGAGGACCATTGTTGTTTTGATGTGAAGTAGCAGCTGTTTCAGTAGACTTGGGATCAGTAGCTGGTTTCTTGTTTCCCTTCTTCCTCTTCTTCTTGATGATAGGCTTCTTCTTTGTAACTGGAGTCTTGTGACCATTGTCTTCACCGGAGCTGTTAGGTGACAGGTTTGCAGCAACTTGTCTGGACTTTGCAGTCTTCTTTTTAGATTCCTTGAATGGGAGCAGAACCTTTGGCTTTTGGTCAGTTGATGAGTCAAGGTCTAAGTCCAGGAAGTCTGGTGGCACAGGAGTAGCTTCAGCAGGAGGAGAGGTGTTTGGACTGGCTGTGAGTGGTGGTAAATCACCGGGTGATGGGACGTTGGATTTTGACTCAGTAAGAATTTTCGGCTCTTCATTTTGTCCAGTGCTGCTGCTACTAGCTGAGTCCACAGAGTTCATGCAGTCTTCAGTAGCTACTGGGTATGGCTTCAATCGTTTCTGTTTGACCTCCTCTTCATCACTCCCACAAAATATTTCAAGCAACATTTTGTCAATAGTAGTGTCCAGACTAGCAGCAGTGGGGTCAGTAACAGCAGCAGTGGGGTCAGTAACAGCAGCAGTGGAGTCAGTAGCAGCAGCAGTGGAGTCAGTAACAGCAGCAGTGGAGTCAGTAGCAGCAGCAGTGGAGTCAGTAACAGCAGCAGTGGAGTCAGTAACAGCAGCAGTGGGGTCAGTAACAGCAGCAGTGGGGTCAGTAACAGCAGCAGTGGGGTCAGTAACAGCAGCAGTGGAGTCAGTAACAGCAGCAGTGGGGTCAGTAACAGCAGCAGTGGAGTCAGTAACAGCAGCAGTGGGGTCAGTAACAGCAGCAGTGGAGTCAGTAGCAGCAGCAGTGGAGTCAGTAACAGCAGCAGTGGAGTCAGTAACAGCAGCAGTGGGGTCAGTAACAGCAGCAGTGGGGTCAGTAACAGCAGCAGTGGAGTCAGTAACATTAGCAGTGGGGTCAGTAGCAGCAGCAGTGGAGTCAGTAGCAGCAGCAGTGGGGTCAGTAGCAGCAGCAGTGGAGTCAGTAACAGCAGCAGTGGAGTCAGTAACAGCAGCAGTGGAGTCAGTAACAGCAGCAGTGGGGTCAGTAACAGCAGCAGTGGAGTCAGTAGCAGCAGCAGTGGAGTCAGTAACAGCAGCAGTGGAGTCAGTAACAGCAGCAGTGGGGTCAGTAACAGCAGCAGTGGGGTCAGTAACAGCAGCAGTGGGGTCAGTAGCAGCAGCAGTGGGGTCAGTAACAGCAGCAGTGGGGTCAGTAACAGCAGCAGTGGAGTCAGTAACAGCAGCAGTGGAGTCAGTAACAGCAGCAGTGGGGTCAGTAGCAGCAGCAGTGGGGTCAGTAACAGCAGCAGTGGAGTCAGTAACAGCAGCAGTGGGGTCAGTAACAGCAGCAGTGGAGTCAGTAGCAGCAGCAGTGGAGTCAGTAACAGCAGCAGTGGAGTCAGTAACAGCAGCAGTGGGGTCAGTAACAGCAGCAGTGGGGTCAGTAACAGCAGCAGTGGGGTCAGTAGCAGCAGCAGTGGGGTCTGTAACAGCAGCAGTGGGGTCAGTGACAGCAGCAGTGGAGTCAGTAACAGCAGCAGTGGAGTCAGTAACAGCAGCAGTGGGGTCAGTAACAGCAGCAGTGGGGTCAGTAACAGCAGCAGTGGAGTCAGTAACAGCAGCAGTGGAGTCAGTAACAGCAGCAGTGGAGTCAGTAACAGCAGCAGTGGGGTCAGTAACAGCAGTACTGCCTTGAGTCTTCATTTGCTGCTTCTGTTGGCTCTTCTTGCTCTGGGAATCTTTCATCTCAGCACTGCTTTCTTGCTTCTTGTCAGTGGTAAGTAAAAGAGGAAGCGGAATCTGGAGGATGATTTGCAAATGCAGAAAAAATCAATATTAATTTTAAGACGGAGTGAAGCTACTTGACTGACCTCTTTTTCCTTCGGTTTGTCTGCTACAGACAAACGTGATGGGTAACTGGTGTTCTCAAAATCTGTGAAACAAAAATAATTCCACAGCCAATTCTCAATCATTCAAGCCTTCATGAAATGAAGGAAAATTTGCATTAATTTGACGTACCGTCAGACGATCGAGTTGTGGTCGGATTGGAACCCTTGCTTGATTCGATTCATCTCGATAGGACGACGACTCGACTTGGAAAACAGGACAAGATGATTCAAAAAATCAATCTAATACTGTTCAGATCAGTAATTCTCGAATAAAACGAACAACTGTGCGATGATCAACGCTCGTCTCTGTCGCAAACTGGAGAGCAAGTGTCAGGTTTCGATCGTGGAAGAACGAAAATGACAGGTGAGTTTGGCGTGGACGAGACTAATACGAGACGCGTTGCCACAACCACGCCGGACCGCGAAAGTTTCGCGCGGGAACGCCTACAATGACGTCACGATATGTTTGCGTTTATTTTTTGTCATGGGCAAACACCTGGTCATTTTTATAGTGCAGTGTAGCCGCGATATTGCTCAAAATTATACCTGTGAAAGTGCAGTATTTATGATGCCTGATCTTGCTGCTTTTGTACATAATTTAATATTATAATTATAGTTTTGCATACAATAGGTGGCTCAGTAGCTTATCAATAACTGAGTCCCAATCAGCAATAACTAACTGTTCTGTACTCTCTAGTGCTGAGCCTTATGCTCTGAGTCATGTCTATTCCCCTCTCTCTCCCTCACACACAATTTTTTCTCTTTTGATTATAGTTAGCACATTATTAACTTGGTGTACATTGAGTATAATACCCCACGAGTGCTGCATCGATTGATTGACTGAGCTGTTTATTAACTGAGCCGATTTATTGACCAATTTATTTACTGAACTGTCCAGTTCATCTTTACTGCACATGCATCACTTCTTGTTTGCTGTAGAACTTGCACAAACTTGTTTGACCCCCCCCCCCCCCCCCCGTTTACATGTGGGAGTATAGCAATTGAGCG